>ML784259.1:385511-443482 GCA_009831015.1 Picea engelmannii
CCCCACCCGGCACACCCAGTACAATGTAGAAAATACTAGGACTAGTTGTGCAAATAATATAACACATACCCAACATTCTCCCACTTGTTGTTTTCTTCGCATACAAGGGATTACAGGGTTACATACTCAACAATCCAAGGCAAGAATGTCCATATATCCTCTACACTAAGAGAAATTCTCAGTGCTCACAGATTTTTTTAATGAATCTACAACATTCTTCAATGTGTCCACCTTCATCAACAACACTTTGTTTTTTTCAACCATGTCTCTCACAAAGTGATATTGAATATCAATATGCTTTGTCTTTGAATGATAAGTTGTGTTCTTCACCAGAAAATTTGCACTCTGATTGTCACAATATATCCTTACAACTTGATGTACCAACCCAATACCCAAACACAATCTTTGTAACTATACTTATTCCTTACTTGCATGAGTGGCTTCCATGTATTTGGATTTTGTAGTTGAAAGTGCCACTACAACCTGTCTTTTTCTCATCCAATTGATTTCTCCTCCAAACAGGTTAAACACATACTTGCTTGTAGATCTCCTACGATCCAAATCTCCAACTCAGTAGGCATCCACAAAGCCATGTATGTCCAACACTCTGTCCAATATTGGTCTTCCTTGGTATCAAATTCCATAGCTAGCAGTACCACGCAAATACATGGAAACCCTTTTTACTGTTGTTTAATGCTCCTTCCCTAGTTTTGACATATACCTGCCCAAAACTCCCACTACATGTGTAATGTACGATCTAGTACATACCATTTCATACAACAAACTGCCAACTACACTCGCATATGGAACATGAGACATGTCCTCCTCCTCTTCATGTGTCTTGGGACACTGATCTGCATATAACTTTACACCAACAGGAATAGGGACCTTGATCGGTTTACATTCCTGCATATTAAACCTATGCAATATTGTCTCGACATGTCTTCTCTGATTTAACTAGAGTTTTATTTTTTTCCAATCTCTTTTAATTTCCATTCCCAAAATGAAATTTGTGGCATTGATATCCTTCGTGTCAAATTTAGAGAAAAACTGAGTTTTCACATCCTGGATAATCTCCTTGTTATTTCCTATCAGCAACATGTCATCCACATACAAGAACAAATAAATCAAATGATCACCAATTAATTTAAAATACACACAATGATCCTCTTTGCTTCTTGTGAAGCCAAGTCCCAGCATATAATTATCAAATTTTTGATACCACATCGTTAGTGATTGTTTTAAACCATACAAGGAATTTTTCATCTTGCATACCAACTCCTTCTTTCCCTTCACAACAAAGCCTTATGGCTGCTTCATATAGATTTCTTCTTCCAGATCCCCATGTAGGAATGTTGTCTTCGCATCCATCTGTTCTACTTCAAAATCAAATTCAGCAGCAACAAATAACATAAATCTTATAGAAGTTAACTTGGCAACAAGAGAAAAAATCTCACCAAAATAAATTCTCTCAACCTAGGAATAACCCTTTACAACTAATCGACCTTTGTATTTCTCCACTTTGCCTTCTACATTCAGATTTTTTTAAAATACCCATTTGGTGCCAATGGGATTTCTTCCAGTCAACAACTCCACTAGATCCAAAGCCTCATTGTTATCCAAGGTTTTCATTTCTTCATCCGTGGCCTTTTTCCATAGTTTTCCATCCTCTGAATCCACTTCCTCCCTGATAGTTCTAGGATCATCATCAATAATAGATAAAACAAAATTTGAACATAAATCAGATGGGGAATACCTTTTCGGTAGCCTTATTTCTCGAACTAATCTCCTGAATACTGGAGTATGATGATCTTCTTCTTCTGATTCATGTTCTTCTGTAGAGTCTGATTCATCATCCTTTAAATCAAACTCTATTTTTCTCTGGTTCTTCCTTACTTGGTAGGACTTCCTATTTAACAACATCCTTAATTTCTCTAAATACCACATCTCGGATATACACAACTTTCTTAGTTTTTGGGTTCCAAAGCTTATAACCTTTGAGACCATCTTTATACCCAATAAAGATACAATTTTTAGCCTTCTTATCTAGCTTATTGATGTTTTCCTTTGGAACATAAACATAGGCTTCACAACCAAATACCTTGAGATGTGTGAGAGAAGGTTTCTTACTAGTCCATACCTCTTGTGGAGTCTTGTCATCCAGTGTTGATGAGGGTGATCTGTTGACCAAGTAATATGCAGTACCCACTGCCTCTGCCCAGAATTCTTTCCCTAACCCGACACCACTAAGAATGCACCTTTCTTTTTCCAACAGTGTCATGTTCATCCTTTCTAAAACTCCATTTTGTTGAGGTGTATATGGAGTAGTATTCTACCTTGTTATATTTCACTTCTTACATAATTCTTCAAATTCATTACCGCGGAACTCTCTTCCATTATCTGTCATCAACACCTTAATTCTTTTCTTTGTTTGATTCTCAACAAGAGCCTTAAACTCTTTAAACCTATCAAAGACTTTAGATTTATTCCTAAGTAAATATATCCAAGTATTCCTCGAGAAGTCATCTATAAATGAGACATAGTACACATATTATCCCAATGATGGAACCAACACAGGTCCAAACACATCACTGTGAACTAGTTGTAAAATTCCTTTTGCCCTTGTTTCACTAAAGGGGAATCTTACCTGATTATGCTTCCCATATACACAATGTTCACAGAAATCAAAATCCAGAGAGCATTTAAACATACCTTCAACCATACCTTTACCATGTAGTAGTCGAAGACCCTTCTCTCCGATATGCCCCAGTCTTTGATGCCATAGCATAACCTTTTCTCCAAATACTGTAGGAGATTTTTCTTCTTCAAATCTAATATCAGGAACAATTGAACTATTACACCCATCACTAATAGAGCTTCCTTGCATCTTAAACAAAGTTCCAAACCAAACTCCCTTCAACAACACCATTGTTCCTTGAACCATCCTACAGGTTTCCTTTTCAAATATTGTTTTTACCCCTGCATCGTCCATTTTGCTTACAAAAATCAAATTTCTGGCCAATCCTAGGATGTGCAAAACTCCAGGTAGTGTTCTAATTCTTCCATCTATGAGCCTCAATTTAACTTTTCCTCGTCCTATGATTCTGTTTGTCGAGTCATCATCGAGGAAAACATTACCTCTATCATACCTTTAATATTCACAGAACCACTCCCTGTGGGGAGTCATATGAAAGGATGCACCTTATTCAACCAATCATGCCTCATGATCTGCATGTGTGCTTGAAGAATCCATGTACACATACCCTCCTTCTTGCTTGGAGGTGTTTTCTTCTATAGAAGGATTTTCTTTAGATCCCTTCTTTTTCTCAACTTTGGATCTACACTACTTCTTGCAGTGTCCTTATTTTCCACATCTCCAACATACCTTTACAAACATTCTGGGAGATTTAGATCTACCCTTAGACTTAGATATCACACTTGAGGACTTAGATCTATTTATTTCTTGGGAGCATCCTCTTGAAAATAATGCATTTGTGCTCTGTCCTTCCATGTTCTCTCGTCTCATCTCCTCCGACAAAAAGGATGAGACCACTTCATCAAACTTCAAGGTAGTTTTCTTACTACCTATGCCCACAACCAGACTATCCCACAAGTCTGTTAAAGAGCACATTAAACCGATACACTTTTCTTCATCTGAAATTTTAATCTCAATAGATATTGAATGACTTACCATAGTATTTAAGGCATTCAAATGCTCTTCCACTGAGTCTCCATCTCTCATCCTCAGGTTATACAACTTCTTTCTTAGGAATAATTTATATACTAAGGACTTAGACTGATACAACTTCCCCAACTTATCCAATAAATCCTTGGTTGTGGCTTCCTCTGACACATCCAGTAATACTAAATATGAGATACATAGTCGGATTGTTCTCTTCACCTTTTGATCCAACTTTTTCCATTCATCTGTTGAAGTTCATGTAGGTGCAATACCTAGATCCACCGCAATCCACTGATCTATGTACACCAACAAATCTTCCATATTGAACTTCCACATATCAAAACTTTTCTCGTTAAACTTCTCGATCTCCATTTTCGAACTAGTCACCATTTCTCTTCACCTGAAGAATCGATATCGCAGATCTCCCATTGTAACAAGGCTTATCACAATCATGAGCCAAACCCTTGACTACAAAGGCGTCCCCCTGAAGCCAACAAAGCTATGATACCAAATGTAGATTTTAACCTTGTACAATTATTAACTGCAAATAGATTTTCAGTAAAAGAACATAAAAGATACAATGTCAAATACAAACATTACATAGAGATTTTTTCCCTGGAAACCTAAACCAGGAAAACCAACATATTATATATTCATTCATAGTGATACAATGTTTACAATACAATATAAATATAGGATCCAATTACATCCAAAACCCTAACCCAATGATTTGGATTAGTCAACAACCCTAATTCATTAACCGAAAATAGAAAACCATCAGCAAAAATGATGTGCTGAAAACTGCCTAACAATGGACACAAAAATCGAGGCAACATGAAAAACGAGGCAAAAAATGCAACATGTTTCCCGAGGAAAATTAAAATATTTCTCGGGGGGCATGGCGACCCCCTCACACACCTGGTGCAACGTAGCAGACACTACAGCTAGTCGTGCAAAGAATATAACACATACCCAATAGATATATCTTGTGTTCTTTTGTGTGTGAATGGTGTGTATTTTTTCTCATTTCTTTCTTTTTTATATTCAATTATTTTCATAAATATGAGAAATAAGATAGTAATAACTAATCTAAGATCCAAGAAAATCAATTGCATAATCTAATATTTCTGGATAGTATAAGATATGTTGTGGCAAACTGTTCTAGTGGAATATCCATGGCATTTTATAGATCATATTGGTATCAGAGAGATGTTTCTCCGGGATATTTGTGGAAAGTTACATAATCCAATAATTGGCTCAAGAATAAATTCATGGAACCCTAGACATGGCAGATGAGTCTATTCATAACAACCCTCGAGATCCAACAAAGGAGATATTTGCGAGGATGGAAGAGAAATTCATTGGTATCTCTCACAATATGACCATCCTCATGGCGGCTCTAGCAAACAAGATTAGAACATTCGGGGAGGTTGGAGGCTCTAACTCAAATATTGGATCAGAGGGGAAACCGGGAGACAATGAAGACCCAAAAAAGTAGTTGAGGAAAGAGCCCAAGAAAAAGTAGCCAAGCTCCAGAGTCATCACCCTTTCATAATATTTATTTAAAATGGAAATAAAAGTGGATATAAAGCCATACCAAGGTGAGATAGATCCATTAAAGTTGAATCATTGGTTGCAACAATTAAAAGTATATTTTAGTGTTCATAATATAGATGAGGAGCAGAAGATTTCATCTGCTCAACTGAATTAGAGGGTTGTGCATTTACCTGGTGGGAAACCCACACAAAGATACTTAGACTAGAGGGTGATCTGTCATCAATTAAGTGGGAGGATTTCAAAACCTTCATTAATTCCTAATTCTACCCTATCAGGTATGCAGAGGATTGATGGATCCATTGGCATTACTTCAGGTAAATACAAGGGTAGAGTGTGCGGGAGTACACCATTGAATTTAGAAAGATGGCTATCATGTTGGGTATCTCTCCCAAGATCCTAGATATACTCCTCAAGTATTTGTGGGGTCTACACAATTATTTGTGAAAGCAAGTGATGCTCTACAAGCCCAAGACATTTTATGAGGCATGTGTGCAAGAACAATATCTAGAAAATATAGGTCACAAGAAAGGACAACCAAGTGGTTCCAAACATAAAGAGAACCAAGACACTTCCAAGGATGGAAACAAGAAGTGGAAAGGGAAAGAGAAGAAGATGACAACCATTTCACATCAGTGCAAGGGTCCAAGTAACCATTGTACCCATTGCAATATCAATGGTCACACTGAAGAAAAGTGTTGAAAACTACATCCAGAGCTAAACCCTATGAATCGTAAAAAGGATGCCAAGAAGAAGAACCTTCTAGCAACATATTCAAACAATTAGGTAGAAAGTAGCTCAGATGTGGATGAGAAGATTGTTTGCACTTTAGTGCAGAAGAAGGTGAATCTAACTATCCTTCATCACAAGGAAGAGAAAGAGATGGAGAAACTTATGTAAAATATGATCACTTCAGCAATATATCAAGTTATAATAGTAGCAATAAATTAACCCTCCAAACAAGTTAATCATGCAATAAATTAGGGCTAAAAATATAAGTTAAACTAGGATTTTGTAAACAACTTCTTACTAAAATGATAAGAGAATATAAAAACCCTAACCATGCAAGACGTAAAGGCCTACATGGCTGAAAATCAAATCAACTATGCAATAAATGATAACAAGTTGCACTTCAAGGTAAAAATTTCCAATAAACCCTAGACGTCAAGCACATTTATGGCTGAAAATTAAAGTAATATTATCGCAAATCCCAATCAAACCTTAGAGCAATGAAGGATAAGGGTGAATTTAGGTTCTAATACTTGTTATAGGGAATTAATACTAGTGTCATTTATTCCTCTTGGGCATATGGAGTCAAATTATGAACTTCCTTGAAGGTCAAAGGTGAAAGACAAGCTTTGTATAAACCCTAAACGAGTCCACTACAAACCTTAGGAATTTAACCTATAGATTGACAATTAGGGTAGTTCACTAGAAACCCTAGAAATCGTTCTATTCCTTTTGAAAGTATTTTATCAAGATGGAATTTGGATAAACTCTAGGGTAGTCCACTACAAACCATAGAATACTATCCTATATGAAAAAATCTAGGGTAGTCCACTACAAACCCTAGAAAAATTTCCTATGTCCTTTAAAAACTCTAAACAAATGACATAAAGGGAAGGTAGTCCACTACAAACCTTCCTAGGGTTTTACAAGATAATATATATTCAAGAAAGATACAAGGAAACATGTATTATCACCACTTTGATAAACACATTGACACTTCATACATTCATAAATAGATCCACAAAGACTTAGAAAGAACACTTACTAGGTAAATCAATGCTCATCCATGAAACCCTAACCATGAAATCATCCATTAAAAATTGAAAAATAAACCATAGATCATCCCTCCAAGAAGTTGTATGTCTCCACAAGTTGCTATGATATAAAATGAGGGAGCACTTCCTCTATTTATATGAGGAAACCAAGAGCTTCACCTCATTTAGCTAATATCCTCCTAAAATCCCCTAAAACACAATAATATCCATGATACAAGGTGGATAGTTCTAGGTCGACCCCAAAAAATATCTCTAAGGAAATGATACAATGCTAAAACAGGAAAACATCCTCTAAGAATTCCACACATGTGAGTGTAGAAGCCTCATGAAGGGTGACATCATCTCCAAATGGGGTACAAAAGCTCCAAAAGTCATGTCTCTCCCTAAAAGGTGTAAGGTATCATCAAAATTCATTCCTCCTTATTAAGGTCACATCCAAAGGTGCCACCTCATCATCCATAGTGCTAGTTCAACTCAATAAAGTGTCACATCATCCTCAAGTATTATGCACCATCACATGTGCAACATCCATGCTCCCAACCATGACGTCACTAAGGAATTTAAGGACTCCATGGCCTATCGAAAGAGGTGTATTGCCATCATCAAATGCTACGTCATCAAGCTCAACCTCAATGTCCCCAAAGGGGTGCAACATCCATGGTGGGGGATCCCTGCTCTTTAAGTGACATGTCAGTCTCATGGTATAACATCCTAGATCCCATATACAATGTCCATGGTATAGATGGTGGTAGAGGGTATCAAGACACATTCCAATTAATCATGTAGCCCAATGTTCATCATCAAAGCTCCATCATCCTCCATGAAGTGTGGGAGAGGCATCACAACGTCCTCCAAAAGAGCATGTCCAAGTGTGCATCATCATCAAGAAAAATCTTGAAGAATCAAGTGAGTCCAACCATCATGGATATGGCAGTCATTAGAATCATAAAAACCAAGTTACATTTTAATGAAAAAGCCACGTAATTAATTCACATTAGGTATCTTCTTAAAACTTCACAATAGCTTATGAATTTATCCAATTTTACAAGTTTAAGTAAGGTAAGGCCATCATAGAACCCTATTAGGTGTGTCGGTACCCAAGTAGAGGAGTATTTTCCAAGAAACCAATCAAATTAAGTGTGAGTGAATGGTATGTCATGGGGTTTACTTCATGGTCATGGTGTCATTGACCCGCAAGGCCATGTGCGATGTTCATCTCCATGAGTGCTTTTGTAGAGCAGATGCTTAATGTATTGAGTTACCCTTTCCTCAACATTGTTTCTTTCCAGCCTTATCTTTCCTTTTGATATTGATTATTTTTCTTTGCAGTCCCCTTTTTCAGGTTTATGCATTTATTACGTCGGGATAATTAAGTTAAGTACCTTTTTTAGATATGCATTAATTGCTTTAGGACTTGGGGTGATGGCTTCATAGCAAGGGGGTAGATCTCAAGCTAACTTTGCTTTTGATTTATCATTCATATCCCTTTTCTTTTATTTTTCATTTTGAACTTATAACATGCTATTTCCATTCTTTTTTTACGGTTGCATCAACCTCAGGCATTCAAACCCCTTGTTCTCATAGGAGAATGAAGCACACACCTTTTTTGGATACATGTAACAATAATTCCCAAAAGATAGGACAACAACATGAAAATAGATGGAAATTGTTAATTATGGAAAGGTATGGGCACATTACCCCTATCAAAGCCTCCCAATAGTACCCATTTTTCCCAAGAGTGACAATAGTTGACTAGAACACATATGATGGCCACCAAGGTGAAACAAGGAAAAGAGCATAACTTCCAAGCATGACGATTCATTATTTGACTTCAACCTATGATTCTTACCTAAAGTCCCAATACATTAAAAGTAAACATTTTGTATGAAACAATGGCTAATATACCTCATGTGTGTTGGACCACCATTATCATATGAGTCTGTTGATCAAATGGATGATATCAACAATGATGAGGAAGAGGCATTTGAGGGGTTGTTTTTTGTGGAGAATGTTGGTCATTATATCTACGACCACTATCTACAATGTGGATAAAGAAGAATGATCTCCTCTAGTTACCCCTGAATGAGAGGGGGTAACAATGCCAACCATGAAAACAAATTGATTAGTTCAAGTAAGAAGTATGTTTTTCTTTTCTTAAGAGACAATTGGATGGGTGATGAAAGGGTAAGAGTAAAGGCATCCCTAGAGGGATGTACTGGAAAGTAGAAACAATGGTTGGAGGAGTTGTTGCAGGCATACAGAGGAATTTTCAAGGAGCCTAAAGAGATACCACCTAAGAGGGAAGTGGAGCACAAGATATAGTTGTTGTCTGACTTCCCATTACCAAATATTGGATTGTATAGACAGTCTATTCTGAAATAAAATGAAGTGAAGAAACAATTGTAGCATGGGGAGTTATTTGACCAAGCACCTCACCTTGTGGTTCATCTATCATGATAGTACCCAAGAAGTATGGGACTTGGTGAATGTGTATAGACTACAAAGATTTAAATAATATTGCACTCAAGAATTTGTACCCCCTGCCTTGGATCGATGATTTGTTAGACCAGTTGCAACATGCCAAGTACTTCACCAAGTTGGATCTCAAATCGAGATACCAGTAGGTATGTGTCAAAGAAGAAGACACCTGGAAGATATCCTTCAAGACAAGGCAAGGTTTGTATGAAAGGTCGGCCATGCCATTTGGTTTATGTAACACACCAGTTACATTTATGAGACTGATGAATGATGTATTAAGCACATTTAGATTCATTTTTTATAGTGTATTTGGATGATATATTGGTTTATAGCCCTACCTAGGAGGAGCACATCTCACATCTCATGCACGTGTTATAGAATTTGAAGAAGCACCAACTATTGGCTAACCTCAAGAAATTTGAGTTTTCTTAGTATTCATTGGTGTATTTGGGGTATGTGATCGGTGGAGGGGATCTCAAGATAGATCCCACAAAGATGAATTCCATCATAAAATGGCCAGTTTCTACTAATGTCACTGGGGTTAGGATATTTTTTGGGGCAATATAGTACCTACAAAATTTCATAGCATCATTTTTAGCGGTAGTTGCACCACTCCATGCCATAATAGCCAATAGTAAGAGTTTCCAATGGGGAAAGAATCAAAAAAAATATTTCGACAAGCTAAAATAAAAGATCAATCAAGCACCAATTCTCATATTTCCTAATTTGTAGAAGCCCTTCGAAGTGGATATAGATGCAAGTGGGTATACTATGGGAGGAGTTTTGATTCAAGGAGGTAAGCTAGTATGTTATCATTCCAATATGTTTCATGGGGGAGTTTTGAACTAACCTACATATGATAAGGAACTCTATGCCCTATTTCAAGCTACTAAGAAGTGGAAACACTATCTGACGGGTAAGGAAACCGTGATAGACATTAATCGCTAGCCACTACAATATTTTCATGCCTAGAGTAAGATACAACAAACCAAACATTACAAATGGATGGGGTTTTTGTAGCAATTCCATCTAGTCGTCAAGTATAAGAAGGGAGGCACTAATAAGTTGGTAGACATGCTTTCAAGGCCACCCATGTCCAATATTATAGCTTTTATAAATCTTATGCACATTGAGGATTTTACTCATGAGGCATACACAGAAGATGAGGACTTTAAAGACGTGTTTCAGTAGCTACAAGGCCAAATTCATGTAGATGAAGGTGGTGACAAGGCTGACTATCATCTCCAAAATGGGTTTATGTATAAGGTAGAAAATCTATGTGTTCCTAAAGGTGAAATATTGTATCTTATCAGAGAGGCTCACACCTCCAAGGTTGCAGGACATTTTGGTGTTGGGAAGACGGTTGCTAACTTACAAATGTATGTGTATTGGCCCAGAATGAAAGAATATGTAGCTCAATATATTAGAGGATGCATGATTTCTTGTAACAACAAGCCCAATTATAGTAAGTAATGTGTATACCATCCATTACCTATACCCACTCGACCTTGGGAAAGCATTTCCATGGATTTTGTGGGTGGTTTTCTAATAACCAGGAAGGGACATGAATATATTTTTGTGGTAGTTGACAAGTTCAACAAGATGTGCATTCTTATGCTTTGTAAAAATATCATCAAAGGATAAGAAGAAAAAAACATGTTCTTGAGCAGTTCTGGGTGCACTTTCGGATACCAAGGAGAATCATATTAGAGAATCATATTTCTCAGTGCCTTTTGGACTACACTTTGGGAGAAGATAAACACGAAGTTGAAGAGATGTACAACATTCCATCCACAAACAAAAGGGAAGACATAAGTATTCAATGGGACATTGATACAACTTTTGAGGGATTACAATAAGAAGCATCCAAATATATGGGATGAAAATATGATCTACATTGAACACTCCTCTAAAAGAGCAATCCATACTTATACTTGTAAGTCCCCTTTAAAAACTTTCTTTGGATATTTTCCACCTTCGCCCTTGGATATTGCCTATGGACAGCAAGGAGGAGTGAGGGAATACATCATAGGAGAAGCATTGAAAGTGGAGAATTATGTTGAAAATATTATCCATATCCACTTTCAAGTACATGAGACGATGAAGAAGTTACAAGAAAGGTACAAGGCCTGACATCATCAACACAATATAGAAAAAACATTCAAAGTGGGAGACATGGTTTATTTACAGTTGAATAAGGAAAGACTACATTGTCCTCATAAAAATATCAAGGATTTGTGGTATGGCCCTTTTGAGGTATTGGATAAGGTGGGTAACGATGCCTACAGACTTGTTCTACCCCCATATGTGCACATTTAGTTAGTAGTGAATGTGGAGAATCTAAACTCTATGAGCCTTCCATATTTAATCAAGAAACCAAGGAGAAGGTCCTATTACCATAGAGGACTTAACACCAAATGATCAGCAAGAGTTGGTATAGGACACAGTTTTGCAGAGAAAGTCTATAACTACAAGATAGGGGTAGCATGACCTTTGGAAGATTGGGTTGAAAGGACAACTTCTAGACAAGGCAAAATGGTACTCTAGAGAGAAGGTAGAGGAAAAATTATCTCACCTCATTCAGTAAATATTTTGGGGACCAAACTTCTCCCTAAATGGGGAGGTATGATCGAAATTGGATCATCATATAATTTTTCATCTATCTTGGTGCTTCTAGATGGAAAAATTTGGAGGAATAAGCTCGCAGGGCCATTTTAGTGGCAGATTCCAATTTGAAAATTTGGGGTTCAGAACCTTTTAGATCCATTTTGAGGCATTAAATCGATTTTTTTATGGTTACAATGTCCAAAATTGTGCCACACCCTTGATATTGATCTACACATCCAGACGTTTACAATGGTGCAAAAATCACCTCAATCAGAGCTTGCATGCAAAAGTTATACCTCTCGCAAGTTGACCTACCTTGTTGACCAACATGGTACGAGTAGATGCCACATCAACCCCCATTACTCACACATATGGGGCTATCCATGTGTGGATTTTCAAGAATATTCTAGAAGTTCCAAACCTTATCACTAATTGAGGGTTGAGGAAGTAAAAACCTAACCCTAGACAACTATTGAGCTATGTTAAATACAAGCTACTAGGAGCAGCAATGGTTAAATTCTTAAGCATTATTTTTGTTCCATAGTTGCGTAGACCATCTAGGAGTGGTATTTTGATAGCATAACAGAGGAGGAAAACGTTTTGTAGTATCCATATATGCCACAGTGTCAAAGTCATCTCCACAATGAATGTCTAGTCTTTCTTTGTATCTACATTTCCATAATTGAAGAAAAGAGAGCAGAGCATAGGCCTCGCCTTCTAGTTGGGTTTTCTCTCAAATTGGGTTTCCCAGGATATACCTTGTGTTCATTTTGTGTGGATAATGTGTTAATTTGTTGATTTATTTCATTTTTGCATTCAATTATTTTCATAAATCTGAGCAATAAGCTAGTAATAACTAATTTGGGTTCTAAAGAAATAAATTGCATAATCTAAGATTTCATAATAGTATAAGAACTGTTGTGAAAAATTATTCTAGTGGAATATCCACAATGGTTTATAACTCATATATATTCCATGATTCTCAAATCTTATCATGAGACCTCTAGGATGGATATGGGGGACAATCAACATGGTTGTCCTAGGTGTTTTATCAGTTTATGCAAATTGGTTGCTTATAAAACTGCATATAATGGATGGCAGACGATTCATTAGACAGAGATTTGATGGGATTTATTTTAGGTAAGTATTGTGTACAATATCCATAACTTCATTCACTCAAACTAATGACAATTTATATGTTTTGAAGTACATTGGATGAATAGATGTGGTATTTATGGAGAGTTTGAAATTTATGAGGCTTGAAAATGTCAGAATTTATAGGTTTTTTTTTTAGTAAAAATCTTTGCTATATGTAGGGTAGAGACGAGATTTATCTGTAAATGTAATAACTTCAATGGATGTACATGGTGGGAGGAGCACGTTAATACCTACTTCTAGGATTTTATTTATCATCTTATTATGGAACGTGAGAGCACACTCATATTGAAACCATCTATGTTCTCTATGGGAGAATATAGAATTTGTTGATTATTCAACCAACCTCTTGTTTACAATTGAGAAAAGGGGCAAAAAATTTAAAATTTGGGGAAGGTTTAATGTTTGTGTTTATGTTTGTGCATACGAAGTGAAGATTGTAGGGTCTAATTGTTAGTACTGTTCTTTTTGTAAGTTTTTACAAAGTCTCTGGAAATGTCAATCCTTTCATAAATAGGGGACCATACCTTCTTGGTAGCAACAATAAGTCTAAAATCTCATGTGTAGTTTGAAGATTTAGATTTATATTAATTCTATAAAAACCAAAATGGGTCAAATGAATTCGAGAGTACAACAAATATTAATAGCCAAGAAGTTGGGTACATTAAGCATCCCCATGGGTGATAAAATAGCATCAACAAATAGACGTAGGCTTGAAAATAAAAGACAACATGTTGCATGGAAGAAGGGAGATGCTCTTGCTCATCATCTGAATTCGTTGTGTAGATGTCAACACTAAATACATGTTGATAATATCATCTATTTAGTGGCCTAGATTGATAGGGATTTGGGATTAATCCTAGGTAGTATCAAAATGATTTTGTTGGTGGTTGAGGTATAAATTGAAGAAGAAGTGGGATCACTCTTATCATCCAAGGCTTCAGAACCTCTAGTAGCAAGGAAAAAGCTAGTGATACATATTTGGGTTGCTCTCACTATGTGTGTGTGTGTGTGTGTGTGTGTGTGTGTGTGTGTGTGTGTGTGTGTGTGTGTGNAGAGAGAGAGAGAGAGAGAGAGAGAGAGAGAGAGAGAAAATAATTACAATAAAATTTATATAAAAAAAAATTCAACAACTTAGTTTCCATTTACAACAAAGCTCAAAGCCATTACAATAATATACTCATTCTCAACATGTCACTTGTGGGAATTGAACATGGGTGGGGAGGATAAAAATTGGTTCCTCTCAACCACACGAGCTAAACCTAATTGACAAAATCTAGATTTTTATTGTCAATACTCATCTTTTGAAGAATTGGTTGATGTCCATGTGCCTTATATGCTCTGGAGTTCTGGAGCTTCATCCATTGCTCCTTGAAGAAGGATGTCGACTTGCACTGAGTGGTAAGGTTTTAATGATGGCATCCCATTCCCACTATGTGGCCACAATATCTTGGTCAAGTCACGTCATTCTCCCTTTAGGTATTTATAATTTATTCTTCTATCTCTTCATAGAATGGAATTGAATTGGATTTGTGTTATACTATAATAGTTTTGTGGTGGAGTCAATGTTTACAGTTGGAAACTATTCAAATTTTGTAGGTTGTGGAGGATGAAACAATGGCTCCATGCAACTTTCCAAGTGGACCATTGTTGTCGAAAACTTGCATGATTTCTTGTTGAATACATGCATTAATAGTAAAATTAAATAAGTGTATCAAGTGGTGGCTCCCGACAGCCTACCTAATGCATCACACTTCCCGAAAACATGCATCTCTAGTAGTTGAATTAATAGCAGAGAATTTAATATGAATGTAAACCCAATTAAAAGGACTGCATTTTAAAGCTTGTCCAATTTCAATAAATCCCACCCATTTCAAGCCATATCCTACAAGTTTTAATCCTTGCCCAATCCTATAATTGGGACTTGAAAGTTTTAATTGGACTTGTCCACAGTCGTACATTCATTTCCCTCGTCCTAGGTGCATTCCATCATCTCATTAAGTAGCATTGATGATATGAATGGTTGAATATATCAACGAGTTGACCATAACATCGATATTTGAGGGTCATTTTTTGGGAGTATTGATCATAACATCTTTTCAGGGTAGTGAAGTATTCACTGCAACAGGGTCATTTAGATCGCCATTAACATCATTTGAAGGTAATGGATTATTCATTGTAGTATGGTCATTTAGAAAGTCATTAGCATCATTTGAGGGTAATGGATAAAACAAATTTACATATACTATGGACAATTAAGTCCCATCATAGTGACTGAACCAATCAAGAATTGAATGTATAAATTTAAAATATTTAATAAATATTTTTGTTTTAATAAAAATGAGTTAAATATACATTTTACAAAAATTTAGAATGTTTTTAAAAGAAATTGTTAATTAATATGAAGTCAACATGCCTTGACTTCGTACCAAAAAATATAGTCCCTGATGAGGCAGGGACTAATAATGTCATCCATAGGTCGATAAACATCGAGCTCGACTCTGGCCAATTCTAAATATAAAATCCGTATGATGAGATTATTTCATCATTCACATTTTATCTTTGTCATTTAAAACAAGAATAAAGTTGTTGTGTAGCAAGTACTTTCCTTTGCGTGAACGACCTTTGACACCCCATACCATGATAGAGAAGAATCCATGTTGGTTGGAATGAATATTACGCTAGTAGTGGTATGGAGACAAGCACCCCAAAGGCCAAGATAATTATCAATTATATACTTGTATGAATATTAAGCTAGCACTAGCTTGCATATAGGCACCCCAAGAGGAAGATAATTACAAATTAATACTTGTAGCTTGATACAAATATCCTAATGTATCATTGTAACCAACTTAACAAATGTCATCACTAAAATATCAAGTTGTGTCAATGCCTAGTCTTGCACATTGATCCTCAAAACCTTTGCTAGCACAATTATTCAATATTAACACATGGAAAAATCATTTTTTCATGATCACATGGTTATTAATTGTTGAGATAAACTATGTGGTGCCATTCCATTCGAAGAGCATACGAATGCATCTGATTATGCCATTGGAGGGTTGTTGGCATAAGGGTGGTGCCTTGACTGGAAATGGAAAAGAAAATGTTAGCAATGGTGCACTGCTAACATGATAAATAAAATGCATGAACCAGAAAGTAGTTTGCATCCATGATCATCCTCATGACATGAAATTCCAAAAGCTAATATGCCTCATGTTGGCTTTGAAGATAGGAAATATGAGACTCATTACATGAGTGGAATGTCAAACTTGAAGTCTATGATTATCTATACTATTGGGTGGGAGAGATGCCTTTTTTATTGGAGTCCCAAAAATTTCGATTTAGTTCCTATTATGGATCTGTATGACATATCCCTCTCTTTGTTTTTAGAGATATCTATTTATTTGCTTAACATTTAATTGAATCGAGAGATGCTTTCTATAAGCGATGTGTAATTGTTTTCGTGCTCAATCAATTTGTACTTGACACATGTCTCATATATATATATATATGTGTGTGTGTGTGTGTGTGTGTGTGTGTGTGAAGATCTACAGAAAGTTATAAGTGATCCAAATAAAATTATAAACCCACAACAAATTCAATATTAAAACTCCATTTTCACCAAAGATATTTTCTTTGGTTTCCTAAAATATTTACATTACTTTGTAGGTGGATTAGAGCATTTATAATCTTTAAATCATGTTAAGATATTAGATTGTGTACATTTAAAACTTATTATATTATCGAAGCATATTTTTTTTTAGTACTGGCGGAATCGACAATGGGTTGGCATGACACTGGGTCGATTAGTCTCGTCTTCTACCTCTATAACCTCCAGGTGCATCCACATAGCCCGCAAGCATGGGGCACGAGTAAATCGGGGCGAACTTGAGACCTCATTTACATGTTTCCTTCCATTTACACAGCACTTGTCAGTCGGTCTACACCCATGAGAGAAATATATTTGTTTTTAAGAGAAAGACAAACTAGATATATTATTAAAATAATCTAGTTATTATTTGTATTTCATAGAATGATTTTCCAAAAACATTATTGTAATTTTCTAACAATCTATCAAATTCTAGTTATAATTAATTCATCAAATTCCAATTATAAACAATTCTAGGTTAAATAAAATGATTTGTTTACAATTGAGAATTGAATCAAATGGCATTAGTGGTATACTGCACCAACATTGTAAAAATGGTATGTTGCACTATTTGATTTCTCAAAAGTTTTTGTTAAAGGAAAGAGTTAAAAAAACAAGTGTGACTATTCACAATTTGTAAAAATGTGATTATAGTTAATGTAATTATGTAATTATATTAGGTGAGCTTAGAAAGAATTATGTAATTATATTTGGTGAAAGAATTTACCCAAAAAGCATATTATCAAACAATAAATAAGATATATATTGAACTCGTCATAGATAAATAAGAATAGAAAAATTAGAAAACACCTTAAAAGCATATGGACAAATGGTAAATAAGATATATATTGAACTTATAATAGATAAATTAGAAAATGACTCTTATTTATTTTTTCAA
Organism: Picea engelmannii; assembly: GCA_009831015.1. NCBI lineage: Eukaryota > Viridiplantae > Streptophyta > Pinopsida > Pinales > Pinaceae > Picea > Picea engelmannii. The sequence goes on from ML784259.1 coordinate 403,322, forward strand.
TTACTAGATTATGTCCTTTATGGATCATGTACATTGGAATAAATCTATTTCAGTGTAAGTGCATTGGTTTCAGTGTTTTAGTCTAATATCTTCATTTTAGTGTCCATGCATTGGTTTCAATGGTTGTTCCATTAATTTCATCCATGACACAACATAAAACAATAGGGTGAAGAATAATTTAGAGCAATCAAGTAGTTTCATAGGGTGAATTGATTTCAGTGATCATATATTGAAAAAAAAATTAGACTCTTGAGCAATCAAGTAGTTGCATTGATTTCAACAATGTAATAACCCAAACTAGAGGGTGCATTGATTTCAATGATAATATTAAGTTGTGGAAAATGATTATGGGTATTTATCAAGTAAAATGGATTGAACAATAGCATAGTGCACACCAATTTCAAAATACATATTATGATGTTGCAAAAGAGATAGTCCCCCATAAGTTGATGTCCATTACATTGTTTGAATGGTTGTGATTCATGTGTTAGTATTTGCACATTAAAATCATTATACTATTAAGATATATAGAATGCATTAAAACCAAAAGCATGCAAGGAAATAAAATAGAGTTATGAGGAGTATAAGAGACAAGAAAGACAATGTATCAAGATTTAAATGTTTAAATGGTTTTCAAAATCAACTTTCTTTCTCACACTATTAATATGAAAAGATTAAAAAGATTGAAAAACTAGCATGTGTGGGTAAATGAGAAAGTTAAAATAAAAGATGATCATTTTAATTTTTGATGTGGATAATTTGAAATGACCTTCTTGATAGTACTCTCTATATTATAAAAGATACTTTGTAAATTTAAAATGATCAGATTCATTTCAAACATATACATATACATATACGTAATGATGATTTTCTATCCACTAGTGAAACGACTTAAATCCATTTTAAATTTGAATGTACCAAGCACCAAGAGGGATCAATTTCCTCAAGGTGCAAACCTTTCTTCAAGTTTTACGCTCTAAAAGAATGGTTTACACATATTTGATCCCTCTCAAATTTTGGTAACCTAGATTTAAAATAAATCTATACTAGTTTTTAAACTTTTAAACTTATTGTCTGAACTAAATTTTAACATTTACTCTGATAATTCAATGATAGACTTTTACACTGATAATTCGATGATAGTTCGATTGGTTTGATTTGAAAAATCTAATATCCTAGATATAATTCAATGATAGACTTTTACACTGATAATTCGATGATAGTTCGATTGGTTTGATTTGAAAAATCTAATATCCTAGATGCGAGTGTTCATGATGCTTTCCCGAGCAAGGCAGTTTCTTTCTTTCATTATAAATTCTTTTTTATAGGTATTGTATTGCATTATATTGATAGACAAATTCAAAGAAGTGTAGATTATTTTTTAGAGGAAAAGCCATGAGAGACCTAGTATGCAAAATATCTCTTGTTAGGATGTCCAAATATGCATTTACTTGTGATAAATTTAATAATGTTTTCCACTATATGTGCATTCCTTTGAAATATTGCTCATATAAATGTTGTGCCCTGCAATGATTTGCTCTATAATATGATCTTCTGTAGGTTTCGTCTCTGATTAATTACCATTGATCTGCTAGTTTTTCTAAGGTCAGAGGCAGGGTTCAAAGTTGAACATTTCACGGCCCATCAAAGGCCTTCCAGCACGTCCCATAAGTATAAAATATTTAGTCGGAAAAAAAATGTTGGCTTTTGTTATTATCATTTTCTTGAAAAATATGAAACAAAATATCATTTTCTTGAAAAATATGAAACAAAATAAAGAATCTCATGTGAAGGGTTAGATTTTTAAAATGCCAGTCATACTAATTTGGATTTATGTGGTAATTTGGTGAGTTCGTAGACCATACCATCGTCACTGCCTCTCTTCCCGTAGCCACACAGTCTTCTTTTACCTAACCACAGTTTCCAGTTCCATGATCATCTCACGATTTCACACTTAATAGATGTAAATGGGGAAGGTGGACATAAATGTTTGTCTGACTCAGTGGCGTAACATTCATGCATTACCATTTTCACAGACTCCCAGTCCAGGCTTTAAGGTAGAGGCCAGTTCTTTCGGGGCCCCGTCTCTCTCTTTCTCCACAAATCATCCACCTCAATGAAAATACATTTTTTTATAAATACCAAATTCACGATTTCATTTGGAGTATTTTGTTTGTGTTGTGGTGGATCCTTATCAACCCTTCTAATTCGAACCCGAATCTAGCTGGACAATGAAATGAATGGAGAATGCCTTGAAAGGAAGGAGAGAAGGTCCTGAAAGCTATTATTTCATGCATGAAGACCCCTGGATTGGTCAATCTAGAAGATATCGGTCATTGCAGTAGGTCTCGGGCGAGGGAAGCGTCTTCTGTTACTTTTCATTTTTGTGAAGCTTCAACTAGCTGATAGTGAAGAATTGAAGTGAAGTGAGTGTAATGATTCAGTTGGGGGGTCCAATCTGGTGTCGATTGCAAGTGAGTAAGAGTTGTTGTTTTACTGAAAATGGTTCTAATGAACTTCATTATTTGTTGTTTTTCCCTTTGTCTTAGCCTGTGCATTGCTTGCATGAAATTCAACCTGGACGAAGATCCTCGTGAATACTACCTTGTTCATTACATTTGCAAGAGCTATTATAGAACTCATGAATATAGACTTCGAATAGAGTTATTCAGTGCAACCAATGCATATTACACACATTCAAAATTTGCTTCCACAATTTCAGCGGTTGTTGGATTGAATTTGGTTGGTGGTTCATCTTACGTCTGAATATTCTCTGCCTTGAATTCAAATTGTTCATTTCAGATTACAATTCATTTTATTTCAGGCATTAAAACAAAGATTATCTCATTTCAACAGAGATTTGTGTTGTTACAGGGTGGGCAATATATTAAATATGGAAAAGATAAGAGCAACCCAAGCAAGGATTGCCACGATAAATGGCTATCAAGAGGGTGCCAACTCTCTGTCTTACTGTTTGGTACCCACCTGTGTGAGAAAGCAAACAGTCCTTGAAGGAATAAATATAAGGATAGATTGAGTCTACTTCAAATTGAGTCAAACCAACAAGCAAGAAATAAGAAGTTTCAAATCGAGTCACTTTAGATAGGGGTTTTGTTTGATCAAATAGAGTCCAACAACAATGGCAGAAAGGAAGGTAGGGATAAATAAGGATCATTCCACCTCTTCCCAAAAGCTAAGGCATGGTAATAGCATATGTAGTGATGCAACAACATGCCAACGTTGTAACACCAGTTGTAGGTGCAGAGCCTCAAACTCTGTCCACTATTCTCATTGGCTTCCCGGACAAATTCTACCCTTCATGGCAACTTCTCTATTTCTACCATCTCTAGCCAACACTGTCTTTGTTGGCTACCCTCCATGGATGCTATCCCCTACGCAATAGACATAACTTGATTGGAATTGTTAGAGCTAGTGTGAGTTAAGGATAGCTTTGATCTACCGTGGGCCAAGGTAACCTTAACTCCATTAATTCTCTGCAGCTCCAATAGAATTCTCTGAATTGTCAGAGCCACTCTGAACTAAGGACAACTTCAATCTACCATGGGCGAAGTACTTCTTTTTCAAGATTAATTTAGTGTGTAAACTGCAAAATACTCAACTATATGGTATTTTTTGGCTGGAGTTTCTCTGGGAAATATTTAACTAATATGTACGTTGAACCAAATTGAGCTTGGGAAGAAAATTCACCCAAATACGAACTTGAGCACCTTTGCATGTTTCCTTCAATGAATTTGGATTGAGTGTTTATAGTGATCTCATTCGTTCAATGTCCAAAATTCCAAAGAATTAGCAATTGGACTAAGCATAGTAATTGTTAGTAGCATGAATTAGACATATATGTTTTTGGGTTGAACACTAAGAAATTGGTTTTGTAGTTATTGGATGAGAAGTTATGAGCATGTGCATGGTTATTGCTAATTTACTTAGTGTTGATAAAAAAATTAGATCGTTGAAATTTTTAGCTTCTTGGAATAAAAAAAATGATATGAGAAGAAGGAAATTTGGAATGATCAGTTCATGGTGTAGTCTTGAGTCTCAGCTTCGTCATGCATTTTACAAAATCAAAATCCAAGTTCATATTCCCAAGATACTCATAGTTTTTTCCAACCACCCGACAAAGAAATTGCAAGAAGAGCTTTGAAGAATTAACGAGGAATTTATTCTAAGTGTTGTGCCCATCTTCCCCTCTTCTCCACATGAACTCTTCAACACTTATTCTATTCTCCTCTTTGTGCACACTTAGTATATTATCATCTTCGTGGATGGAAGGACTTCATTCCCATCTTACACCTCATCTCTCCTACCCCTCCATACCTCTAACCCCGCGGCCCCGCCATACTCCACTCCCCCTTCCTCACTCCACTCCACTCCCTCTAACCCCGTGGTGCTTCCATACTGCACTCCCCCTTCCTCACTCCACTCCCTCTAACCTCGCGGCGCCACCATACTCCACTCCTCCTTCCTCATTCCACTCCCTCCTACCCTGAGACCCCGCCATACTCCACTCCCCCTTCCTCATTCCACTCTATCCTACCCTGCGACCCTGCCATACCTCCCCTCTCGTCATATTCTCCCTACTCTCCCTTAAGTAATATATTTCCAAAGTTTATATTTAATATTCAAGATTTTGACACATCGAAGCCAATGATATTGAGACATGTGGAAACCAATTACACTAAAACACATGGACGATGACTAGGTGATGAATGGGAATCAACTTCACTACCCTGCCACACCTCCCCTCCCCTCATATTCTCCCTACTCTCCCTTACTTAACATATTTCCCAAAGTTTATTTACTATTCAATATTTTGACACATGGCAACCAATGATACTAAGACACGTGGCAACCAATGATACTGAGACATGTGGAAACAAATTACACTGAGACACGTGGGCGATGAATGGGCAATGACTGGGTGACCAAAAGTTTACTAAGTCATGAATTTTATTAAGGCACAAGAGATACACTAAGCCTTCCATAATCTCTTTTGTTTCACATGAATGATAAGGAAGGATTTTCATTATAACCACTAATGTTGCACCCACCACAATGTATGTGGGACTAAAAAAAGGCGAAATTAAATCAAAGGATAAGATTGAATCACGAACCAGATCGACAATTGTTGAGCAACAATCTTTTAAAGCTCGTAAATCTTGATCAAGACGTATGTTTGGGGCAAGCGATACCTCGTTGGAAAGGTAATTTGACAAGGAAGACAATAGAATAAGTTTCAATAGTTGAATTTGGCCATAATTTTTCTAGAAATTAAAATAACAATCAGCTCACTTTTCGTGACTCACTCGAAAATTTATTTGCAACATCGACTTCCCGAGGCTATAAGTTCAAATCCATACCTCCAAATTTTTCTCAAGAGGACTCATTGAAAAGAATGAATAATAAATATTATTTCTAGAATGGTTTCCATGGCTAATAAGTCACTTATCATGCTCAGAAAATTAAAATACAGACCATTTTTTTTCAGACAGTCGGTTTTAAATTTTGGAAATAGAAGTTTATTAAACAATTTTTATAAAAAGATGAAGTAGGTCACACTTGGAGGCACAAATTTCAATGAAATAAATTCATTAATAAGTATTCAATAAAGAATTAATTAAAAGGATTCACTATTTTCCAAAAAGAAGAAGCACATGGGAAATTCTAGAAGAACATAAACCCTAGCTACTAGGGCAAAGCTTTTCAAAGAAGCATTGGGAGCAGATTTAAAAGATAAAAAACACCATCAAAGAAGAGGTAGAGATAATTAGAATATCATTGTTTAGACTTTAGTACGCAGCCAACTTTATCATCTACAAATACAGATCTCCATTTTCTTTCTTTTTCTTCTTCTACACTATTTCTCTCAAGGCTTTATGTTTGTAATTCTGAACTGAGCATAACGCTGATATTTTTTAGTGTTTTTCTTTTATTCTTCCAGATATCTTCCTAAAAGATCAATATGAGTATTTTAAAGCCATATATGTGACTGATAATGTAATTCATGATTGTCTAATTGATTCTTGGAGGTTTAGTTCTTACATTTGGCAAGCTTTATTTCTGAGCACTAGTCAATCGTTTTACTGAAATGTTTTATATTGAGAGATATCTTTTATGTATTGAACTCCCCAGAGAATTATTTCGGGGCATAACTTTAAATATTTCTCAGACTTTGGATTATGAGTACGATATTTTTGGATTATGTCCATCATATTCTTTTTAGTTTTAAATGCAATAATCATTTAAAGTTTTTTGAAGTGATCAAACACCATTTCATTATTTTTCTTGTGAGAAAATATGGATGCATCTTATGCTTGTATGTGTTTCATAAGGATGTTATAATGAATCTAAACACACATTATTTTGATATTGAAGGCTTCCTTTATCTTTTTACTGTTAAGAATATGCTTGGTCCATTTCCAAGCAATTGTTGCACCCAAGAAGAAATATGGTTATCAAGAACCATTTTATATACAAACTAATGCAATAAAGGATTTGGGGTTTGTTGTTTATCATTCTCCCATTCGACAATCCAATCCAAGAACATGAGATATATCTTTTAGACAGTAACAGAGGAGTACTACCTCTTTAAAAACACAGGGGGATTTTATCCTCGTGAAGTTGTTTTTGAGATTTTAACCAATATGAACATCAACACCTAACATCATTCCTTTTGGTTCTAGTGGATGAACCAAATTCAGTAATATCTGCTCGCAATGTAAATGGGAAAAGGAACTCACAATATTAGCATTTACCTAAGGGATATAGCAGTATACTAACCACCACCTTTCTCAATCTTATTTTCACCTATGCTTGTTTCTTTGTGTCAATCTTTATGGTTATAGGGAGACCCGTTATCTCATCAATGTTATTTGGAACTTTCATGAACAATCTCACTTGCTAGCACTAGTACACATGAATCAATATGAACAATTGCATCCTCTTGACAAGTTAAAAAGAAAGAACTGCTACAAGTAAATTGAAAAAAAAATGAAATGGAAATTAAATTATCCTATAACCAAGGTCTAAGACCTTCATCATCCCCAAGCAGGAAATAGCTAGTACTTATTTCCTTAGCCTTGGTTGGGGGATAGGCGAGTGAGTGGTATGTTGCAACCTTACTCAATCTTACTCACTTGCTTGATCCTACCTGGCATATAAGGCGAGTCCAAGCTAACCAACCCCTGCAAAAAACTTGGAAGGGATCGGGTATGAGCACGTATGGAAACTCACTGCCTCAACTTAATGTGTGGAACCTACCTTTTACACTTTCTTACTCCTACTCGCTTCTTGTCCCTCCAACAAAAGGGCTTAGACAAAGAATATACACTTATGTGTAGTCATTAATGGCGGCATGTGCATTAATGTTTTGCAGGTTGTTACTGCTTGTTTCCCTCTTGAATTCACATGTACTCAGAGTCGATGAAGTTACCGTTAACAGGGCCTTTGCAAGCGGATCTAGCAGTCTATAGGTGCTTTAGTTTCAATAATCAGAAGTATAATTAGTAGCTTCTAGGCACTCCAGCCTCAACAACTAGTATTGTAACCTTACTCCTTGTTGTTTATATCATTTTATTGACCTATGACTTTGCCTCCATATATTCATAATCATTCAAGATTGTTTCTATTTGTAGTTTATAAAATGTCTATGCCCATGTGTTATTAATTAGATATCTATTGCTTGTTCCAATAATTAGAATGAAAGGTTTGGCCCATTGTATTTTCTACCTACTCAGATGTTGCTACTTTGAGGGGAATGATGCATAATTCATACATTCCTAGTGTGAAGAATGCATGACTCTGAAGTTACTAGCTAGGTAGTTCGGGCAGGTTATTGGATCATGTTAAAATTTTGATATGCGCGTTTAACCATAGACAAAGCCACCCAACCATAGGCATTCACATATGCCACCCCTGAGCACAATAACCTCTTCTTAGATAGAATTATTCAGGCAAGTCCACACTAGAACCAACAGATAAACTATAACCAGAAACACCATTGTTGCAACTGCATCACAATACCAATAGAGCGTACCTTTACTAAAAGAAGTGCACAAGAATGAGATACCATAAAGAATTTTGTCCTATATGCCATTGTTTCTCCTTAGACTTGCACCCTAGTTGTTGCCACAGTTGCTCCTTAGACTTGCGCATTTTCTGAGTGAGTGAGTGTATCTAAATGAGCTAGGCACCTCCTTATTTATACTAGCTTGTCCAAGTGACTTTTCTAGGTGGGGTCGGCTTCTCTTCTAGAGTTTTTCACACATTTGTTTAATAGTTCCCTTACTCCCGGAATATTCTATTCTAATTACAAAGGTTACACTTGGAGGTTAATACCTTCTGCAGCTACCAAAATATCAACACTCCCTCTTAGCTAGGGAGGTATTAACTAAGATGTTATTCATGTAATGGTCTCAATCACATCCATCCATCTCACATGGCATGGGAAAGACTTACATGGTCTTGCAGACCCGTCTACAGGTAACATCACCACAGCCACACAAGTTATCTCATGATCAAACAGATCATGTCACAAGTATCACCATCATAGCCACACAAGCTCTATCATAGTCACACACACAAACTATCTGATGGTCATGTCACAATCATACATCTGGGGCCTCATCAACACATGTAGCATCTCTCTGTTGGGCACAACCTCATTGTCCTCTCGGACCTTATGTCATTCCAGGGCTTTCATCTAGCTCACACAAAACTAGGCATCTAACTCACACTGGACTAGGTAATTGTCCATCTCACACAGAATCTGGAATATGCAGTTGAGCCAGTTTACACATAATTGTGCTACTACCCAATCCGAACGGAGTCTGGGCAACTGAAACTCACTAGCTCACAGATAATCTGGAAACTATCCCTAGAGCTAGTTCTTATGGTCGGCACATCAAGCATCCAGCCCACAGTGACTGGGAATCTAACCACAAGGGTTAGGCGATGTAGTGTTCACACACTACCCATCTATCCCAAGGCTAGGAAACACCTCCAACCACACAGGTTGGCCCTCCATCTTGAAAAGATGGGAAACTCGCCAGCTCCGAAGACTCAGCATCTGTTGACCTTGTGCAAGGTCATGTTGACTAGTGCCACAGTTAGTAACATGCATGTAAATGATGACCCGCTACTGACACACTCTGGAAGCTATTGCCCCAAGAATCGCATATGTGACTCATCACTCCCTCTTACCAGGGATTTCCTTCTGGACCACACCAAGCTTGTCTTTGAAGTATTCAAACTTCACCCTTGATAGATGCTTGGTCAACACATCCGATATTTGTTTGTTTGTGCCAATATATTGGAGCTTCATATCTCCCCTTTGCACCAGATCTCATATATAATAGTACTTGATCTCAACATGCTTGGACTTGTCATGGAACACAAGGTTCTCTGACAACTTTATACAACTCTGGTTGTCATAGAAAATACAAGTCACCTCCAACTCAAGATCAAACATCCATTCAAGTAACTTTTGAAGCCATGTAGCTTTGCTACAATCTGAACATGCTGCTATGTATTCTGCCTTAGCCGTATTGAATGCCATACTAGTATGCTTCCTAATGAGCCACGATATCATAGATAACCCCAGACTAAAGCAACATTCAGATGTACTCTTTCGATCTGTGACACTACCAGCCCAATCCGAATCAGTATAGCCTTGCAATCTTATCTTATGATCCGAAACATATCGAAGTCCATAATCAATTGTATCTTTTAGGTACCTCAACACATGCTTTGTCACAACCAAGTGAACATGTCTTGGTTCAACCATATATTGACTCAAAGTGTTCATCGCAAAGCATATATCCGACCTAGTGTTCATCAAATACATCAACGAACCAATCATATGCCTATACATGGTGACATCCATTGTCTCTGAAGAAGTATCTCTCAAAAATTTAAGTTCGTCACCATTGGTGTGGGCATGGATTTACAATCCATCATATAAAATATCTTCAAGATTTCTACCGCATATTTTCCTTGGCACAAGAAAATATCCTTCGCTTTATGCCACACCTCTAGACCCAAAAAGTAATGCATCATACCCGGGTATTTCATATTGAACTTAGATGTAAGATTTATCTTGCACTCTTTGATGAGTTTCTCATCTCCTGTTAGAAACAGGTCATCCACATATACCAATAATATCATTGGTCCACTATCCTCAACTTTGTAGTAAATATTAGGATCTTCTTTACTCTTGGTAAATCCCAAGCTCATCAGAAAACTGTCAATTCTACCATACCATGCCCTGGGCACTTGTTTCAAACAATACAAGGCTTTCTTCAATATGCACACATGAGTTTCTCTGTCATGTGTCTCGAATCCTTGTGGCTGCTCCACGTACATGTATTCTTCCACTACACCATTTAGGAAGGTTGTCTTCACATCCACTTGATGTACCTTCCATTTCATCACTACAACTATCACAAGTATAGCTCTAATCAAAGTGTACCTCGCCACAGGAGCAAATGTCTCCTCATAATTTATTCCTTCTTTATGGGAGAATCCACAAGCCACGAACCTTTCCTTGTATTTCTCGATACTACCATCTGCTGAGTGTTTTTCTTGTAAATCCATTTGGAACTCACAATTCATTTCTCTTTCGGTCTCACAACCACATCCTAGACATCATTCTTAATGATGGACTAGTATTCCTCAATCATGGAATCCTTCCATACTTCTTTTTTTGCATCCTCTTCGTAACAGGTAGGCTCATCATCAATGATATCACATACCAATGCCACGTAACCGAAATATGGTTGAGGTCTCTTTCTTTCTCTGAAATATCCATCTGGAGCACCATACTTCTCGACATCCTAAATAATCTCATGATCCCAATTTGGTCTTCTTTTCTTTGTAATCATTTCTACACGTTTTTGTGGTTTTTCCATATCATGGTCCTCTGGACCATGCTCCTCTAGCACAACATCATTACCAGCATCTGAGTCTGCAACTCTAGGAGCTTCAGGCTCCTCATCATGGATCTCACATGTATGATGTTGCCTTGATCTACTAAAGGTTGCATCCTCATCGAAGGTAACATCTCTGCTACTCTTTATATGTTTGTAAATAGGGATGTAGACTCTATATGCCTTCGATGTTTCACTATATCCAACAAATACACCCTTTTTGCCTTAAGGATCCAACTTTGATATTTTATCTTTGGGAACATGCACATACATTGGACAGCCAAATATTCACAGATGGTTGACCTCTGGATTTTCTTCTGTAAACATTTATTCTGGTGTCTTGTTCCCAAGTGCACGGTGAGGACTTTTGTTTTGCACATAAACAACAATATTGACTGCTTCTTCCCATAGGTGCATAGGAAAGTCTTGATCATGAATTATTTCCTTTACTGCTTCCATTATTGTTCGGTTCTCTCTTTATACTACCCTATTCTGCTAAGGATTGTAGAGAGTGGAGAGATCCCTCTTAATCTCAACTTCTGTGCAGAATGTTTTGAAGTCATCTGAGGTGAACTCTCCTCCATTATTTGACCTCAAGGTATTTATCTTCCTTTCAGAACTATTTTCTACAAGAGCTTTGAATTAATTGAACTTGATAAATACTTCACTTTTTTATTTCAAGAAATAAATCCAAGTCTTACGTGAGAAATCATCAATAAATGAAACATAATATATATACCCTCTGAGTGAAGTGGTTGGCATCGGTCCACACACGTATGAATGCACGATGTCCAAAACTCCTTTGGATTTGTTGTCACTGCTTAGAAATAGATTCTTCGTGTTCTTTCCTTGCGCGCATCCTTTGCATGTTCCTTCATGATCCACCTGAATCTATGGAAAACATGTTACCATATTGATTATTATTGGTAATTCTTTGTAGTGTAAGTGAGTGAACCTTCCATGCCATAGCTCACTTGGATTTATCGTGTTGTGTACTAATGTTGAATCTGAGTGTCCCTTTAATTTGTATAGACCTCCTTCTTGGATACCAATCACAATAGCATCATCAAGAGTCTTTCCTCTTGGCCAAATTAGAACTTCACCATCAATAAAAGTGACTATGAATCCTTTCTCTTCCAACATTAAGATGGAAAGGGGATTTTTATTTAAACCAGGTACATACAAGACATCCTTTATCTTCAAGGGGTTTTCGGAATCTAACTTGTAGGAGGTTTCTCCTACTCCTTTGATGGGATATTGATAGTCATCACTGAGCTTCACCTTATGAGGTGAATATTTATGAACCATATCTGAGAGAGAATCCTTGTAATCGGTCATGTGCTTAGAAGCACCACTGTCAACTAGCCATGTTTCACTTCCATGGATGATTGTTCCTGTAAGAGTTGATATCAATACATGTTCTTCACTTGAATCATAATCTTTTTTTATTTTTTGAGCAGGTTCATCATCTTCAACGGCATGAGAATGATGTCTCTTATTTTTCCCTTTAATGGATTACTCTTTCTTGAGAGGACAATTTCTTACAATGTGTCTCATCTTGTGGCAGCAATAACATTTGTAGCTAGAGTAATCCTTTTGATGCTTTCATGACCTTTGAAAATTATTGGGGGGGTTGATCCTCTTTCCTGCTCTTTCCTTTTCTTGCATGTACTTCTAGAGCTTGATCATCATTGCCCAACTTCTCTTCTCTTGCTGCCAATCTAGCTTATTCCTGAGTGCAATCTTGCCACGGCCTACTGAACTTCGTTAGCTTTCTTCTAGAATAGATTCCTTGAATAAATTATTCCCAATATTTTGGGATACCATTCAATGTAGTCATTACTAGCTCTGCTTCATCAATTGTGTCTCCAATAGCTTCAAGTTGTTCTTTGATTTGAGACACCCTTGTGAAGTAAGGTTGAATGGTTTATGAATTCTTCATCTTCACATTCTTGAGTTGTGTCCTCAAGGTCATCTTCCAGTTGATATTATTTCCTTCATACAATTGGGATAAGTCATCAAACATTTGTTTCGAGGTCTTCAATGATGAGACATGTTGGTTCAAGTGATCCCTTATAGAATCTGCAATGATCCTCTTTGTCTTAACCAGATTCTTCTTGTGTTTTGCCTTAGCTTCATCTCCCTCTAGCTCTGCAACTTCTTCAATAAAACCTTCTAGATAAGTTTCCTCTAGAATGAGCATCACTCTATACTTCCATGCTCGGAAGTTGTCAGCACCCTCAAGCTTTTCATCAAGCTTAGTATTGATAGCCATTTTTCCCTGGGCACTGGAAATATGACGGAAATATTAAAATTTTGTAGAAATGGAATTTGAACTTACCAGTGGGTGTGTTATGCCAAGGCGACCCACTTTCTCCAAGAATCAATTTCAACTCGGCCTTTAAATTCCAAACGCCTTGACCTAGGGTTTTATGAGAAAACCATAATTTCTCAACTTCAGAAAATTGCAGATCTGATACGGGGAAGAGATGTGCCCTATTTAGGCGACCTTCTTGGTGGGTACACTAAGTGCTTAATGAGCTTGACAATGGGGGAAACTGAGGATGTTCCTTCCAATGATTAGAATTTTACGAAGGAAACCAACTTTAATACCATGTTAAAATTTTGATATGTTCGTTTAACCATAGACAATTTCACATCATTGTCACCCGGCCATAGGCATTCACATGTGCCACCCTTGAGCACAATAACCTTTTCTTAGATACAATGATTCTGACAAGTCCACACTAGAACCAACAGATAAACCCTAACCAAAAACACTATTGTTCCAACTGCAACATAATACCAATGGAGTGTGCCTTTACCAAGAGAAGCGCACAAGAAGGAAATACCATAAAGACTTGTGCCCTAGTTGCCACTATTGATCCTTAGAATTGCGCCCTAGTTGTTGCCATGGTTTCTCCTTAGACTTGTGCACTGTTTTTTGAGTGAGCGAGTGTATCTAAATGAGCTAGGTGCCTCCTTATTTATACTAGCTTGTCCAAGTGACTTTTCCAGGTGGGGTCGACTTCTCTTTCTGGGGCCTTCTATTTCTTTATTATTATTCTCCTTGGGTCGGCTTCTCTTCTAGGGTTTTTCACACATCTGTTTAATGGTTCTCTTACTCCTGGAATATTATATTCTAAGTACAAAGGTTACACTTGGAGGTTAATACCTCTAGCAGCTACCAAAACATCAACAGATCGGTGGGGTGGGGTTGCTACTTGGATGTCAGTGCATTTTTAATGCTTGTAGCTCTTATCGACTCCTAGAATAATTTAATGACAACAAAAATACATCATTGAGACACATGGAGAGTAAGTTTTTCAATGAGAAAAGACGTGGAGATGTTATCCATGAATCATCATGGCACTTAGACACATAAGTTACTTCATGCATAGTCTCGAGGGTTAGGTCAATTGGTCTAGAGCCAGACATGAATTTATCATGCTTGTTGTTGGTTACATGTTCAACTCTCTTGATTCCCCGTAGATTTCCTCGAAAAAAATAAAAAATAAAAAATAAAATCCTTGTGCATCTTAAAGTCATTGCTTTCCAAAATTGAACATGATAATGGTTCCCTTTTTTGTTTCCCAAAGTCTGGAAATTATAACACTATTTTTCTTTACTATAGCTTTGCATTGATTCTTCATTAAGTGGATCTTGTGTTGTATCCTTGGACAATTATGTATTACTGCAATTTGTTAAGTATCCTTTGGTGAATATGTATTTGAAGCGACTTGTAATAACCTTTGGCAGTTATGTAATGAAAAAAATTATTATATGCTTTAAATAGGAATTGAAGCATGTTTATATATGTATATACTTCTTTCCACATGATGATTTGTATGATTTGTACAACTTGAGTTGACTTAATGGTTAAGAACATGTGTTTCCCTCTAGAAGGTCACAGGTTCAAATCTAGAGGGGGGTAGGGTATGTACACCTCTGTAAAATTTAGCAGTCAAATTGTTGCGTGGAGAGGGTCCCTTGTCCCATAAACAAGGGGTTCTCATACACCAAATTGGTTTCAGGCTTGGTCATGACCTTAAAATTAGATTAGTTGTTATTATGAATTGCATGTGAACCCATGTATAGTACAATGTTATGATGTCATAACATAGCTTTCATGTTTATTTTTTATTTGATATATGTGAGCACATTGATATAGTGCATTATGGGATGATAATGCACAATTTAAAGCTTCAATTATAATTATGATGTTTTCAAGTGTCACCATCATATATGTTGTGCATGCATCATTTATTTGTTTTATTAATTGAAGTCTCAAGTTGTATCCAAGTGGTTTGATTGAGTGAATAGAAAAACACAATGGACCTCGTAACTGCTTTGAAATTGGCTTAGCGAAAACATAAAATTGAACTGGAAACTAATGCTAGGATTGTTCGATAAAGGTTGATCAAGAGTTGGATCCAAAGAAATAGATAGAAAAAACAAAAATATATGGCTCGGATAATATAGATAGTGCTAGTTGTCTCTCTCTTTCAATGATTATATTCAAAGGGAACATATAAAAAAAAAGTTAACTAAAAAGTTAAGGCAGGCAGGGACTTTATTAGCATATGACTCTTCCTCTATATATTCATAATCATTCAAGACTATTCTTAATGGTGGTTTATAAACTACGTGTGCCAATGCATTATTAATTACAACTTCATCGCTTGTGTTGATAATTAGTATGAAAGGTTTGGTCCACTGGCTCAGCTACCTACTCACATGTTTTTATTTTGAGGGGAATGATATAGAGTTGGAAGATTTGACTCGGTAATTGTTGAATTTTAAAATTCTAAGCTAGTTTACAACTGCGGTAAGCTAACTAGGATTTCAAGAAGATTAACCATACACAGATTACAGAATGGGTCCTCTCGTTTGACCATAGGCAATGCTCTTTCATTTCCACCCAACCATGGGCATCCTCAAGTGCCACCCACGAGCAGAGCAGGAGACCTGCTACAGAATGATATCCAAGAGAAAGACAATCACATACAGAGAAAATACCAGCAGAAAACAAGATCTTCTCTCCAACAGTTGCACACAAGGGACTGAGGGAGATGCGCACTAGATCAAGGGACAATGTGTGAGTGAGTGTGTGTTCAAAATGAGGATGGAGTGCACTTATATATACAGGTCCAACATAATGAGTGGAAGTGTCTTTTCACATAGGGTCGACTTGTACAAATTGCATACAAACTAATTTATAACATAATATAAATTAGTCTTTACTCAATAGGGCCGACTTGTACCCTTATCTCTCAACGCAAGTGATTGGGGTTTTATCTACTCAAGATATCATTCCTAGGAGGTCTCTTGGAGGTGAGTACCTCCTGCAGCTACCAAAAACATCAACATTCCCTCTTAGCTAGGGAGGTATTCTCGGTGATGTTTTATTTTGGTCTTCATAGCCTCGCAGGCTATGCCATGGTCCTCCAACCATGACATGTTCTCACGGACCATGCTATTATTAGAATCTCCTCGTCACACATTCCTACTCCAATGTGAACATGTCACACATGTGTGCACCCATGTGGACCTTCTAGGAGGCACAACCCACTAGGGTAAAACTAGGATCTACATGTCCATAGTGCATCGTCAAGGATGTCTCATCCATGATGAGTCTTCGAGGAACAATGGTCTCAAAGGGTTGTTGGGTACCAACCTAGATGAATGTTCTCCCAAACTATTAGGTTTGTTGGGCACCAATCTAGTGAACATTCTCCCAACCATATGACCATCAGGTGTCCAAGGATTGTTGGGCACCAACCCATGTGGATATTCCCAACCCCTAAGGGTTGTTGGCCAGTGGAATATCCTCCCAACCGCTTGGACATCTCAACCACTTAAGATTTACCTCAAGGGTTCACATATGGCTCATCCCATGTGGACACGTAAACACATGGTTCATTCGATGTGGACCTCTAGAGGCTCCTCCCTCTAGAAACACTAGGGTTTATCCCATAATGTGATGCCATGGGTCTAGTCCCCATGATGTGTCCTCTAGTGCTCAACCACTAGGGACATCACTCTCACAGATCAACTCGACTAATTTCATAGGAGTACGAACTGGAGATCCATCTCAAATCAACTCAACTCAGTCCAGAGGAGTATGACTCATCTCATAGATCAAATCAACTAATTCCAAAGGAGTACGATCTCACCTATCACATAGGTGTCCTCACAGATCAACTCAACTCAGTCTAGAGGAGTACGATCTAGAGAATGTCTCAGGAAGTTGCAATCATTAACCCTCCTCTCAACGAGGGAGGAATCATGCCAAGTCTCTCACGGAAGTACTCAAACTTTGTCCTAGTAAGAATCTTCGTGAGATCATCTGCAATCTGGTCTTTGTAGGAAAGTATTGCACCCGTATTGCCTCCCTTTGCATCATGTCTCGAACATAATGATATCACTGACCAATCAAGTCTACAAAGAGCTTGTGAAGCCACACTGCTTCGTGAACTGCGATCCACAATACTATATGTTTATGTGGTGCTCACGGCATAGACATATCTCAGGCCATATCCATCAATCCTCGTATACCAAGCTCGAGATGCCTGAATAAGTCCATATAGGACCTTCTTCAATATGCACGCATGAGACTCCTCATGTATCACGAAACCAATTGGTTGCTCGATGTACACTTCTTTCTCAATATCTTCATTGAGAAAGGTTGTCATCTCGTCCACCTAATGTAATCTCCATCCCATGGTTACTGCAAGGGAAATGATCGTCTGGATGGAAATATATCGAGCAATAGGAGCAAGTGTATCCTCATAATCTATTCCCTCCACATGAGAGAAACCTTTGGCAACAAATAGCGTTTTGTGCTTCTCTATGCTCTCGTCAATTGTACGTTTGATATTTATATATTCACTTAGAAGTCACCATAGACTTCCCTTACAGCCTCGGAACAGTATCCCACACATCATTCTTCACATTGGACTAATCTCCTCCATCATGGCTTCTCTCCATATCTGCTAACTGGATGCTTCCTCACAATAGGAAGGCTCAAGAATCAATGATGTGGCTCATAGTTGCAGCATAGCCCGAATGTCTTTGTGGTCTCTGGCTTTCTCGAAAATTACCACAGGAGTTTCATGTCGTTCTTCCTCTTGTAGAGTTTGATGAGCCCACGCAGGCCTCTTCCGGCCTACTGCAATATCTCTAGGAATATCAACTGGATCATCTGGATTGATGGGCTCAACTAGCTCCCTCTAAAATGTTGAAGGGTGAAGGGGGAGAAGTCATCATCTCCCCCTGCCTCTCACTGTCAATCTCCATGTGATATCCTCTAGATCCCTAGAAGGCTATCTTCTCTTCAGAGGAAATAGTTGTCATGGGTCCACACAAATCTGATTGCATAAGATCCCCTTGGATCTGTTGTCACTACTCGGAAATGACCCCACAAGCTCTACGAATGCCATCATGCTTTACACGAAGATCTGAAAAACCTGACACCATCTTCCTGAGGATGGGAAGAGCTCTATAATGTAAATGAGAAAGTCTCCTATGTTATCACTTGCTCAAACTGATGGAATCATGTGACAAGATTCAGACTGGTAAAACTTGTCAATCCATATAAACTCCTTGTATGGTCAAACAAATTCATGTCTCAAACTAGAGACCGTCTAATGTGTTTCCTTCTGCAATCGTCATTATGGCTCTCTCTCGGGGCTATCACTAGTGACTTGTCTTCGTTGTAACCTGTATGGAACAAGAAAACAAAAACAAAAAAACATCTCCATGGCAACCTCCATGGAAGATATTCTGCCAGGAACAAGAAAACAAAAGAAAAATAATATCTCCTAGAGGGGAGATCAAGAAGTACATCTCTAGTATTATGAATTCAAAGCAACTTAAAGATTGTTATCACAACTACGAGACCTACTTGTAATGTAGCAAGTCAGATATACTAGAAGTGTAGGTTACATGCATGATAATCAAAACAATCAAACATGGAGTCTCCTCTTCCAGGGAGAATCTGTTGCTCCTCTGAGTGCACTAAGATCCCTCTAGATCCACAATTGCAGCAAAAGGGTCCCTCCTCCTGCAAACACCCTCATGATAAAATAAAAAAATATACATACAAGTGCATACCTCTTAAATTGTAGCATTATCCTTAGAAATGTTTCAGCTGGTGCAGCCTTTGACTCACATAGAGAACAAATCTCAATCTTTGTCAAAAAGGATCCTTAAACATGTTACAACACCTGCCTTAAATCTACCCTTTTTCTTTGCTTCAGAACTTATCTCGGATTTGCCTCGGGACTACCTCAGATTGGTCCAGAAATTTGACATAAAATAGGCTTTGAACTTGCCTCAACTCGCCTCTTATATTACCCTAGGACAGTCCTTAACTCGTCCCTGAAATGGCCAAATATCAGTGCTAAATTTATAGTAAACAGAACTCACCTTGACCTATTGTAAATTTTGTCCCAAGACAGGTCTGAATTTGGCCTTAGAGCAGGCCTAAACTTGGCATCAAATATCTCTCCAACACCTCAAAACCAGGCCCAAATTCAACCTTGAATACTTCTGGAAACTCAGCTTCAGGCTACCTCGAAACTCGCTTCAAGACACCTCAAATCTATTTCAGAAATCCGGCCTGGAGAGGCTTCTTTTAACCCTGCAGTCAGCTCGCCCAGGGCTTATAGGCCTGCGGCTTGTCTTATCCTTCATCACAGAACAATTAAGGGGCTCAACCCTTCTTTTCTTCCCTTAAACTTCTTCATTGTTGTGCTAATAGTATTCTTCAAGAACTGCTCTGATACCATGTTGAATTTTAAAATGCTAAGCTAGTTTACAACTACAATAAGATAACTAGGATCTCAAGAAGATTAACCATACACAGATTACACAATGGGTCTTCTCGTTTGACCATAGGCAATGCTATTTCATTGCCACCCAACCATAGGCATCCTCAAGTGCCACCCCCGATCAGAGCAGGAGACCTGCTACAGAATGATATCCAAGAGAAAGACAATAACATACAGAGAAAATACCAACAAAATACAAGATATACTCTCCATCAGTTGCACACAAGGGACTGAGGGAGATGCGCATTAGATCAAGGGACAATGTGTGAGTGTGTGTGTGTTCAAAATGAGGATGGGGTGCACTTATATATATATATGTCCAATATAATGGGGGGAAGTGTCCTTTCACATAGGGCCGACTTGCACAAATTGCATACAAGCTAATTTATAACATAATATAAATTAGTCTTTACTCAATAGGGCTGACTTGTACCCTTATCTCTCAACGCAAGTGATTGGGTTTTCTCTACTCAAGATATCATTCATAGGAGGTCTCTTGGAGGTGAATACCTCCCACATCTACCAAAAACATCAACAGTAATGAATAGAGATCTTAGGTTGTTCTTGATTTAACTATGCATTCGAATCTATTCACTATTTATTATTCAATGATTAAACCTAATCAATCACACTTGATTCAAATGATTTTGAAAGGTATTTGCAGGTTGATTAGAACAACATCAAAGGAAGAGGACAAGTGCATTGGGAAACAAGCAAATGAGTGTATGGACACTAGTCCAAAACGTTGACAAGTCCTTTGCATCCACAAGTTAACATGTCTAAGGCACTCAATCTTTTAGGACTTCATCACCAAAACTTTATTTGATGCCTAAACAAATTATCACATAATCAAATAAGTCGACATTCATCCTTTCAATGGACACTAGTCCAAAACATTGACGAGTCCTTTGCATCCACAAGTTAACATGTCTAAGGCACTCAATCTTTCAGGACTTCGTCACCGAAACTTTATTTGATGTCCAAATAAATTATCACATAATCAAATAAGTCGGTGTTCATCCTTTCAATGTGGGACCCAATACATCATTTAATGTTTGAATTGTATCTCACTTTTCTAAGACTAGAATAGTAGTTGAAGAGTCAAGGAAGTTAAATCGCTTCAACTTCTTAACCTCAATTTTGAAATTTTGTATTAATGTAAGAACTTGGTTTAAAGAAAGGGTTTTCTATTTTGGAAAGAAAGTTATCTTATAACTAAAGTTGAGCATTGTTAACAATTTGGTTTAATAAACATGGATGTCATTGTTTCCAAATGAAAACTATCTTCATTTTCATGTGTGTTTTCCTCATTTCATTGTAAGTGTATGTCATTGAGCTATATTTTTGTTCATGCACCTGCTATCATATACTTGCTACCCTGCTTTTGAAATAGTGATAGGGTTAAAATTACAACTGACTTGTGTATTTAATTGATCTCTTAATATTACAATAGACTAAGTTTTGTTAATTATTCTCATTGTTTTTTTATGCTATATTGTGTTTTAATTACGGTTTCCTTTTTTTTACTTTGCTCCTATTACTAAGACTTAATTCATGCATTTTTAAATAGAATATTATATAAAAATTACAAACTCCAAAAAACGGAATCCAACACTAGTGCTGCAAATTGGAATATTTTCCAATAAAGGGTGGGAATAATGTTTTGAAGATTTTATCTCCACATATCCATGTGCTTTGACGAAGGTCAAATGCCTACGTCAACAGTGCACACTTGAAGTAGCATCAAATGTTGATATAGCTTCCAAACTACTCTTCCATTCACATGGATTACTTGCCATATGTCTACTATAGCACCTTCACAAGGATCTTTTGTTGTTAGTTTGGTTCCAACCTTGAAGGCTTGCTGCTTCATCCTAGGGCATCTTCATAGGTTTTGTCCTCTCATACCTTGAACGATTCAACTCCACCTCAAGAGAGGTTCTAGTGTAGTTAGCGCAAGGGAGGTGTCAACCCTTTTGAGGGCATTTTCAATCACCAATCAACACTTCATTGTTACATTATTTTGTATGGTAGATCTAGTATTATAAAAGCTAATTTAACTTTAGACTGAACATTTTGTAACCTAATCTTGTTGCATATATGCACATAAAAACAATGGAGAGAAAATTTCTCTAATACCATCAATCCATAATGGATTGAGAATGAAGTGAGAAATCATACAATATTACAGAAAACAAACACATCAATATAGTGAAAACCAATTTCTATGAAAGAAACAATGGTGAAAAAGATTGTACATAGACAATGACTTGAATGATGATGCTTATCACTAAGAAGAGATGTGTCATTGTGCTTGTTTGCAAAAAGCCATTGACTAGAAGGAATAAAACTCAATTTATTATCATCTAAAGTAGAAACCCTACAATGCACAAACCTCAAAGCAGAAAACTTAAACCTAGGCGCTAAGGTGGTGAAGGAAAGGCAAGTATCAAGAAGTTGAGTTGGACAACAACTTCTTAGGGCCATAACTTTCACATGCAAGCTCTTTTAGGTGCATGATAGCTAATTGGAGAGATCACATTAAGAAAAACAAAACTCTACGCTTACAAAAACCCACAACTACTCAATTGTAGCAAGACCCAAAAAAACCATTTAGGGCCCAAAAACTACATCAAATGTTCAAGAACCAAAAACTACCAAAATTAGTACAATTTTTGCAATGGCTTAGGAAAACCCCCTGGATCATCTTCCTATGAAGTTGTTGTGTAGTAGGGTTTAAAGAAGTATACACATAATATTCTAGAAGCCCCACAATAGGGTTTAAAGAAGTCTACACATAATATTCTAGAAGCCCCACTACCTCATGAAGACCTTGGCATTATCTCTAACAAAGGAATGTCAACAAGTATAGATTCAAAGATTCTTGGCTACAAACCCCGAGACTAAATTGATTATTAATTAAAAAAGATTGAAATACAAAAAGGCATCATTCAATGGATGGTTGCTTGACATAATACTACTAATTATGAAGTAATTTGATGTGAATGTGAATGGATAAATGAAGGTCTTATTTTATATTGTATGAAGGTCATAGTAAGGTAAATGCACATGGCTTATACTCAAATACAAAAGATTACCTAAGCAAGCCCAAAGGGATAGCTTGCTTGGTTTGACCCTTTCTGCAAAGGCATAATGCTTAAGGAGGTTGTGGGATTCATTCCTACATAGGCATGCATGGTCGCTAGCCGCTACTGTGCCTGGCTATTAACACTACCCTCCATCCCTAAAACCAAGGAAAAGCGAGGAAATCCACTAGGCACTAGCAAGGTACCAATGTCCTCATTCTAAACACTATGTGCACAAGGGTGAGGAAATTTATTTCTCTAGAGAAAATGAGATGACTTAAGCAATTGAACATGCCATATCTTTTCGAGTCAATCACTCACAAGGTTTTGAAGAAGAATGTATTGGGCCATTAGTGGAAAATGCCCAATGTGCCAAGACTCCATGTATTATTTGAACATTGTCAATCATTCTTTTAAGGTGGCAATTCTATTAATCTTTGTGGGATGTATGAAGCAACTTCTAAGCACAACTAGCACTATACCTATTACACATTTGCCTTCACTTCGAGTTCATTATCAAGTTTCCATTGTTTATTGTTTTATTGGCAACTCCAAGGTCAAAGTCCTAAGTTCATCTCTTGCCCTAACAATCTCAACTAATCCTCTCCAAGCACATTTTGATGTTTTATTTTGGAGAACAAATAGCTCCAAGCCATCTCATTTTACAAATACTTTCAATGGTCACTCTTAATACTCCTAGAAATATTTTCAACTTGTAAATTTTGTATTGGTGCATATATTTGAATTATCATGCTTCAATGATGAAACATCACTACTTTCAGGTAAGGAGACCATTAGGCGGTCAACTTGAAGTCAACTTAGTAGTCATGGCAGCTAGACTAGTGTAAGGTTAGTTAGTCAACCATGTTTACTAGTGGTTGACATAGAGATGGGTAGTAGAATGGGTTCATAGATATGTACCATCCTATTGTTTTATAAATAGCATTCTTTGGATGTATTCTAAGTTGGAATACATAAAAGAATTGAAAGTGCTAAACAATGCATGTAGCTAATTACTTCAACCACTAATGCATGTAGCTTATCTGTTTATGTTTCATTTCTTCCCTTGCATTAAGTGATCTATGGGTAGCTCTTGATTTTATGTTGATTTGCATGTTTGTGGGAAGACAACATGGCCCAATTATCACTTTTCAAAGCTCAATTTGTATTTTGTCAGTGAACACATCATTATTATGCATGGATGCAATTATATAAACAACGTATAGATCAAACAATCATGTAGAACTTATAAATCATGCAATGAAGAGTAAACAATAGCATGATATTCAAAATACTATAATATATCATAGTTATATTGTACATAATGAACTTCAATGTAAATTCCTAGTTGAGGGTTTGTCCTAATAAGCAGAATTACATATAATGCAAAAATGACTTGAATACAAACTAAAATTGGTAACACTAGGGATGCTATAAGATGATATGTTCAATCTATTCTTGGCAAATTAACACTTACAAAAGCTTACTATGGCACCAAGCTTACAAAAATACATTCTATATTAAAGAGAAGTGACCAACTTTGTGCCAGGAGAAATTCATAAATGTTCATTTTTAGGGATTGACAGTGTTCATAGACTTTCATCCAATAATTGTGTTGTTGAAAGGGACAGGACATGACAAAAAACACAACATTGAAGTAGAAGCAACGATAGCAACAGTCATGACAAATATACTTTTTCCAATTAGTTGTGTTACATTTTTTTTAAATGTACGGAAAGTGATGCTAATTTCAGATTAAATGGGCAACAACAAAGAATAATGTCTCTATTTTCCACAAAAAAAATCCAAGAATCGTCTCCTTTGAAGTTTCCACAAAAATTCCAACATGGGTCACCACTTCAATCATGAAATGTACCTAGATTTATATGCTTCTTGAAGCCACTATAGAAGTATGACTTCATTTATATTCAAGCGCCTCTAGTTGACTATCATTACTTTATATCCTCAAAACTAATAATGATTGTAAATAGGCCGCTATAGAAGTATGTATTCATTTATATTCATGCGCCTCTAGTTGACTATCATTACCTTCTATCCTCAAAACTAATAATGATTGTAAATAGCTTGGAGAGTAAAATTACCATTGTCTTTATTAGCACCAATGCTGTAATATTCAAAATAGATATACTGTCCATTTTAATTTGGTTGCATTATAGATGTAAAAATTGCTTTCAAAATTGATTACAAAAGTCAATGGAACAGCAAAAAAAATACTTGCTTACTTGTGAAAAAGAAAAAAACAAGGTTGTTAACACATATAATCTCTCTTCTTGTAGCTTCGGCAAAGGACTTCAGTGCTAACACAAAAGGAAGATGTCTGAGAGTTCAATGGCATGCCTTATAGAGGTTGTTTGAACTATTCAAAGCACTTTAAAATGGAAAAAATACACGAGTAATGGAAACTTGACTACACAGTATCTATTTTGCAGGAGTATCAACTTCCACTGGTTTGTCTCAATCACAGAAAATAATCTCATTTTGTATTCAGGTTTGAATTAAAATCGTTGTATAATACACATCATGTTTTTATTAATATGACACATCATTATAAATGTAGTAGATCGAACCACATAAAACTGTGTTAATCGAGATAATATTGCCAATCAAAAAGTACTACAGTTTATTGAATCTATATTGCATGTTCATCTCTGTTTGTGTAATTAGAATACCTTCATGTATTTTTTGAAATCAAAAGTGGTCACCCATACTTTCCAATACCTATTTGAATCTCATACCTCATACAAAAGAACTAATATCATCCATAACTTATTCAAACGAAAATTGAATCATTCCATCAAAACTATAGCAAACAATATTTGGTTAAACAACATGTCAGTATCACACGACACATGTTGCAAGTTCCATTTCCATTCACCCCAAGCTTATTACAGGGCAATATTCGGGATGAGACTAACTATTATTAGAATCTCATGCCTTGGGAATAGCCGTGCTACACCAAACAATTCCAAGTGATGGGTATTTTGTACTTCAACAAGAAAAACAACTGAGAGATTGGCACACTTATAGACTGAAACTTAAGGTTATGCCAGTTGAAGAATTCCCTGTACATCCCACAAAGATCACTATTGAATCACTAAAATAGAATATTGCATTCGTAGAAAGGCATGGACACAAATAGGTGGCAAATGGCATAACTTGCTCCAATCTCAAAAGAAAAATGGTAGATATTACTTTGAAAAACTAAAAATGTAAATGGTTAACTTGCTTCTTTCATTATTTTCGTCTCTATCTATCAAGTGACAGCCAATGGTTTTCCATTTTCAGATCCTCGGGTTGACAAAGGTGCCCCAAAACTTGTTTGTTCAGCATTATTTTTCATTGACAAGGCCTGCAAAATATTAAAATGATTATTATAAGCAGTCCAAAATGGTAAAGACGAAATAGCATCTTACTTTCAACTAACAATGCCTTACTTTCATCCTTATTTTTGGACATACCTAACTGGATTCGTCATATGTAATATTTTCCATAACATGATACCAACTTCACACAGGAAAAATTACAAGCAGACAAAAATAATGAAGAATATAAATAGTATCTTCCTTTCAAAAAACAATGCCTTATTTTCAGCCTTGTTTCGGACATACCCAACTCCACTTGTCACATGTAATACTTTCCATAAGATAATACGAACTTCAGAGAGTAAAACTTTACAGAAAGACCAAAAGAATGAATGATCATAGATTCATAACGATTGCAAATATTTGTGATGACAGCAAATTTCATAAAAACATTGTAACCCAAAATAGTAACAATGGAATGTTATTTTCCATATGGTAATAGGACTTTTCGAAACAAAATGCAGCCAAGAACAATGAAAGTGGCAATAAAATGGTCAGATAAACTAAGTTTGAAGTTTATTGCCATGCAGTCAATTCCCACTAGCTGAACCAGTTAAGGTGTGGGTTTCGTTTGCTAGGCAACCCAAGTTCAATACCCTTACGGTCTGTTTAGTTGGGAGGAGACCCAAAAATCCAGCCATGTTAAGGGTTGGTGCGGCACATGCTGGGTGCGATCCCCGGGTGATTTTGACGGCTTAGATGCCCCTGGGTTGTGGTTTCTTAGACAACGGTTGAAATTCTGGCCCCGCAAGTGACGGGCATTTCTAACAAACAAAAAAAGTTTATTGCCATGCAGAACTTCATTTGATCTGTGCTTGTACTTTTTTCCATGTAATAATGACACTTTTACATGTTGAAGAGAAAAAAAGAGAATTGTCAACCCAAGTATGAGGATTAATATTAATACCATAACTGTAATGATATAATGGCACCAATTTTGCGAAAAAAAAAAAAAGGACCACAAAATAATCAAAACGGGATCCATAATATTTTTTCTTCCAGACATTGATACGATAATTCTTTTTTCCTCTCTTTTCTTCCCTTCTTAGGCAAGAGCAGTTGGGGGGGGTACCCGTTAATATAGTGATAGCTGCAACTAGTTTGTGCCCTCTATTTTTTCATAAATTAATATGAAATTGGCAATTGCTTGTAAAAAAAGGATTGCAACCTAAAATACGTATTTATAAATATGCCGATGATCGTTTTGAATAGATTGATGCCATTTCAAAGAGAACAATTGCTACTGGAAATATTTTAGAGTTAACATGGGAAATTCTGATCACAAGTTGTGGTAGCCAGTCATGGTAAAGAGTTCAAAACAATGGAAGCACAGAAGCTTGTTCAAGTAATAAAAGTGAGGCCCATCGAGGAAGAGCTACAATTTGCACTCAAACGAGGCATTAGTGAACTATGAAAGGACAAGCTTGAAAAGGGTGATAAGTTAGTATGAGAGTATAACATGGAAAAATGAAAGAAAATAAAACAGAATAAAATGGAATCTAGATCCCTGCTTAAAGCATGAGAATGGTGGAGGCAAGGGTGCTGAAGGCAGATGCCTCTCAATTAATGTGATAAAGTTGAATTGTTTGCTTTTGTGGTGTTCCTAATGGCAATGTCTGTGGCTGTGAGACGAAGTTAGTAGTTTCCAGCTCGATGCTCATGGTGAGGATGAGGAGCAAGAACCACAATCTCCCCTGAAGTGAAGCTAAAGGGTCTTTGATTCCTAGAAGACAGCAAAAAGAATTTGAACATGAAAGCTTTCTTAAATTAGAAATTGAAGAGATTGTTCTCTCTTATAAGGTTTGGAATCTACCGACAGTTGGACATCCAAGGCAAGTTGGGGTAATTTTCTCCTTATCCAACACTTTCAATTGAATGGACACTTCTTAATGAACAAATTTCCAATCAAAGATAATTGAGATACATGTTTTGGAGCAGAGCGTGGTGAAAAAACTATCGCTTCAAACACAAAAAGTTCAAGGACTCTCTCGTGGGGGTGAATGGAATTCCCTCCCAAGATGAGCTTATCGCTTATCTCCAAGAGGGAACTCAGAGGGAAGTTGTGCCCCACCTTGAAATCATTCTAAGGCAATTATTGATATCACCCCTAGAGAAATAGCTAGAGAGTTGGCCAAACTTCAATCCAAAGGTTTAATTTGTATGTTCATGGGGTGATAACCATTGGAGATAACTCTTAGAGGATGGATTGTGAGAAATGGAAGCGTTATAAAAACTTTGATTTATCCCTCCTAGGAAGATTATACTTCCTATTCATCTTTGTTTCCCTAGCTGAATGGGAAAGGATATTTGAGGGAAGACCTTGGTTTCTCAACCCAAATGGATTGCACATGAAATATTCATAGGATGATTTTGATGTTATGCTAGGGAATCCATCAAAATCTCTCATTTAGGTTTCACCTACCTTTCTTGCCTTTTGAATTTTGGAATGATTATTGTTTAATGATGATTGGGGATGGTTTTGGGTTCCTAAATTTGATCCTCACAAGGGACTTTGGAGAAGAAACTAAGATCTAATGCTTGGATTTGTCTCACTGTTGATCTCAACAAACCAATTTGAGGGAAAATTACCATCAAGACAATGGCAAGGGTGCCAAAACAAGATTTGGATTATGAAATATGCCTTTCAAGTGTCGAGTATGTCATGAATAGATCCAGCTATGGAGTAAATGTCCTTCAAAACCTCAAAAATCCATTAATTTGGACAAGGATGGTGAAGGGTTTCAAAATGTTCAATCAAAATTAGCACCAAAGGCTCCCAAAAAATTCTAGGAGGCTACTCGAAACATTCTTCTTCAAAATCAAGACCATTTTACACTAACCACTCACCAACTACCTAATGGGCCTTATTCAAAGAAGATGGCCTCATATATTAATTGACTACTCCCAAGTACCCCAAAGTAAGGAGGTTAGGGTAGGGCCCTAATATGCCTTGATGGTGTCCAATGCAAATTGTCTCCTCAGCATGAGCAACCTTGTGAGCAAGAATTGATCTTAGATGACTTGACTATTGTGCTTAAAGAAATGGTAAAGGATAAGTCTCCAAGGCTCGACGACCTCATCTCCTCCAAGTTTACAAGGAGACCTAGGCTAAAACATCCCTTGGAGAATTTATTAATAGGGGGTTGATTAAGTTCATCCCCAAACCTGAGCAACCTAAACAAATCTCAAGCCAACATATACCGCTCCTCAATGTCTCGCATAAAATTCTTGCCAAAGCTCTGGCCTTGAGAGTCAAGCACATCCTCCTTGATATTTTTCAACTAGAGTAGACTTGTTTCATATGAAGAAGGCTCATTCATGATAATGATGTTGTTTGGGAGGGGATGGAATGGGTTAGATGCCTTGGCCTTAATGCCATGTTTATCAAATTGGATTTTGAAAAGGCATATGATAAGGTGGAGTGGCCTTTCATTCTAGCCATGCTTCAATCTCTTGGTTTTGGCGATTGATTTAAAAATGCAATTAAGATACCATCTCTTTAAACGAGCTCTGATACCATGTTCAACAAAATAGGATATTCCCACACAGAAAGAACACCTTAAGTAACCACTAACACAACAAGATCAAAGTTCAATACACTAGTGTTTTTACGTGGTTAAAACCCTCTAAGAGGGAAATAGTCCACAACCCCAACAAACGTGTCTACTTGAGGCAATATATTAATGCAAAAGAAAAAATGTGTACATAAGAGTT
Organism: Picea engelmannii; assembly: GCA_009831015.1. Lineage (NCBI taxonomy): Eukaryota > Viridiplantae > Streptophyta > Pinopsida > Pinales > Pinaceae > Picea > Picea engelmannii. The sequence continues at coordinate 433,282 of ML784259.1, forward strand.
TCTCACAATCGATCCTCAGCAAATGACCCTACATGCTCTTTAAATAGAGATCATGGACCAATCAAGTGTTAAGCCATGGATCAATAGTCGCTAGTATCAAGGAGAATATGAGTCGTTGGACCACTCTATGTCTAGAACATATCGTGATTGTCGGATTACATAACTACAAATGCATACTAAAGAAACATATTTTTACCTAAAAACACATTAGACCAAGTTGATCTTAACTAACTCCTAAGTGTCTAAATATCCTAACATTGGAGAGCCAGAGAATTGCACTAGCGTTGGGATGAGGCCATGGCATGTACATGAACTTTATCTTTATATATATATATATATATATATATATATATATATATGAAGTTTTCATCCATCCAATAATTGTCATATTGCAAATTTAATTTTTAGCTATATTTGTCTTCATGGTTTGGTAATAAGGATGAAATTTCTAAGTGATTTAACATTAATCTTGAAGAAGCTAGGGCAGATTTACTATTGTAACTACATTTGGCATCTTTCCCCTTGGATTGCCTTGTTGATTGGGGTTGTTAAGTGGTGAAATATTTTCTGTTGTTGTTGCTATTTTAACATAGTTCATAACAGCCTTAAGGCTGAAAATTCACAAGGTTAAGATCGAGGAAACCTCTAGGAAAGAGGTGAAATTTCTAAAGTTGCATTACTTGCCCTTAGTTCAGAAAATTTCTACAAAATGATGATAAATTTCTTGCAATGGCCCTTACCATCTCTAAAATGGAAAAGCCCCCTAAGCGTAAATCGGGGAATGATGGTTGGGAGCCTTTTCAATCTAAATGATGAGCCTGCTTTTGAGGGATGGGGGCTTCCATCTCACAAGGATGACTCGCCCCTTGTCCAGTTGTTGTTCATGTTGTTGCATAATTGTTTGTTAATATGTCTTGGCCAACTCGCCCAATTTTGGATTTTGTGTTGTTGTAGCCTCATGACGATTTTTGCTAAAGCCATCGAGGCAATTTTGTATTGTTGCTTTTTGGTTGTTGGTTTCTAAGGCAAATTAGGCTCTATTTTAGACTATTCTCATGGGAGTTGCATTATAGTGACCAGCTTATGTTTTGTATAAAATGTGTGTATGTACTGCTCATATTAATAGTTAAAGGAAGCATTTTAATCAAGAAAATATATTATAACTCCTTTTTAATTTAATATAACAATCATACAAATGTAACATTATCTACGAATTGTGTCGTGTCTATGTTTGTCTTTATGTGCCTCTGCTCCGCTCTACCAAACTCCCTAGCCACGCTCTCATGATTATGTGCCCATGATGATTTTTGTCCTCGCTATGATTCCTTAAAGACCAATGTTATTCCTTTGGCTTTGACCTTTCAAATGCCCACCCTTTATTATGGTTTTGATATCATATTAAAGTTGCACATAACAAGAGAGAAAGAGGAGAGAAAGATATTCTATATTATTCAGTGTGTAAAATTCAATAGATAGAAATGTCTCATCAGAGAGACATAAGTTAGAGTATCACTTACATAACCATAGAGTGACACAGGGCTAAAAAACATTTAGTCACCACTTTATTAACTATTCATATCTTAAAAGTTCTAAGTTATGTAATACAAGATATGACCATTATTAAATGCTAACTCTATCAAGCTCTATACTACCAAACAAAAAATGAAAACTATTGCTCATCTACTATGGAAGAACTAAAAAGACAAGTGAGAAAACCATAGGAAAAAGGCCACATTAGAGAGACTATTACTCCATGTCCCATATGAGTGCTCTTAGCTCCAAACAATGATGGGACATAATGCATGTATTTGATTCAATAACACTTTATAAAATCATTGTCAAATTCCTAATACCCTACTTGGATATCTCGTTGATGTAAAGATCAAGGTTTTTCCATAGCTAGATTTAAGGAATGGTTTCTACCAAATGTGAATCAAGGAAGGAGATGAGTGGAAGATAGCCTTTTGCACCAAAAATGTTGTTTATGAATGGTTACAAATGCCATTTTATCTTGTCAATGCATTGAGTACATTCATGCAACTCATGAATGAGGTATTACATTCATTATTTGGCAAGTTTATTGTTGTTTGTTTATTTGGATACCATTCCAGTTTACAACAAGACTTGTCCCTTTTCCATCTAGATATTTAGATGTCATTCAAGGATTCTCTTTACTATTACTATCCTTTTAGAGATTCTAGGGGGATTTGATTTGTCTTCCTCCATTATTTTGACCAAAGATGCTTGCCTCTATTTCTGAAAGAGATGGTGGCCTTCATGCATCAAGCATTGTGAGGTTCTCCTAGACCTCCCAAATTGATATAATCATTCTTCTAACACAATTTAGCTAGTAGGCATCAAGCGCCCTGTGACCAACATCAATGTTGACGAAAATAGTGGTAAACCAACCATATTGTGTCCCAACACCTGAACTATTATGAGACCAACCCGCATCGTTAGCTTTAGTGGTCGACAAAGCTTGGCAATTGCCCCTCCACACATTTAGTCGAGAATTCAACATTGGGGTTGTATGACTAGCTTCTTTACTTCTTTCAAGAGATCTTCAACATTAAATGCTAAGGGAGATTCATCTATTTCTCTTCTTACAAGGATTATTATAATGCTTCCAACAATAGCTTTACTGAATCCTCTCATCTCAAGCCATGTTCCAAATGACAACCATAGACTCAAGGTTTGTGACACTATAGTGGTCAACAACATAATATATTCCCCCATGAGAATGAGTATAGGATCAACACTTTTCTTTAATTCTTCTACTCCTTATTTGATTCTCCTCTCTTCTACATGCATAGTTCTTTTCACTTTGTTTTATCTAGTAGACATTGTATTCATATAGCCAAAATCATGTGAACTTGTAGAATATAACTTTTTATGGTAAACCCCCATTTTGTGGTTTCCTTAGGTGGGAAATGCTTTAGGTATTCCTTTTAATATTCATATTGTTTGTTATCATGTAAAGACCATTAACTTGTTTCAATCATTAATAGACATTGATATGATCTCTCTCTCTCTCTCTCTCTCTCTCTCTCTCTCTCTCTCATGATACATGTCAAAATTTTAGATTAGATTTCAATGAAGCATTAGACTACTTATGAGTCATTCAAGTCTTGCACAGGGAGTTGGGAGCTTGCCAAGGGAAGGGATACAAGTACTTACCTCCTTACCTTCTCTTCCTTTTCCCTACACTATTCTTGCCCGATCTTTTCCCCTTGCTTTCTCTCCTCCTTTAGCTCTTACACACTATGCTAAGTTCAGGTTAATCAATCACACACCCTTCTTGCTAGCTTGCTTCAAGGCTTACTTCAATTTTATGATCAAGCACTTTGGAAGTAAACACAGTAGCAAATGCACTAATAAATAATGGATTATTATGAGCCCCACTTGAAATATGATATAATAACTTATAAAAACTCACAACAAGAATTTGAAAATCTTAAAACTAATATGAAATGTGAAACTAATGACAGCAATGTCCATAGTGTGTATAGATGATGAATAATTATGAGCCCCACTTGAAATATGATATAATAACTTATAGAAACTCACAATGACAATTTGAAAATCTTAAAACTAATATGAAATGTGAAACTAATGACAACAATTTCCACAATGGGTACAAAGACAACAATGAAATATTAGTAATAGCCACCAATATACTAGAATTGTAATGGTAATTTCATTAATTGTTGAGAACAAGAACAACACTATCTCACGCATCAAGAATACCAGAAATAGTAAGTTAGCAATGTAAGGATAGAAACTTTCTTGAGGAGGCTTGGGCACAAACTCCATATTATAAATTGTCACGAAAAATATGAGCATGCTAAAGATAGTAAAATGTGTGGCAAAGTGGAAAGCACATGCACATGCAAATGCATTGAGCTTTATTTGTCATGGGCAAAGATCAATCAAGCACAAAGGCTAATGTAGCATTGGCATTGGAGTTTGGGTGTAGGATGCTAACATCGACTCAATCATTGGAGCGTGGATGACTTCATCAACTTTGATCAATGATCCAATGAAATTTGATCACTGAATTTTAAGGTCCCAACACAGCCAACCTTGAAGACATACACCCCATATTAAGGAGCTACCCTAGAGGATGGTCAATGAATTGGTCAAATTTGATCACCAATCCATATATCTATTTATAAAGAGTGACCTCTCTTGGTCAAGGTGAATGAAAGAGTTAAGAGCAAAGATTATCAACAATCTATGTCAACAAATAATAAAACAATAACGAAGAGAGAATAATGCACGATGCAAGATGATATTTCAATATAAAGAAAGGTACACCATTTGGTGATAATGAAAATAACCCCCACAACTTGCGAGAGTATATCTTAAACCCTTAATAAGATAACTAGCTTTTCATCTTTATTAACTTAACTTAGCCTAAGTTATTTTTACTTTTACTTTTTACCTAGGCCTTTTACAATATTAACAATGGTCATTACATTCTAACACCCTTCCTTAATGACAACTTGTAAAATCTTTACACCAAGCTTGTCTTGAAACTTGCAAATTGTTTTTTTTTAAAGGGCTTGGTTAATACATCAATTAGATAGTCTTGAGAAGGAAAATATAAGGTCCTGAAAAAAAAAATATAAAAGTTCTACCTCTACACTTTGGATTTTGGACCTTCTCGCAAATGAAGTGGTGATGAATCTTCGCATACTTCATCTTCAAATCGCAAACCAAAATATTTACCAACATCAAAATGCCATGATTGTCATAGTACAAGGGGATTGCTCCATTTTGTTAAACCCCTATATCCTTTAGGATCCTCCTTGCCCATGATGCCTCACATGCAACACCTACAACAATGTTGTATTCTACCTTTGTGGATGAAAGTGCAATTGTCATCTACTTCTTGCTTGTGCACGAGATTTCACATGAACCCAACTTAAATACATATTCTAATGTAGACATTTTGTCATCTAATGATCCTACCTTGTCTCAATCTATGAAATATATCAAACTGAAATTGTCATTCCTAACCAAGTCTACAACAAAATCAACAACGCCCCGCACATACCTCACTATCTTCTTTGCAACTTTTTAATGCATAACTCTCAACAAAGTCATGAACCTGGAAATGAGGCTTTGTGCAAACCTACGGATAGATTAGACTTCCTACTAGTTCATGTAAAAGGTAGCATCTACATTTCTTGGATCCTCCCTTACAAATAGCTTCAACCTCGTCTCTAACAGTGTTGCTTGCGGTTTCCAATCAATCATCTTAAATTTCTTAAACACTCCTCTTGCATATTTTTCTTAAGAAATAAAGATATTATCTCCCTTCTTCCACACCTCCCAACCAAGACAGTGGTGAAGAAGCCCCAAATCTATCATCTCAAAAGTGTCTTCCAAGCCTGGTTCACTTCAATAATTGCACATGCACCAATCTACATGGATATGAGATCATCTATATAAAAAAACAAGAATAATGATACCCTTACCACTTTGTTTGAACTAAATATTCAAATTAGATGATCTTCTCTAAAAATTGCTCATTTATCTTTAGGTACCATTCCCTTGGAGCCTGCTTCAAGCCATACATGCTTTTATCAAATTGCAAACCAAATACTCCTTGATTGCCTCCTCAAACCCTTATGGTTGAGTCATGTAGACCTCCTCCTCTAGATCCCCATTTACAAATGCACTCTTTGCATCCATCTAATAATTGTTCCAAACAAATTGTGTTGTCAATGCCAAACAAATTGTGTTCTTAATGCCAACACCAACATGATTGTTATGATTTATGTTGTCAGGGAAAACATCTCTTCAAAATCCACCTCTTTCCATTGTGCATGCGCCTTTGCTACCAACCTCACATTATACTTATCAATGAAGTTATTTACCTTATACTTCGTTTAGAAGACCCATTTGCAAACAATGGGCTTCTTCCCTTCACAAAATCGAACCAACATCTTGGTCTTATTTTTATGCAACGATGCAAACTCCGCATCCATTTAATCACTCAATACCTTGCTTTTCTTAGCTTCAGTAAAAATATTGGGTTCAGATGAATAATTTACTATTTCATTCATAAGGGTAAAAATTAAAATAATTTACCTATTTCTCCATCTTCTTTGTTTCAATTCTAGTAGATCTTCTAGGCAAAGAAGACTTACCTTCTTCCCCTTCTCCTTGTTGCAAATGCGCTTTTGGCAAATATTGCTCCTCCGGTTACTTTTCCACCACTCCTTTTTCCCTCCTTGTGTAGGTAATCATTTGTTTTCCCACAACAACCACTAAAGATCCCAACAAAAGCTCAATTCCACAGTTGTCATTGTTGTTATCGTTGATGTTTGTCTCTTTTGTTGCTACATCTGTAAGTTTATCAAAACTACATCCCTATTAACAACCAACTTTTTTCTCAACAAGGACATAAACTTATATGCTTTTGAGATCTCGTTATAGCCAGCAAATATGCATTTCTTACCTCTAACATTCAACGTGTTCCTTTTTTTCTTAGAAACATAGACAAGGGCCCTGAAACCAAAAACCCAAAAATGTCAAATATCAGGTTTCTTACCTGATGACAGCTCCTCGAGAGTTTTCCCTTTGACTACTTTGGTAAGGGATTTGTTTAACCCATAAATTGTTGTGTTAACTCCTTCTACCCGAAACTATAGGGCAATCCATTTCCTTTAACATACACCTAACCATTTCGACTATGGTGTGGTCTCTGCCACGCCATTTTGTTGCGGAGAATAAGCTACAATTCGGTGCCTTATAACTCCAAGTACATTACAAAAGTTGCAAAAAAACAGCAAAGGTACATTCACCACCTCCCTCTATTCTAAGGACCCTTAACTTCCTATCATATTGGACCTCCACTTTTGTCTTAAACTCCTTAAAGAAAGAAAGTGCATCTAATTTCCTTTTGAAGAAATAAACCCAAATTCATTGGGAAATGTCATCAATGAAAGTCATAAAATGCATGGTAGCATCAGTCACTTGTATTGGCATCAGTCCACATAGATCACTATGAACAACATCCAACAAGCATGATGCTTTCAATGATTTCTTGCCATTATCTATTCCTTGTGTTGCTTTCCTCCAAGACACCATTCACATATCGCATTATCCAACTTGATTTGTGGAAGCCCTTTAACCATTTGTTTTCTATGCAAAATTTGAAGGCATGTAAAATTTAAATGACCATATCTCTAATGCCATAGAATATCTAACTCTAACTCCCTTTACTTTTCAACTGCCACAAATGCTTCCTATATAATCAAAACTACAAATAATTTATAAAAATCCATGCACTCCCACACCTCTTACAACAACTTCATTATTGGCTTTATCTTGAATCTCGCATTCTCTATCATCGAGGACTACTAATAAAAATATTAGTAATCTCACGTATAGAAATCAATTTTTCTTTGATGTTGAGTAGATACCGTTCATTTTTTATGACTTTATATATGGCCATCTAGCATTTTGGGTTAATGTTGCCCTTTCCTTTCACTTCATATCTGGCATCATCTGCAATTGATACCATTGATGAAAAAATCGTCAATTTTTTGGCAACATTGTGAAAAATCATGATGTCAAATGCTAGCCAAAGAATTGCTATTTTTTGAAATTTTCAAATAGTGCAATTTTTTCAAAAAGTCGACAAAAAATGTTGATTTCTCATGCCACGACAGAAAAATCGCCAATGTTGATTTTGAATTTCATAAAGGCAATTTTGGGTTTTTTGGGGGATCATTTGTCTTTGCAACTATCGGGGAATGAGAGGGGTGGGGCTTACCAGCATCAACAACCAGTTTTAAGAGGGCCAAACAATTGTTTTCATCTCTATCAAAGTTTTTTTATTGGAGCAAGGATCAATTCCTATCTACCTTCAACATTGATATTCTCAGATCTCAATTATTTCTTCAAATTCCACCCTCTTAACTAGTTTTTTTCTAGATTTATGCAAGCTTTTCAAAGTCCATATTGTTTGCCTTTTATTATCAGTTTTCATGGCTCATAGAACAATCTAGAGGTCTTTTTGTTTTACCAGCAAGTTATTTTTTTAGTAGTGTTTTATCATCAAACATTGCCTCTTATTATCATTTTTCACGGCTCATAAAACAATCTAGAGGTCTGTTTTTAACTAGCAAGCTGCTTTTTCCAACAGTGTTTGATGTTCATTTTTTTCATTTTCTTTTGCCCTAGGTTTGAAGTTGGAAGTTGAGTATTGCCTTGCCAATATGTCGAAGCCTTTGGACCCATTTTCGTAGTATGGTGACCCTAAAGATGGGGTAAACCGACAAAGATCATCTTGTAAACTGTGTGGGCAGCAAATGACAAGAGGGGTTAGGAGGTTGAAATACCAATTGGCTAAAATCCTAGGGCATAATGTTGAGACTTGCGATGCACCAACCTTAGAGATTATGCAAGTTTCCCACGATGCTATTTATGAAAATGATAAAAAGAAGGAAGAGGCTATTAAAATTTCGCTTAAGCAGTTAAGTGTATTCTTTATTCTTTAACTTTTAACAATTAGAAAAAAAATTGCATACATAAAGATCACTGAAAGAAAGACATCCATAGTATACACAAGATTTATCCTGGAAAACCCTCTTGGAGGAGAAAACTCAGCAAAGCTTCTTCAATATAGATTCGTCAACAAGTACAATGTCTCTCTCCAAGAGAGATCTCACAAAACAGAAAATAGACCAGAAACCCTAACCTGAATAGGGTAGCGTACCACTAGACCAAGATAGACCTCCAAAAGATAACCAAAACCCTCCACGAAAACAACCTTACTCTGTAGTTGCTTCTCCTCCTAAGACTTGTGCACTTTTCCTTGAGAGAGAGAACTTGTGTTGTGTGTGTTCTTCAAATGAGGCGCCTAGCCTCTTATAAATACAAGTTGAGTCACCCTGTAATTAGGTCAAGGCCGACTTGTACAATTGACACTTTCTAATTTACATTTGACTTTTACAAAGGCATAATAGGGCCAACTTTACAAATACAACATCATATTATTCTTTAGGGTTTTGACTTGGTCTAATACAATACAGATACAATAAGAATATCTTCTAAAGCTACTCAAACTTCAACACTCCCTCTTAGCAAGGAAGGTATTAGTCTGGCACGATCGTCACGACAGCTTCTACACTTCTGTACACTTGACCATTGACTTGTTGACTTTCCACGAATCTATATTGAAGAAATTTTGTAACCACGTCATGCATCCAGGGTCTCATCATCCTTCCGACTTTATGTCATCACAGGGCTTCAACTAATTCATACAGAACTAGGCAACTCGCCAGCTCACACAGAATCTGGCATCTAGTTCATACAAAACTAGTAACCTCGCCAACTCACACAAAATCTGGCATCTAGTTCATATAGAACTAGGAAACTCGCCAACTCACACAGAATCTGGCATCTAGTTCATACAGAACTAGTAACCTCTAGTTAGCACACCAGGCAACCGGTCCACAGTGACCAGGCATCTAATCACAAGGATTAGGCGGTGTAGTGCGCACACACTACCCATCTAGCCCAAGGCTAGGAAACACCTCCAACCACACAGGTTGGCCCTCCAGCTTGAAAAGTTGGGAAACTCGCCAGCCCCAAACGTTGGGCATCTGTTGACCTTGTGCGAGGTCATGCTAACTGGTGCCACGGTCAGTAACGTGCCCGTGAATGACTACCCGCTGCTACTGCCACACTCTGATGTTGTTTCCCTGGAATCGCATCTGTAACTTACTAGGGAAGTCCTTCTAGACCACACCAGGCTTGTCCCTGAAGTACACAAACTTCACTCTTGACAGAGGCTTGGTCAACACGTCAGCTATCTGCTCATCTGTAGCAACATACTGGAGCTTCACTGCTCCCTTTTGCACCATATCTCTGATATAATGGTACTTGATCTCGATATGCTTGGACTTGTCATGAAACACCAGGTTCTCTGACAACTTCACACAACTCTAGTTGTCACACCAGATACAAGTCGCCTCTAACTCAAGATCAAGCAATCCTGGAAGCAACTTCCAAAGCCACACTGCTTCGTTGCTAGCTGATGTAACACCTTGTTTCCCCCAGTCTGTAAAAATAACTATATTGGCCAAGAACTATGGCAAACTCAAAGATGTGAATGTTTGATTTGACGGACCTTTGTATAAAAGGTCGATGAATGTAAATTATGTTATGAATATGTGTTGCA
>ML784259.1:497114-551261 GCA_009831015.1 Picea engelmannii
CTATCATTGAGAACCTCGATCTCAAAAAACCTTCATTTAGGCCCCCAAAATGGCCCCGGAAGTTAAAACCTGCTAAAAATAGTAAATTGCCAAAATTGCCAGAAAACTATTTTGAGCCAGTCGGAAAAGGTGGGTGGCCACCGATATCCACCTGGATCACCACACATCTTGACCAATGCTGAAAAAAAATATTAAAGGTGCATCCACCCAGCCACCAGGGGGAGGGGCGCATACCGTACGACCATCTAGGCATGGAAAATGATGCAGTCTAGTCATTAATGCGGGTTGCAGAGAGGGCACAAAAATCGAGACAAATTTCTTCTTGGGCCTGGGAGTGCCAGTGTCGGATCGAGGTGTGGAGATAATCGTTTTTTAATAATTCGATGCCACGAATTGAGTGGTGTTGTCTGTTTTATGATCTGAGCATTATTTCTACAACTTGATTTTAGAATGAGGTATACTTATGAATTTCGCCAAATTCTTTTGCTGAGTTAATGAAAGAGCCTACCCATTTGAGAGTAGGACCCGGAGACGTAGTCCACCAGGGACGAACTCCGTTATCAAGTTTTTGTGTTCAGATTTGATGCTTATGTCTCTTCATTTTTTAGCTTTTCCTTCTTTAATGGTGCACTTTAATTTATGCTCATTTAATGCAATTCTTTATAATTCACTTGATGAAAAGATCTCGAATCAGCCATTAGGAAATGAACTCAATTTGATAGAAAATTCTTTTGAGTTCATTTCCTTTACTCACATTTTCTGAGAGTTGAATGAAGAAACTAACCAATTATCTTAAAGATGGTCAGTAAATTTCCAAAGGATCATGAGTCCTGGAAGACAACATAGATGGTGTTATGTCCTCATATTTTGAAACTATCTAAGTTGATGGTTTATTTTCACTGCCTTTTCCTTGTTACAGTTTTATGCTCTAGATATAAAACATTTGTGTTTTTTTAAGGTCTTCCATATGTAAGAGAGTAATTAGTACGACATAGTTTAGACACTATGTTTTCCATATATGTTTGCAATGCCCTTGGATTGTTTTAAAGACTATTTGGAGGCTTGGAAACAAGCACTTCAAGTCATTAGCCTCTTTTTTTAACTTCATTATGGAGAATGAGGTTCTAAATCCTTTTTAAAAACCATAATTCTTTTTGAATTAAATAATGTAACAACACTTAAAAAATGTAATTTTCTTATTGTTTTGAATAGAAGTTACATTTTTTTCTCAGAAAAAACGTGATCCGGGATCTTTTCATCGTGACTTATAAAGAATTGCATTAAATGAGCATAAATTAAAGTGCACCATTAAAGAAAGGAAAACTAAAAAATGAAGAGACATAAGCATCAGATATGAACACAAAAACTTGATAACGGAGTTTGTCCCTGGTGGACTACATCTCCGGGTCCTGCTCTCAAATGGGTAGGCTCTTTCATTAACTCAACAAAAGAATTTGGCAAAATACATAAGTATACCTCATTCTGAAATCAAGCTGCAGAAATAATGCTCAGATTAGAAAATAGACAACACCACTGAATTTGTGGCATCTAATTACCCGAAAATGACTGTCTCCATGCCTCAATCCGACTATGGCACTCCCAGGCCCATGAAGAGTTCCATCTCAGTTTTCGTGCCCTCTGCAACTTGCAATAATGACTGTATTGCCTCAAAAATCATGCTCGCGGGTTGTATGGTCCGTGCCTCCTCCTCCCGTGACTTGGCGGAACACCCCTTTTAATATAAAATGTGGGTGGTATGTACCAAGTGGTACCTACGACGTATTGGTTATGGGCGGACGTATTAAGGCTTGGGCTTAGGCGGAGGTTCCGGGGTCGATCCCCACGGACTCCGTTTTTTGTGTGTTTGTTATGTTGTTTGCAATACATATATATATGCCTACTAACATTAGCGGTGTTGCCAGAAGCTCTTTCAACTATTTCCAGAAATGACGTGGTCCGCCACATATGGCGGACCCGCCAACCTTTTTGTTTTCAAAATTCATTCACGGGTTATCCTTGGGCGTTTCTCGCCTGCCACGTGGCAGCCCCTGATTGGGCCACGTGGTGGCCTCTCATTGGGCCATGCTGCCACCTACCAAGTCAACAAGCCACGTCAGCGCACCACGCCAGCATGCAACATCATCCGTACAAATTGTATGGACTGCCACGTGGCACGATCGGACTGGTCCACGGATCAATTCGAAAAGCCAATAACTGGGTGACACATGGCAGCCTCTGGTGTTGCCACATCATCATGTTGATGTCGGCATGCCAAATGTCACTTCCCTTCTCCTTCCATATGCATTGTACAAACATTGGCGTCATTTGTACAGATGTTGACGTCAACAGTATGGATCATGACTCATCCCATGTTGACTGGGCTAGGTTGACCAAACTTTGACTATGAATATCTTTCAATCCGTAGCTTTGTTTGACGAGTCGTTTACGTCGTTAGAAAGCTTGTGACGCGCTCTTCGTGATCATGCCATTTTCACTGAGTTTTGGTAATTTTGAATCTTTGCCCTTTCTCTGTCTGTTGGACCCATTCTCAGCGTTATGAGTTGCCTCTGTGAGTTTTGAGTTGTTCTTAGCCTTCTCTGGATCCTTTTTGGATCACGCCTTCCCATTGAGATATTTTTGGACCACCAAAATATTTCATCAATCAACAGGTAAGTGAGGGAAGAGTCCCCTCACTTTGTCCTTCTCTATCCACTTTGCCTTGCTTGGATGTGTGCCTTTTAAGCCTACTCGAAGATAATCAACATCACCCCTGCATGAAGTCCTCGTCCTCCTGTCCAGGATGATATCTTCCTATAGCTCATCCAAGTACTCAGGTGCAAACTCATCAACTGAAGGTATTGAAACTTCCTCATATTGATCCATGATCATGGGAGGCTAAAAAAGTTTCAAGTTCTCAACGTTCACAACTGAGTAAATCTACATGTAAGGTGGAAGATCCAGATGAAAAGCATTGGTACCACTTTTCTACAATATAGTGAAGGGTCCATAACGAATGAGCTCAAGTTTCTTGCCTTCACCCTTCAATCTCTCCTTGCTGATGTGAAGCCATACCCGCTCTCCAACCTGGAACTGATGATCAACCATGTGCTTGTCATGCCGAGCTTTATACTATGCTTGACTTTTCTCCAATTGTTCCCTGACTGCCTGGTGTATCTGTTGGATCCTCTAGATGAACTTGCGGGCTCTGTCCTCTGTTCGTTCTTCATTTACATCGGCATCTCTCCCATACATCAAGTCCAAAGGAACCTTTGGTAGGTACCCAAAACATGTCTCAAAAGGTGAACTCTGAGTGGATGAATGTAAAGCTCGATTGTACGCATGTTGTACATAGGGTATCTATTCATCCCATGACTTGGGATGTTTGCTGTAGTAGCCTCGAAGCAAAAGTACCATTGTTTGGTTTACCACCTCTATTTGTCCGTCGATCTATGGATGGAAAGCAGTGGTCCTCTTCAATTTGGTGTCCATCATTGTCCACAAGCTAGTCCAAAAGTCCCCAAGGAATCGAGTATCTCGATTCGAGACAATGGATGTGGGTAATCCAAAATGAACCCAAACATACTGAAAGAAGAGATTAGCAGTCTGCTCAGCAGTGATCTGATTTTTACATGGCATCAAGATACACATCTTGATGAACCTATTCACTACAACATAAAAATAATCATGACCCCCTTTGGTCATTGGTAACCCCCCTACAAAATCCATGGAGACACTTTCCCATGGATGGGATGGAATAGGAAGTCATGAGTATAGCCACAATTTTCTATTAGTGGGCTTACAAGTAGAACACATCACACACCCCTTTACATATTTAGTTACAATTGCTTTCATTTGAGGCCAGTAACAAAAACTCTGCAAATGAGCCATAGTTTTTCCTACCCCAAAATTCCCAGACACAAGAGAAGTGTGAGCCTCTCGTATTACATGGACTTGTTCACTTGTAGGAATACATAGACTTCCAATATGGTAGAGTAGTTTTCCCTGCAGACAATAGTTCTCTACCTGTGCACCAAGGGGTAGCTTCACATATACTTCTTTAAAATCTTCATCGATGGCATATTGTTCTTCAAAAAAATAGAAGCAGCAATATGAGGTCTAGAAAGCATATCGTCTACCTTGTTACTTGTACCCTTTTTGTACTTGATTACCAAATGAAATTGTTGTAGAAAACCCATCCACCTGTAGTATCGAGATTGTTGCAATTTGGTATGTGCTTGGAGATACTGTAAGGGTTGATGATATGTATGTATGATTGTTTCTTTCCCTAACAAGTAGTGCTTCCAATTATTTATGCTCTGGACTAAGGCATACAACTCTTTATCATATGTGGGATAGTTAACAACAACTTGGTTAAAAGTTTCAGAGTGGTAACAGATAGGCTTACGATATTGCATCAATATTACACCCATGGCATATCCGTTGGCATCTATTTCGATATCAAAAGGTTGTTGAAGATTCAACAATGCTAATACTAGTGCGATACTGATCTTCTCCTTCAAAATGTTGAAAGATTTGTGTTGCTTTCCTTCCCACTAAAAAGTGTTCTTCACACTAGTTAAGGCATGCAAAGGAGCTGTAATAAAGGAGAAGTTGGGAATGAATCTCCTCCAATACTGGACTGCACCTAAGAAGCTTTGAACTTTAGTTACACTTTTTGGCTCAGACCATTTTACAATTACATCAATTTTGGAAGGATCAATTTTCAATTGACCTTCTCCTACAATATGACCTAAGTACACAAGTGTAGTCTTGCCAAATTCACATTTAGACAATTTTACATACAAGTTTTCCCTCTGCAAAGTATCTAATATTTGCTTTACATGCCTCACATGTTCATCCCAAGTCCTGCTAAAAACAAGAATGCCATCTAAATATACAATCACAAAGTCATCTAGGAAAAGCCTGAATACATCATTCATCACACGCATGAAAGTTGTCGGAGCATTACAAAGCCCAAATGGCATAACTAACCACTCAAACAATCCTTGTTTGGTTTTAAAGGCAGTTTTCCATGCATCATGTCCTGCGACTCTGATATGATGATATCCACTGCGCAAATCCAACTTAGTGAAATAAACAACATTCTTCAATTGATCAAGTAAATCATCTATGCGAGGAAGAGGGTATCGATTTTTCACCGTGATTTTATTTAAAGCCTGCTAATCAACACACATTCGCCATGTGCCATCTTTCTTTGGCACCATCACGATCAAAGAACCACAAGGAGATGAACTGGGCCCGATGACCCCTTGATCCAATAAGCCTTGTACCTGCTTCTCGATCTCTGTCATTTCCACAGCTGACATCCTGTACATGCCCACATTAGGAAGAGGAGAATCTTGTTGAAGATGTATCTCATGTTGGATTTCCCTCTTAGGAGGTAATCCATTTGGTTCCTGGAAAATATCATAATACTTAGAAACAATATCAATTAATTCCTTTTTATGAGATGGATCACACCCTTGGAAAGTGTTGGATGTCCTGACACCTTTCTCTCTGATGACCATGAGTACATATCTCTTATTAGTGTTTATGAGTCTTTTCATATGCCCTGCACTAACAAGTGTTGTATTTACCCTCATGTTGTGAGCTCTAACAATATATTCCACTCCCCCTCTAGTAAGGTGGTATTTGTTCTCATGACGAAAGAAGACTGTTTTTCTATCATAAAGATAAGGACTTCCCAACACTATGCCACATATATCAAGTGGTACAACATCCAAATCCTCTTCATCAATCAGTTTTGAAGCAATAACAAATCTGATCCTACATTGTTTGGTGATATTAAGTTTTGCTTTATCACATACCCAACCAAGAGGATAAGGCTTCGGATGTGGTTTCATTTCAAGACCCATCTTCTTTACAAGTGCTTCAGATATTAAGTTTACTTGGGAACCCGGATCAAATAATGTATCTATCTTAGTATGTTTAGATACAACTCTTATATGAAATAACTCCTTCCTCTTTCGTTCATCAACATGAGATTCATCACTGGAACTTGAACTAGCATGAAGAGAATCTTTACCTTGTACTCCAGCCGATGTGATCTTTCCTTCATCTCCTTAATCGAAACCAAGATCTTGTTGTACTATAGCAACAGTCTATGTCTTATCCTTTCCACCGAACTGTTTCGGTTTCTTTTCTAGATGCAGTTTCCAACAATGTTCTTCATCGTGATCGCTCTTCTTGCAATGAGTGCAAGGTGGTTTTCTTCCTTCTCGCGTTACTGTAGCGGTCTTCTTGTCCTTCCTTTTAAACCTCTTAAAAGTCTTTTGTGGGAAATTGGAAGGTTTCTTTGTGGGATCTTTTTGAACATGTTTCCCCCTATTCTCAAGGTGAGTGGCTTGCACACAAACTTCGTCAAGACTAGTGGGGTTAAACAAGAGCAAAGTATGACGAATATAACTGTGAAGTGTGCCAATATACTTCATTAAAGTTTCATAAGAATCCAAAGGAATATTCAATGCAAGAGCTTTCTTCCTAAATTCTTCTGTGAAACTTTGTATAGTTTGACCTTTACTTTCCCATAAAGTTTTCCATTCTATCATTGTTTTATGTAAATACCCTAATGGATAAAATTGCTTCCTTATCGTTGATTTAAATTTTGATCGTGAGGAAATAAGATTACCACACTTACTTTTGTCCTGAAGCTTGCTCTCCCACCATACGAGAGTGGTGCCTTCCAACCGAAGAGAAGCCAGTTGCACTTTAACTTCCTCTTCATCAATATGTTGGACACGGTAATACACTTCAACCTGTCGGATCCAATTATCTAGCTTTTCAGGATTAACATCTCCATTAAACATAGGTAAAGAAAATTTTACATCAAGCTTTAATAATGGTTTCTTAAAAGAGGCTTTATGGCTAGAATGATGAAAATGATGAGAATGCTTAGAGAAAGAAGAACTAGAACTTGAAGGTGAAGACAGAGGCTCAGGAGGATCTCCTCCAACCCCTTGGTTTACGAAACACCATCATCTGCATGTGCTTCCTTTTTCTTCTCTTTCTTCTTCATCCTCTTTTCGTAAGCATTGAAAGTATTAAGAGTTTCTTCACCCTGCTTATGCTTGGCCCTAGTAAGCATTCACACTCAACAATTCAAGTCAAAGACGACTTCTCTGATACCAACATGATGTGGGATCTTTTCATCGTGACTTGTGAAGAATTACATTAAATGAGCATAAATTAAAGTGCACCATTAAAGAAGGGAAAAATAAAAAATGAAGAGACATAAGCATCAGATCCGAACACAAAAACTTGATAATGAAGTTCATCCCTAGTGGACTATGTCTCTGGGTCCTACTCTCAAATGGGTAGACTCTTTCATTAACTTAGCAAAAGAATTTGGCAAAATACATAAGTATACCTCATTCTGAAATCAAGCTGTAGAAATAATGCTCAGATCAGAAAATAGACAACACCACTGAGTTTGTGGCGTTGAATTACCCAAAAATGACTATCTCCATGCCTCTATCTGACTTTGGCACTCCCAGGCCCAAGAAGAATTCTATCTCGGTTTTTGTGCCCTCTACAACTTGCAATAATAACTGTACTGCCTCGAAAATCATGCCTGCAGGTCGTACAGTCTGCACCTCCTCCTTCCGTGACTGGGCGAAACACCCCTTTTAATATAAAACGTGGGCAATATGTACGAGGTGGTACCCACGACGTATTGGTTATGGGCGGACATATTAAGGGTTGGGCTTAGGTGGAGGTTCTGGGGTCAATCCCCACAGAATCCGTTTTTGGTGTGTTTGTTATATTGTTTGCAATACATATATATCTGCCTGCTAACTTTAGCGGTGTTGCTAGAATCTCTTTCAACCATTGCCAGAGTTGGCGTGGTCCACCAGATTTGGCGGACCCGCCAACCTTTTTGTTTTCAAAATTCATTCACGGGTTGTCCTTGGGCATTTCCTGCCTGCCACGCGGAAACCTCTGATTGGGCCACGTGGCAACCTCTCATGGGGCCATGCTTCCCCCTGCCAATTCAACACGTCACGTCAGCGCGCCACGTCAGTCGTACAGACTGTACGGACTGCCATGTGGCACGATCCGATTAGTCCACGGATCGGTCTAAAAAGCCAATATCTGGGTGACACATGGCAGCCTCTGGTGATGCCACGACATCATGTTGACATCATGCTGACCTCTACTCCTACCACGTGCGACGTACGGATGCTGACGTTATCTGTACGGATGTTGACGTCAATAGTATGAATACTAACTCATCCTGTGTTGACTGGGCTAGGTTGACCAAACTTTGACCACGAATATCTTTCAATCCGTAACTCCATTTGACGATTCGTTTGCACCGTTAGAAATCTTGCGACGCGCTCTTCACAATCATACCATTTTCAGTGAGTTTTGGGAATTTTGAATTTTTTCCCTTTCTCTATCTGTTGGAGCCATTATGAGCGTTCTGAGTTGCCTCTGTGAGTTCTGAGTTGTCCTTAGCCTTCTCTGGATCCTTTTTGGATCAAAAAGTGTAATAATTTATAACAACTTGGTATGTGTGTGAGAGAGAGTGCAAAGAAACTAGAAAATTAAAGTCATGAAGTTATTTGTTTAGACATTTGTTTATATGTGAGTTCAAATTCACAATAAAGTCTTTGAGCTTAGTTTGGTTGTCTTGATTTAAGATTTCATGAACTAAATTTATTGTAAATGTCACTTTAAGCACATGTAGTTGCATTGTATAAAAGGAATCTTATAAGGAGCTTCATTTTCAATCTCCTCTAAGTTGCATAAGTTACAATTTTTTTCCAACAAATTTTCAGAAGAGTCAATTTGTCAATTTAGCTAATGCGAGTTAGTTCTTAACTTATCGATTATCATTTTTTTTGTTGACACTTGCAACCTTATTAAGGTAGGAATAATGATCAAGCTTGGGATCAATGATGTTTTTATAATAGCATAATTTCTTTTATTTTTTGCATTTTAATCACTCCATTGAAAGTTAAACACTTTATTTTCAATTGTAGGTTTTTGTCATAAGAGAAAGTTATATCATCTTGGATGTCTCAAAATTTAATCATTTATCAAATTCTTTTTCCCAATTTCTTTTTAACCGAAGACAAGTTAGGTATGATTGTAAGAAAATAATAAAAGTCGGTCTTGATGAAGCTTGTACAACTTATACTTGTATAATATATATCATTCTATAACTTAACATTTAATAGAAAACATACCAATGGTTTCCATGAGGAAAATGAGATAAGAATACTGTTTTTAACTTTGAAGTTCAATTCTCTTGAAGATAAATAGGAATACACACATATTATAAATTTAAAATTATTAGGTTATTAAACCTAAAACTAAAATTGAAACACAATAAATATGATTGAAAGTAAGAAGAGGTTTTGTAATTTTTATTTGAATTAATTTGAAACTTAGAACTTTAATCAATGCAAATGAGATCCACGTGGATCCATAGAGACCATCACATAATACACGATCATACAACAAATGTAATACGGATTGGTATCCTCACCATATAGACTTGGCACTATATTTTTAAGGAATTTAAAACACATCACAGTTAGAATATGAAAATGTCAACCTTAGGACTTTTGCATTTAGGTTGGTAAACTATAACATTTGGACCATGAGCCATTACTTTGGAAATCATGTCAAGTATAATTATTAAAATGTTTTTCAGAGACTAAGCTAATAAAAGCTACATAGTGGCAATGTCCTTGTGTGTTTTAACATGGAACAATAAAAGAATGGGGGAACAAAAAGAGGCATTGCTAAAATAATTAGTTTCATTCAGTTATTAGGAAAGTGCAAAGATTGTAAATACAATAATTCATTTGCATGACATTCAAGGAACAAATAAGCTTTTTTTTGTTAGGTTGATTTTAGCTTGCTAAAAAAATATGATAATTATGATACAAAACTTTAACAAGATGCTTACAAGCATATGAAATTAGAAAAAAAAACACATTTACAAAGTATTTGAACACTAGGCTACAAACCCCAAGTTTGCATGGCTTAATTGACTTTATCATCTGAGGTTTTTATAGCTAAGTTGTACCTTATTATTTTCATAATATGAGTGTTTCTGATACCAAAAAGAAAGTTTTTATAGCCAAAGGGCAAAAAGACTCCACCTCTAAAAGAGATGGTACAAGCATAGAAGAATCAAAGTGAAATGCATGAAAATAAGAAAACTTCAGCATCCTCAAAAAATCATGAGATAATTTTAGACTGCATGACTTCCTGCATTAGAGAGAGGGCCTTCAAATGGAAATGAGCCTATAGCCAAACTAATTTGACTAGTAAACTTAAAAATCTAGTGAGTTGTACAACAACCTTTACAACTAGAAATGTTGTAGGCCTTCAAGTTTCCAATTACATTTGAGAATTGGAGGCCAAGTGTTAGTAATTAAAAGCACTTATGAGGCATAGAATCAAGTGACCTTGAAAACTATCATAGATATAAGTCTGGAAGACTTTCTGCATTGTGCTTGCATCTGAGAATATGGGAACTGGTACCCTTTGAAAAGAAAAATACAATGTATGTATGTTTGATTGATTATGCTTTTGGAAACCATGAAGGGAGGAAATTTCCTACAATGGTAGAATGATTAGTTCAACTATGCTATTATTGAACTAAGAAGACTTAAAATACAATAATGTTGCACTGACCAACGAGACTCACAAAAAACGTGTTAAAGCCCAATACAATAAATTTGTTCGACCTTGAGTATTCGCAGAGGGTGACTTGGTTTTGGTCTATGATCAAGATCGTGATATGTTAGGTGTCGATAAGTTTGAACACCTTTGGTACGATCCTTACATTGTTAAACATGTCTTGCACAAAGGGGCCTACGAGTTAGTCAATCATGATGGGAATCCACCCTCGGAGCCTCACAGTGGGCTTTGTCTGAAAAATTATTATGCATAGGCCGCATGGCCACATGATACTTTTCACATTATGTATTTTTAGTTTTTGGTGTGTGTGTTTCCTTTTATGCATATTGTTTATCTCGGTTAAATTCTTATCTTGCTTTATGCTTGATTTCGATATGTCAACATCCACCTTAGTCTACATAGGCTTCCTGAACGACGTCAACTGTTGTACTTGAAACATCGCTTCTATTACCTGGGTGATTTTCTCGTCCACAAACGAACTGGTGAGTTCAGGGGGAAGTTTCCTTGCTTTTGCAACCAACAACATCCTAGAGTATAATGGGGTCGTTGAACTCTTGCTTGAGGCTCTTGCCCTTGAAACTCACAGGTTATTTGTCAGGTTGGATTCCTAACTCGTGGTATCATAATTGAATCTCACCTATCTTTTCCAAAGTCCTTTGTTACTTCAAAAATATTTGAGGGTTCATCATATTGAAAGGTACTTTGACTATATTGATTACCAACACATTCCAAAAGGGTCTAATACATTGGTTCATTAGCTAACTGTGTGTTCAATTGGCATTTATCACATTAAAATTAAGCATCCCAGTGATAACAAAAAACATGGATGTTCACATTAACATAGGTTTAATTTACACCCTTTTAACACCATAAGTACAAGTTGAGATAAACACACACACACACAAGAGTCTTTCATTACTTCATCCCAAAATTGGCGTGGGTTACAAAAATCAGGCAACATGGCCCGTCGTGATACATTATATATTAGTCATTACTACTATATTCCACAGTACAAAACTGGGAGAGTATTATCTAGTCATCCCGAGGTGCCCGCATCTCGTGATAACAAACCATTGTGCATGCTACACGCCTAAGAAGACACAGGAACATGTGGGACACGCCCATTGTGTGATGCTACAATCTTGGCAGGATCTCCTCCATGCACATGGGGGGAACTCCCATGGTCAACCCCTCAAAGTTACTTTGCACTTCACGGAGGTCATCAACATCCTGCTCCTCCTCTTCTAAATCCTCATCATTGCTCCTATGGCAGGCTCGATCCCACTCTTCTAGAAACGTCGGTCCCACATCTATGTCATGACAATAAACTTGATTAGTTATCTTGCACCAACAATATATACATACATACATACACATATATATATATATATATATATATATTCAAAACCAAAACAATATAAAACTTTAAAAATAATTATACACAAGTCTTGCATTCTTACTGAGAGGGCCCTAGGCAAAAAAAGCTTGGGATCTTGATGAAAGTCAATCCCCTCATATGGGAAGTCCTCGATGGCCATGATTTTCTCGTTCACCTAGTTAGGACCATATTGTATCTCCACCTTGCCTCTCACAATGTGTGTCATGCAATTAGACCACCACAACATTTTTGGATCCTTGGGCCTTAAATATGGCATTGTCACTTGAGGCCTCATCATGGGGATCCTCTCTATGAACAATGAAACCAAGATGGAACCATATCCAAACTTCTTTTTCCGACCTCTCTTGCATCTTGTTAATTGATCCTTGAGATTTGTAGGTACCCTTGAACACCAACTGAAAATTGTAGGGTTGAGGCACTCCAACACATACTAGATATACCCTTTTGATGTTAGATGGGGTGCAAGATCATTTGAAGTAGAAGATCCATGACATATCGAATAAGGAGGTTATTGCTTGTCTTCCTTGCCCCCGACCGATAGTACTCTGCCACATAATCATTGACCAATAAGTCAGATCCCCCTGGACCACCTGACAAAATCATTGGTTTCCCATGTCATGACAAACCAATTATGAAATAGATGTCCTTAGCCTCAATCATCAATTGATTCCCTCCCACTTCAAAGCATTGTTGGTTAGGGCTCCAAAACCTCATCGACATCTCCAATAACTGATCTTGTGATCTCATATTTTGACACCGAAAAAACTTCAACAACCCACAATCCAATAACGATGGTAAGGTGCATTGGTATACCAAGTCATACTCCTCGTGTTCCCGCTCCTTCCACTCAATCATAATGAGATATTGTCTTGCAAAATTCAACGACCACCCTCCATCAAGAAAAATCCAAAAAAATTGAAACAACTGAGCAAGATTTAGTTTTTAGGTGCACGATCACGCTTGACCAATGGCATCAGGTGCGACCAGTCGCAGGCTGCCTTACTAGTAGCCTGTGATCAGTTGCTTCCTTACCACATCCAACCTGTGACCATTCGCTTCCTAGATACATCCATCCCATGACTGTGTAGCTCATATCCTTGGAAGGTCCCCCAAAAATTTTCTACCTGCTCAAAATCAGTAAAAAAACACTTAAAAGAACGGTAAGGAGATGAGGAGTTACCTAGAACTGATGAGGTCCAATTCCATCAGATGAATCATGAGAAATTTGCTAGGAAATTTTTGAAGGGTTGGAGGGATTTCACCAAACTTTCCTATTTTCCATAAAGAAAATGTGAAAATGAATTAGTTTCAACATTAAAAGACCCTTTGGGGCCTAAAAATACCTTTTTCACATTATTACTTTCTAGATATTTCCATTTTTGAGTATTTATGTCATTTTTTATGCCTTCACAATGTAGAATTTTGACCAAAGGATATAGTGTTGATATTTTTTATAGGACTCTCGTCATACTATTCGACATGTTGGAAACATCCACTAAACTTAAGGTGGGCACCACGAACTAACATATACAAGTAGGTTTTTCCCCGTGACTCCGCCTTGCATTATTAATCGCCCATTTTGTCGTCACAAATACTTAGGTTCGAACCCGTCATGTTGCAACAAATAGCCCTTTTTCTCATTTCACATTGTAACCTGCATGGTAATGCCTACCCTCCATGGGTGCCCTAGTTAGCACCCTGATTTCCATTTGGTGCCCATGTTGTGATTACTTGTAGGCCCGAGAACCGTCTTAGAGCCCACCATGACTCGAAATTGAGCCTCATTTATCTTTCTTCACATCTATTGTGGATTTATCCTGAGGGGGTTCCCATATTTTATGTTACTTTACAGTTGCACTTTCCTTTTTCACTTATGTTTTGATGTCTATTGTTGCATTGTTGTTTGTTTTATTCCCTCTTATTGCCATTACAACCACCCTTGACGTATGCTCGTATGCATTCACTTACCACTATTTTATGACCCTATACTAATGGAGAGAACCACTGCTATTAGTAAACCTCACTTTCCAATACCTTGTTGCATTCATTTTTCCTAGGTCAGTTCCACACATGTTGGGCACGAGCCCACTTTTGGGGTAAAGGCATGACGTGGAGGAAAGACATTTGGTAGAAAGGCATGCGAGGCACGCATGCAAGAAGATGGGAAAGAAAGATAGTTGGCAGGAAAAGCAGTGGACGAAAGGAAAACGTGCATGCAGAGGAGGAAAGCGCGCAAGGCCAGAATGCAAGAAGACCTAACCAGGTTAGGGTTTTGGTAAGAGAATGTAATGACTGATGAGCCAAAAATAGATATAAATAGACACCTAGGAATGTTACTCGCGTGAGAAGGAGTAACTAGTTTGTAACACCACTGTAATGTAATCCAATGTTGTAAGTTGTGGAGTTGTAGGGAGTCATAAGGGTAGATCTTGAGGGTTAGATCACAGGCTAAGGAGTCTAGTGTGATCTAGTCTGCCTCATAATAGATCTCGACCCGACTCTGGATGAGTTGTAAAGTGCACGACGCTGTAGTTTTGGAACTACCATAATAAAAGAGCTTGAGATCCAGATCTTTGTGGATGTAGCCTAGGAGGGGGTGAACCACGGTAAAACCTATGTCATGTGATTGAATGTTGCATCTCTTTTACTATTAATGAGTAGATGTTAGAATGATGTATGAACGAATTAATGGATCTAATTACATTACATGCATGAATGAATGAGAATGGCAATATATTTCTTTAATAACTAGATGGAATTCATAGCGTGCAATTCACATATCCCCATTCAGTCCTGGGCTGCAAGCATTTGAGCATTGCAGTCACCCATTAAGACTATCTCAGGTGAGACTGCGTAGTGCACTCTGTGCGTTGTGCTGTCTTCTTGTTTACCAGAAGGGACGATAGTTTTAGAGGGTTTGTTGGATCCCCATTAGACTTGAACTTGGGTCAAATCATGTTAAAGGTATAACTAAGATAAACAACCAACAAATGGTTCCGTTGTCAGTTGGAACAACAAAGGATTGAGGGGACGAGATCTGTTGAAGATCTTTTAAAAGAATGTTTGGTCTGTTGAAAAACTGTTAAAAGCATGTCAGATCTGGTACCGAAGTGTAAAAAAGAACGACAATATATAAGGGAATGTTTATACCCTGGAGACCCACGAAGGAGGAAATAGAGAGATGGTTGAAAACAAAGGAGCTATAGTTTGCACAACAAGATAACATAAACCCTAGAGTAACATTGCCCAAATATCTTGAGAAATATGTGTTTACTGATCTGCATGAAGTATTTTTCTGTGATTTTCCACACTTATTGTAGGAATGGATATTGAGGTTGAAAGACAACCACGCAAAAAACTGGGTTCGACAGTTACAGTGGAACTCAGTTTAGATCACGCAGTTACAACAGGTGAATAACAAATTCACCTGCGCAGTAGATTTTTGGCTCGACAGTATTGTAGCAGGATTTATAACAAAATTTGCAGTAGATACCGTGAAGTCGTTCATCGCAGCAGAGCAAGAGTTTGTACGCGGCCCTTGAGGAAGATATATTAGATCGTTGCATACTTCTATTAAGATATCGCTCTATAACAAAGGTGTAATGACAATGGAGTCAGACAACTAAACTTCCCTGCGTGTGTAACGTCTCCAACCACCAACAGGACAGGGCAACGCCACTACTTAGACACTTCACTTAGCTCTAATACCAATTTGTAACGTCCCCAGTCACAAACACGTCGGGCAACACTACATAGGAACATACACACACACACACACACACACACACATATATATATATATAACATGCATTTCTAATGAATTTAAAACAAATAACACAGAATTATTGCTACATGATAACATTGCAAGCATCACAGACATGCACAATATACATAGTTAAGCATAGAAATGATAATTATCTTTTAAGTGGAGAAAAACCACCAACTGCATGCAAACCTTCCACGAACCTCCCAGCCTTAGACCACGCTGCTCATCATGCTCAGAAGTGGGTCACCCCGGAGCTGGGACTAAACTCCATCGGGCAAGGGAATTCTAGGCTTGGCAAGGACAACAAGGAAGTTGCACAGAACAAGAGGAAGGATCTTTTATCCCAGGAGCCACTTATGCCCAAAACCCACAAACTCTCATTCCCCACATGCCTGCTCCACCCCAGGAGGGTACACCTTCACTAATACAATTCCATCAACTACTACACCTCCCTTACCTTGGGCTTCAACAACAGGTTGGACCAGAAGTCTCAGAGTACTGTAGCTTCTATGGGACTCCCTTCCAGGAGAAATCACTTCCCAGCAAACTCTCTCACCTGGGAGAGTTTCTCACAGGCATGATAACCTGTTTCTTCAATTCAACTCCTAAGCAATACAACAACAACATTCAACTAACACATGGGTGACGACAGCATCAGAAAATGGTTATGGACACCGAAAATGGCAACAACCAAACGTTAAGAGACAACACGGCTCAGGCGAATACAAATGCATCGGGCTTCACAGAGACACACGAGATAACTCAAGTACGACTGCGGGATTCCAAAGGTGTGTACTAGTTATAGAGGCGATGATGATGGAGAAATGGTTCAATGCGTGAATCCTTGGTCAATCGGGAAGGGTGACATACTTCCAGAGAATCGTAAGGGTCACGAGGAAACTCGAAACTGGTTCTAACGCAAGGATGGGGAGCAACCCAGAATGGGTAGCAAACCCCCAACAAGCTGTCTTTTCCTGCTATAAACTGCATGCGCCCAGGTTGACACATGTATTCCTGAAGCCGCATGAGTTCCACTTGGCACTCGTTTCCCTTTTTCCCAGGAACTTAGGACAACACAGATTATATCAAACATAACCTTTGGGAAATAATAATAAAATATTATTTCCTTAGAGGTAAGCTCTCTCGCTTAGCCCCTAGGCCTAGACACTTAGCCCTCTCCCTTACCATACCTAGTGGAGCTTATTCCCCCTTAACTCTTTCTTCATGGTCGGTCTACACGCAACAATGTAATTTTATTAATGATGTGAGTATTTACATATACAAAATTAGGCTCATTGGCCTTAACATCTAGCTCACTAGCCTAATAAACGCATAAGTCTCTCAGCTTATAACCACTCGGCTCACCAGCCTATAAACATAATTAAAATTCAGCAAGGGCTCGACCTCGGGGTGTTACAATCCCCTCCCCTTATTTTTGCACTGTCCTCAGTGCAACTTATTTACACAACAACAACAAGATTTCCAAAATCTTCAAAAAGATGTGGGTACTCTGCTCGCATAACATCTTCATGCTGCCATGTTGCGTCCTCAGCACCGTACCTAGTCCACTATACTTTTACAAGCCCCATGGCTCGATTCCGGAGCTGCTTGCTTTTCTGGGCCAGTATACGCATCGGATGCACCTGCAAGACGCCTTCTTGCTCCATCTGAATCACATTCCAATCAATAACATGATTAGCATTAGGTATATATTTCTTAAGCAGTGAAACATGAAAAACATTATGTACAGTCATGGATGCAGGCAATGCAATCATATATGCAACTGGTCCAATCATTTCTAGGCTTTCAAATGGCCCACAATATCTGGTTGCCAACTTGGAACATTTTCCCAGCTTCAGGGAACTTCTGTTGGCTTTCATCTTTAGGAAAACATGGTCACCCACTTTAAACTCCCTGTGGGTTATGTTCTTATCAGCGTAACTTTTCTGCCTATCTTGGTCAACCTTCAAATAATGCTTAATCTTCAACATTTTCTCTTCCATTTCCTTGAGCAACTTTGGCCCAACCATTTCCCTATCAGCTCGATTGTCCCATCTTATTGGGGTGTTGCACTTTCTGCCATAAAGTGCTTCAAATGGGCTCATTTTCAATGATTCTTGATACCCGTTGTTGTAATCAAATTATACCAAGTGTGGGTAGTCTTTCCATTTAGATGGTTTGTCCATCACATACATCCTTAGCATGTTCTCTATCACTTGGTTCACCCTTTCTGTTTGCCCATCAGACTCAGGATGATAGGCTGTGCTAAAGTTCATATTCATTCTGAACCCTTTGAATAACCCCTTCCATAACTTTGAGGTAAATTCCGGGTCTTTGTCAGACACAACTGTATTGGGAATACTGTGCAATCGTGTTACTTACTTCATATAGATATCAACGACATTAGCTGTCTTGTGAGTAGTTTTCAATGGAATAAAATGGGCAGCTTTCGTAAGCTTATCCACCACCACCATGATGGAATCATGCTGCTTGTCAGTTCTGGGCAATCCTGTGATGAAACCCATTTTCACCACTTCCCACTTCCACTCAGGAATGGGCAATGGTTGTAGTAACCCAATTGGGTGCCTATGCTCAGCCTTGACCCTTTGACATTCTAAGCATTTAGCTATGTACTTTGCAATTTCCTTCTTCATGCATGGCCAAAAGTAATGGCTCTTGATTGCTGCCACTGTTTTTTGATATCCAGGGTGCCCAACATAAGGCACATTATGCATTTCTTTCAATATCATACTTCTCAATTCCTGGGAATTAGGTACATAAATTCTATTTTTGTACAAGAGTGTTCCACCAGCTTCCAATTTATAATCTTTCACTTTCTGTAGCATCTTACCTTGTTGTAGCTTCGCCACCAATTCCATGTACTACAAAACTGCATTTGCAGCTTCCAAAATTCTGCCTTTAATATCTGTTTGATACATGCTAATGGACGTAGCATGTAGTTCATGCACTCTTCTGTTGAGTGCATCAACCACTTTGTTCTCCTTTCCTTTGATATGCTTGATATCAAATTCATACTCACAAAGGAATTCCAACCATCTACTCTGCCTAGCATTTAAGGTTGGTTGATCAAACAAATACTTCAGATTGTTATGGTTTGTCCTAAGTTCAAACCTTCTTCCCATGAGGTAATGTCTCCATTTCTTTAGAGCGTGTACAATGGCCGCCAACTCCAAATCATGAGTTGCATAGTTCTTTTCACGCTCTTTCAATTTTATGGACTCATAACATATTACAAATCCATTCTGACTAAGGACTCCCCCCAGTCCCTCTTTGCATGCATCTATACACACTACAAAATATTCATTCGGATCTGCAATCCTAAGAACTGGAGCACTAGTTAACAACTGCTTCAAATGTTAGAAGCTCTTTTCACACTCTTTGGTCCATTGAAATTTCACCCCTTTTCTTTGTAATGAAGTGATTGGGTGAGCAATTTTCGAAAACCCTACAATGAATTTCCTATAATAGCCAGCTAGACCCATAAAGGATCTGACTTCTATTACATTCTTCGATATTGACCATTCTCTAATGGCTTCTATCTTCTCAGGATCCACGACTATCCCATCTTTTGAAATGATATGTCCCAAATAATGGATCTGCTTTTGATAGAATGAGCACTTGCTCAATTTGGCATACAGTTGGTGCTCTCTCAACACTTGCAACATGATCCTCATATGATGTTCATGCTCTTCCTTCGACTTGGAATACACTAGGATGTCATCCAAAAACACTATGACAAACTTGTCTAGATATTCTCTGAATACACCATTCATTAGGCACATGAAAACAACAGGTGCATTTGATAACCCAAATGGTGCCATTGTGAATTCATAATGACCATACCTTGTTCTGAAGGTAGTCTTGCTGATGTCTTCATCCTTTATCCTTACCTGGTGGTACCCTGACCTGAGATCTATTTTTGAAAATATCTTGACATCCTTCAACTGATCAAAGAGATCATCGATCCTTGGCAGAGGATACTTGTTCTTCATAGTGAATTTATTCAACTGTCTGAAATCAATGCACAATATCAACGTCCCATCTTTCTTCTTCATGAACAAGACCAGGGCACCCCAAGGTGACACACTTGGGCTTATATACCCCTTCTTCAGAAGTTTTTCAAGCTGTAATTGAAGTTCTTTCAGCTCTGGTCAACTCATTCTGTAAGGAGTTTTTGACACTGGAGTTGCTCCAGGCATTAGGTTTATAGAGAAATCAATATCTCTCTTTGGAGGTAGTCCTAGTACCTCCTTGAACACATCTTCAAAATCTTCAAGGATTGCATAGTCCTCCAGAATTGGCACCTTATCCTTAGATGCTTCCTCCATATGAGCTGCAAATAATTGACAGCCTTTTCTATAGCATTTCCTCCGCTGCGTTGCTGAAATTTCTCTAATAGCAACTGCCCTGGGAATTTCTTGGAATTTCCTTGGGTTTGCTTCCTCATCCAAGAAATTGAACGCCTTGTTATGGCAGTGTAAAATGACATGGTGTTGGTCCAACCAGTCCATACCAAGTAGGCAATCATATGAACCTAAAGGCAAGATATTCATATATGCCTAGGTACTTAGTCCATTCATGCCCACTGGACATGATTTAACCGACTCAACAACTTTCCTCTTGGCTCTTGTAGCCAGCTGTACCAACCAAGATTTATCATGCTTGCTTCTCGACAAGCATAATCTTTACACAACTTTAGGGTCTATGTAACTATGACTAGCTCCTGAGTCTATTAAAATAACAAAGGCATGGTTATTGATCATACCTTCAACTTCAATCATGTGTGATTGAAACTCAGCTTGCTTGTTGTCCAGGGCTGCATAGATAATTGGTATTCTACTGCCCATGTCCTCCACTGTTTCTGCTTGCTGAACATAGTGGATAGCTCTGAAGTTATCCTTTTTGCGAGGACAATCTCTATACCTATGATCTCCTTTGCATCCCCAACATTCCATAGGTGTCGGCCTTGGCCTTTGCCCACCTACTTCAGCCATCCCGGTCTCTCTCAAAACTGGATGTCTTTAAGGGCTATTCCTGAAAAATGGTGGTTTATTTCCCTTCTGCCTTTGCTCCCTCTTAAACTTCTTCTTGCCATCCCAAGTCTTCCGGAAAGTGGGCTTATCTCTGTGCTGCTCATATAAGCATTTTTCTCTCCTTATAGTTTCTTCCATAGTTTTTGGGTCATCATACTGGATCTTGTCACTAATGGAAGATGGAAGCCCACTCAGATACCTTTGAATCTTAATTGACTCGTCTTTGATGAAGGGAATATATTTCAACAACTCCATACATACATACATACATACATACATACATACATACATACATACATACATACATACATACATACATACATACATACATACATACATACATACATATATATATATATATATATATGTATATATGTATACATACATACATATATATATGTATGTATGTATGTATGTATGTATGTATGTATGTATGTAAGCAATACAACAACAACATTCAGCTAACACACGGGTGACGATAGCATCAGAAAACGGTTATGGACACCAAAAATGGAAACAACCAAACGTTAAGACACAAAACGACTCAGGCGAATACAAATGCGTCGGGCTTCACAGAGACACATGAGATAAATCAAGTACAACTGCAGGATTCCAAAGGTGCGTATTAGATACAGAGGCGACGATGATGGAGAACTGGTTCAATGCGTGAATCCTTGGTCAATCGGGAAGGGTAACAAACTTCCATAGAATCGTAAGGGTCGTGAGGAAACTCAAAACTGGTTCCGATGCAAGGATGGGGAGCAACCCAGAATGGGTAGTGAACCTCCAACGAGCTGGTTTTTCCCACTGTAAACTGCATGCGCCCAGGTTGATACATGTCTTCCTGAAGCCGCATGAGTTCCACTTAGCACTCGTTCCCCTTTTTCCTAGGAACTTGGGACGACACGACTTATGTCAAACATAGCCTTTGGGAAATAATAAAAAAATATTATTCCCTTAGAGGTAAGCCCTCTAGCTTAGCCCCTAGGCCTAGACACTTAGCCCTCTCCCTTACCCTACCTAGTGGAGCTTAGTACCCCTTAACTCTTTCTTCGTGGTCGGTCTACACACAACCGTGTAATTTTATTAATGATGCGAGTATTTACATATACAAAATCAGGCTTATTGGCCTTAGCATCTGGCTCACCAGCCTAATAAACATGTAAGTCTCTCAGCTTATAACCACTCGGCTCACCAGCCTATAAACATAATTACAATTCAGCAGCGGCTTGACCTTGGGGTGTTACAACGTGCATGGGGGAAGGGGGGAAGCACTGACAGGAAACAGAGAAATGGAAGGAGAAGGGGATAAAGGAAAGAAGGAGGAGGCCTTGGACCCAATCATGATGGACGATGACTAGATAAAGCATATCATGGCGACAACTGGAAGGACGCACAGTGGAGTACCCTACCAATACAAGGTGAACACCAAGAAGAGATCCGTAGTCGTGAGGTAAGGCTTGGCAAGTGATGAAGAGGTGGTAGAGGATCTCTGAGTTGTGGAGCATACTGAGGAAATCTTGCGCGCAACATATGAAAGGAAGACGAGAGGTTCAAGAGTAGGAATAGAAGGAAGCAATCCTATCCATGTTAATGTCAATGTGGAACCCATAAACCCATGTGCGACTAATACACCAACAGGAACAACACCATTTAGACAACCAAATTTCGGGAGAAGGAAGACAACGGGAAGTACATCTACACAAGGAACAACAATTAAGGGAGCTAGCTTAGGAAATATTAGTCAAGGATCTACACCGCTTAGAGGTATTAATCTGACACAATTTACAATGGCAGGACATGATCCCACCAGTCGGTTACCAGAATTTCAAGGAGAGGCAACAAAAGACCCTGAGAAACACTTGTTTATTTGTGCAAAGATATGGGAAGCAAAACAAATCACTGATGAAGACACTAAACTTGCACAACTAGCTATGACGCTAAGAGACCATGCACTAGACTGGTACATGAGTCTAGACGTAAACAATGCACCGAGGACGACAAGGACACTGACAAACGTAAAAAAATTACTGATTAATGAGTTCCAGAAGCTGAGCTCAGAGGATCAATACATGAACGACATGATAGAAATCCGACAGAAACAAGGAGAATCTGTCTAGGAAATTGACCAACGATTTAAACGTTTGAAAGGTAAATTGAGGTATGTCATGACTGACATGCAGCATAGGCATTTGTTTGTGAATTCTCTATTACCACACCTGAAATACCCACTCAGACAACAAAAATTCCAATCTCAAGCAGAGGCTCTGCAGGTAGCCTTGCAAATGGAGGAGAATCAATACCACAAGACAGATCCATCTATAGAGGAGTTGAAGGAGGATATGAAGAATCTTACCTTTCAACTATATCAGAATAAGGGCAAGGACAAGCGAGAAGTTGTTTGGTGTACCACGTGTAGAATAGAAGGGCACCATAAAATTGAATGTCCAACATTCACACAGTATATGGAAACAAGGATGCCAAATCCATTGCCAACAGGAGGACCCTGGTGTGAAATTTGCAAGATGCACGGGCATGATCCATATCATTGTCTTGTGATGCAGAAATACCAGACGGTACCAAATAATGCATACTGCACTTTTTGCAAGTCAGTAGGGAACGATGACAAAGACTGGAGAACAATGGATCCGATGAGGGAAAGGACGTCAGACACATATAGGGTGCAAGTTGAAATGATGACAAGGCAAGCTGCACCTCAATTTAATCAGGCACCACTGTAGTAAAATATTGTGCCGCAACAATATAACAATGCACGACCGCAGTATAACACTGCCCAACCCTAGTATAACACTGCGCAGTATAATCAGGTACCTCAATATAATACACCGCATGAAGATCGCAATGGGTACAGAGGAGGAGTTCGAGGTAGAGGAGGATTTGGACGCAGAAGAGGTCCAGTAGTGTGCCATAACTGCCAACAGCTAGGGCACTATGCAAGAGAATGTCCACTTCCACCAACGAATTGTATGTATTGTCGCACAACAAATCATGATATAGAGGATTGCACAACATTGTTGGGGAAGATACAGAAAAAACAGAATAAAAACAATCAGAATGTACAATGGATCTCTACAGAAGCTAGAGAAGATGGCAGGAACATCAAAATAGTGACGTGCGGAGGTGATAAAACAAGAGATGATGCGTCTAAACAAGTACCAGTACAACACTAGTGGATTAAGAAGAATACCGAGCCACCCAAGCGATTTGATGCAAAAAAGGAGAAGGAGACCTTTAAGGAGCCCATACAAGAATTTCTCAAGCATAATGTTGCATCTACATCTACCACGCAACATACCCAAGACATCCCAACGTATGAAATGCCATCAACATTGGACCATACCAATGGATTCCACCCGGGAAACCAAGTAAGTTATATTAAAACTTTCCTGCAATCATGTATTCAATTATTTACAGATCCATCATCTGTTATAGTATTACAGAATCTGTTAGAAAGATGTACCACAAACTCTGAGGAAAAAGTTAGAACATAGGATAGTCAATCACCTCCATGCTAGAAGGAGAACTAGCAAAGAGTTTAGATTGAATGCCAACATCGAAGATTTTAACATGGGCGATGTGATACTATATCTGGGATCTGAAGTGAATGTATTACCAAAAAAGACATGGAAATGCATGGGAGAACCTACCTTAGGCTACTCACCAGTCCAACTGAATTTAGAAAACCAACACAGAGTTCTTCCAATAGGAAGGCTGAAAGGAGTGACAGTAGACCTGAACGGAGTGTGCACTAGGGCAGACTTTGAAGTGATCGAAATCGTGGACGACACAACACCATATCCAACATTACTGGGATTGGATTGGGCGTTTGACGATCAAGCGATAATTAACCTGAAGACTAGGAAGAGGACATTTGAGTAAGGCAAATACAGAGTTATCGCGCCCCTAGATCCATCTGAAGCCGAAATATTTGTGGAACCAACATGTCTAGATCTGGAAGAAATTAACTAGCTGTACCGGACCACCGCGCGCACTGAAGATTACATTAATCCAACTGCCAATGGGGTACTTAGATGGAGAAGTATCACATCATGTGCTTCTGAGTCAAACACAGGTCTGGAGAATTGGCAGCAATGCCTACATGAGGTCTCAACCAGAAGATGTGCACGAATAGACCGCACAGTAAGGTGGGTTGGGACAAAAATCAAAGAACCTCCAATTTTCCATGGAATCAACAACTTGGAAGAATTCCTAATGAGATATGAAGAAGAAGTATCAGACAGCCAGAGATTGTTAGCTCTCAACATCGCACTTAAGGCTACACTTGCAAGATGGTGGGGCACACACAAAGAAACAATCAAGGACTGGTACCAATGTAAGCGGTTATTGCGTATTAGGTTTGGTGCAGAACAAAGAAGCAACCAGCAACCGAAATATGATGGACAAGGGACACCAGCG
Organism: Picea engelmannii; assembly: GCA_009831015.1. NCBI lineage: Eukaryota > Viridiplantae > Streptophyta > Pinopsida > Pinales > Pinaceae > Picea > Picea engelmannii. Next base: position 522,451 of record ML784259.1, read on the forward strand.
AAACACTTGGAGAAGTGCAGAGCAATGTGGAGAATGACACCCCCAGAGGAGTGGCCTCATAAATTTGTACACACATTAGAGGACATCCTAACAAACTGGTATACGAACCAGGAACTACCAAAGGAACTACGAGCTGGACAATACTACAACAAAAATTTACAGTCACTTTCTCATTTGAGCATGAGAACCCCAACATAGATACAACAATTAAACAAATAAGAGGGGTGATATTCATTAAGGAACCAGAAGTTGAACTCATAACAGAAGAACAACAACAAAACAGACAAACAATGAAAGAACTGATGTTATGCTACCATGTGCAACAAGAAGTACTAGATGAAGACGATCTGTGCAATATTCAGATTGAGGAAGTTGAAGCCGAAAGAGCAGTGGAAGGTCCACCTCTAGAATCAGAAGTAATTGATGTTCCAATCAAGGTGACGAAAGTAAACATTGGGACAATTGAGAATCCCAAAATGGCCAACATTGGAGACTACTGGGATGAGAAAACAATGGAAAGGATAACAAAATTACTGCACGAGTATAGTGACCTGTTCCCAATGAACTTTTTAGAAATGAAGGGTATTGCAGGAGAACTTGGAGAGATGAAGACCCCTCTCAAACCGAAGGCAAGACCTATCAGACAAAGGCCTTACAGATTGAACCCCATCTACAAGCCAAAAGTAAGAGCATAAATCGACAGAATGCTGGAGGCAGGAATCATAGAACCAGTAGAAGAATCAAAATGGATAAGCCCCATGTTAGTTCAGGAGAAAAAACAAGGAGGCATAAGAATCTGTGTAATTCTGAGAAAGCTCGATGATGCTTGCCTACATGACCCCTTCTCTACACCCTTTACAGATGAAGTCCTAGAAAATGTGGGAGGACAGGAAGCATACTCATTCACTGATGGATTCTTAGGCTACCACCAAATGAATATAGCACCAGAAGATCGGTACAAGACTAACTTTGCGACAGAATGGGGATCCTACCAGTACACAGTCATTCCTTTTGGACTGAAGAATGCACTAACAATTTTTTCCAAAGTAGTCATTATTGCCTTCAAAGAATTCATCCATCAATTTCTAGAGGTATATTTGGATGATTGGACAATGTACATCTTATTGGAGGATCATGTAGAGGTGTTGAGGTTGATGTTAGAAAGATGCAAGCAATGCCAAATATCCTTGAACATTAAGAAATGTATATTTGGAACACCCTTCGAAATTTTATTGGGTCACATAATATGCAGACAAGGTTTGATTGTGGATCCTGCAAAGATTGCAGTAATTGTGAATTTACCACCACAGAAATCAGTGCGCCAACTACGAGCCACATTGGGACATATAGGATATTACAAATTTTTTATAAAGGGGTATGCGCAGATCATTGTATCAATGGAGAAATTTCTCAAGAATGATACTAAATTCCAGTGGAATGAGAGTTGTCAGCAAGTGTTGGACACCCTGAAGGAGAGGATGGTCACAACACCAATCTTAGTTTTTCCAGATTGGGAGAAGACATTCCATGTGCATGTAGATGCATCAACCATATCTCTGGCAGCTATTCTGGCGCAACCAGGAGAAGGGGATTTGGACCATCCCATAACATTTGCAAGCAAAAAACTATCAGACTCTGAGCATAATTACAACACTACAGTCCAAGTGTTCTTTCAACGCCCTTCTAGCACTCTGTACATCAAAATTCTTTGGACTTCCTACTCCGAATTTCTTGTTCGTGGCCCCTCCAGGTTCCGGGTAGGAACCATGTGCTCTGAACTTGAATTTTGTCCATTTAGACAACAATTCTTTTCCGAAACTTTTTCTTCAACTTCCACTAACATGTCCCATCCAGGCTCAGTGTTGAAACCATGGCTCTGATACCAATTTGTAACGTCCCCAACCACTAACACGTCGGGGAAACGACACTACTTAGACACTTCACTTAGCTCTGATACCACTTTGTAAAGTCCCCAGTCACAAACACGTTGGGCAACGCTACAGAGGAACATACACACACACACACACACACACACACACACACACATATATAACATGCATTTATAATGAATTTAAAACAAATAACACATAATTGCTCCTACCATACAGACTCCTGTAGAATTGACAGTAATTCATACATGCAACGGAAAACATGATAACATTGCAAGCATCACAAACATGCACAATATACATAGTTAAGCATAGAAATGATACTTATCTTTTAACTGGAGAAAAACTGCCAACTGCGTGCAGACCTTCCACGAACCTCCCAGCCTTAGACCATGTTGCTCATCACACTCAGCAGTGGGTCACCCCCGAGCTGGGAGTAAACTCCACCGGGCAAGAGAATTCTAGGCTTGGCAAGGACAACAAGGAAGTTGCACCGAACAAGAGGAAGGATCTTTTATCCCAAGAGCCACTTACGCCCACAACCCACAGACCCTCATTCCCCACATGCCTGCTCCACCCCAGGAGGGTACACCTTCACTAATACAAGTCCATCGACTACTACACCTCCCTTACCCTGGGCTTCATCAACAGGTTGGACCAGAAGTCTCAGAGTGCTGTAGCTTCTACGGGACTCCCTTCCAGGAGAACTCACTTCCCATCAAACTCTCTCACCTGGGAGAGTTTCTCACAGGCCTGACAACCTGATTATTCAATTCAACTCCTAAGCAATACAACAACAACATTCATCTAACACACGGGTGACGATAGCATTAGAAAACGGTTATGGACACCGAAAATGGCAACAACCAAACGTTAAGACACAACACGACTCAGGTGAATACAAATGCGTCGGGCTTCACGGAGACATGCGAGATAACTCAAGTACAACTGCAGGATTCCAAAGGTGCGTATTAGATACAGAGGCGATGATGATGGAGAACTGGTTCAATGCGTGAATCCTTGGTCAATCGGGAAGGGTGACAAACTTCCAGAGAATCATAAGGGTCGCGAGGAAACTCAAAACTAGTTCCGATGGAAGGATGGGGAGCAACCCAGAATGGTTAGTGAACCTCCAACGAGCTAGCTTTTCCCGCTATAAACTGCATGCGCCCAGGTTGACACATGTCTTCCTGAAGCTACATGAGTTCCACTTAGCACTCGTTCCCCTTTTTCACAGGAACTTAGGACAACACGACTTATGTCAAACATAGTCTTTGAGAAATAATAAAAAAATATTATTCCCTTATAGGTAAGCCCTCTAGCTTAGCCCCTAGGCCTAGACACTTAGCCCTCTCCCTTACCCTACCTAGTGGAGCTTAGTCCCCCTTAAATCTTTCTTCGTGGTCAGTCTACAGGCAACAATGTAATTTTATTAATGATGCGAGTATTTACATATACAAAATCAGGCTCATTGGCCTTAGCATCTGGCTCACCAGCCTAATAAACACGTAAGTCTCTTATCTTATAACCACTCGTCTCACCAGCCTATAAACATAATTACAATTCAGCAGGGGCTCGACCTTGGGGTGTTACAACGTGCATGGGGGAAGGGGGGAAGCACTGACAGGAAAAGTAGAAATGGAAGGAGAAGGGGATAAAGGAAAGAAGGAGGAGGCCTTGGACCTAATCATGATGGACGATGACTAGATCAAGCGTATCATGGCGACAACTGGAAGGACGCACAGTGGAGTACCCTACCAACACAAGGTGAACACCAAGAAGAGATCCGTAGCCGTGAGGTAAGGCTTGGCAAGTGATGAAGAGGAGGTAGAGGGTCTCCGGGTTGTGGAGCATACTGAGGAAATCTTGTGCGCAACATATGAAAGGAAGACGAGAGGTTCAAGATCAGGAATAGAAGGAAGCAATCCTATCCATGTTAATGTCAATGTGGAACCCATAAACCCATGTGTGACTAATACACCAACAGGAACAACACCATTTAGACAACCAAATTTCGGGAGAAGGAAGACAGGAGGAAGTACATCTACACAAGGAACAACAATTAGGGGAGCCAACTCAGGAAATATTAGTCAAGGATCTACACCGCTTAGAGGTATTAGTCCGACATAGTTTACAATGGTAGGACATGATCCCACCATTTGGTTACCAGAATTTTGAGGAGAGGAAACAGAAGACCCTGAGAAACACTTGTTTATTTGTGCAAAGATCTGGGAAGCAAAACAAATCACTGATGAAGACACTAAACTTGGACAGCTAGCTATCACGCTAAGATACCATGCACTAGACTGGTACATGAGTCTAGACATAAACAATGCACCGAGGACGACAAGGACACTGACAAACGTCAATAAATTACTGATTAATGAGTTCCAGAAGCTGAGCTCAAAGGATCGATACATGAACGACATGATAGAAATCCGACAGAAACAAGGAGAATTTGTCTAGGAAATTGACCAACGATTTAAACGTTTGAAAGGTAAATTGAGGTATGTCATGGCTGACATGCAGCATAGGCATATGTTTATGAATTCTCTGTTACCACACCTGAAATACCCACTCAGACAACAAAAAATCCAATCTCAAGCAAAGGCTCTGCAGGTAGCCTTGCAAATGGAGGAGAATCAATACCACAAGACAGATCCATCTATAGAGGAGTTGAAGGAGGATATGAAGAATCTTACCTTTCAACTTAATCAAAATAAGGGCAAGGACAAGCGAGAAGTTGTTTGGTGTACCACGTGTAGAACAGAAGGGCACCATATGAACGAATGTCCAACATTCACGTAGTATATGGCAACAGGGATGCCAAATCGATTGTCAACAGGAGGACCCTGTTGTGAAATTTGCAAGACACACGGGCATGATCCATATCATTGTCCTATGATGCAGAAATACCAGACAGTACCAAAGAATGCATACTGCACTTTTTGCAAGTCAGTAGGGAACAATGTCAAAGACTGCAGAACAATGGATCCGATGAGGGAAAGGACGTCAGACACATATAGGGTGCAAGCCGAAATGATGACAAGGCAAGTTGCACCTCAATTTAATCAGGCACCACCACAGTATAATACTGTGCCACAACAGTATAACAATGCACAACCACAGTATAACACTGCCCAATCCTAGTATAACCCTGCGTAGTATAATCAGGTACCTAAATATAATACACCGCACGAAGATCGCAATGGGTATAGAGGAGGAGTACGAGGCAAAGGAGGATTTGGATGCGGAAGAGGTCCAATAGTGTGCCATAACTGCCAACAGCTAGGGAACTATGCAAGATAATGTCCACTTCCACTAGCAACTTGTATGTATTGTCACGCAACAGATCATGATATAGAGGATTGCACAACATTGTTGGGGAAGATACAGAAAAAACAGAATCAGAACAATCATAACGTATAATGGATCTCTACAGAAGCCAGAGAAGATGGCAGGAACATCAACATAGTGATGCACAGAGGTGATAAAATAAGAGATGATGCGACTAAACAAGTACTAGTACAACACCAGTGGATTAAGAAGAATACCGAGCCACCCAAGCGATTTGATGCAAAAAAGGAGAAGGAGACCTTTAAGGAGCCCAGACAAGAATTTCTCAAGCAGAATGTTGCATCTACATCTACCGCGCAACATACCCAAGACATCCCAACGTATGAAATGCCATCAACATTGGACCATACTAGTGGATTCCACCCGGGAAACCAAGTAAGTTATATTAAAACTTTCCTGCAATCGTGTATTCAATTATTTAAGGATCCATCATCTGTTATAGTATTACAGAATCTGTTAGAAATATGTACCACACAATCTGAGGAAAAAGTTAGAACATAGGATAGTCAATCACCTCCATGCCAGAAGGAGAACCAACAAAGAGTTTAGATTGTATGCCAACATCGAAGATTTTAACGTGGGAGATGTGATACTAGATCTGGGATCTAAAGTGAATGTATTACCAAAAAAGACATGGCAATGCATGGGAGAACCTACCTTAGGCTACTCACCAGTCCAACATAATTTAGCAAACCAACACAGAGTTCTGCCAATAGGAAGGCTGAAAGGAGTGACAGTAGACCTGGACGGAGTGTGCACTAGGGAAGACTTCGAAGTGATCGAAATCGTGGACGACACAACACCATATCCAACATTACTGGGATTGGATTGGGCGTTTGACGATCAAGCGATAATTAAACTGAAGACCAGGAAGATGACATTTGAGTCAGGTGAATATAGGGTTATCACGCCCCTAGATACATCTAAAGCCGAAAGATTTATGGAACCAACATGTCTAGATCTGGAAGAAATTAACCAGCTGTACCGGACCACTGCGCACACCGAAGATTACATTAATCCAACTGCCGATGGGGTACTTAGATGGAGAAGTATCATGTCATGTACTTCTGAGTCAGACACAGGTCTGGAGAATTGGCAACAATGCCTACATGAGGTCTCAACCAGAAGATGTGCACGAATAGACCGCACAGTAAGGTGGGTTGGGACAAAAATCAAAGAACCTCCAATTTTCCATGGAATCAACGACTTGGAAGAATTCCTAACGAGATGTGAAGAAGAAGTATCAGATAGCTAGAGATTGTTAGCTCTCAACATTGCACTTAAGGCTACAACTGCAAGATGGTGGGGCACACACAAAGAAACAATCAAGGTCTGGTACCAATGTAAGCGATTATTGCGTATTAGGTTTGGTGCAGAACAAAGAAGCAATCAACAACCGAAATATGATGGACAAGGGACACCAGCGGAACACTTGGAGAAGTGCAGAGCGATGTGGAGAATGACACCCCCAGAGGAGTGGCCTCATAATTTTGTACACACATTAGAGAGCATCCCAACAAACTGGTATATGGACCAGGAACTACCAAAGGAACTACGGCTGGACAGTACTACAACAGAACCTTACAGTCACTTTCTCATTTGAGCATGAGAACCCCAACATAGATACGGAAATTAAACAAATAAGAGGGGTGATATTCATTAAGGAACCAGAAGTTGAACTCATAACAGAAGAACAACAACAGAACAAACAAACAATGAAAGAACTGATGTTATGCTACCATGTGCAACAAGAAGTACCAGATGAAGACGATCTGTGCGATATTCAGATTGAGGATGTTGAAGGCGAAAGAGCAGCGGAAGGTCCACCTCTAGAATCAGAAGCAATTGATGTTCCAATCAAGGTGACGAAAGTAAAAATTAGGATAGTTGAGAATCCCAAAATGGCCAACATTGGAGACTACTGGGATGAGCAAACAATGGATAGGATAAAAAAATTACTACGCGAGTACAGTGACCTGTTCCCAACGAACTTTACAGAAATGAAGGGTATTGCAGGAGAACTTGGAGAGATGAAGACCCCTTTCAAACCAAAGGCAAGACCTATCAGACAAAGGCCTTACAGATTGAACCCCATCTACAAGAAAAAAGTAAGAGCAGAAATCGACAGAATGTTGGAGGCAGGAATCATAGAACCAGTAGAAGAATCAAAATGGATAAGCCCCATGGTAGTTCAGGAGAAAAAACAAGGAGGCATAAGAATCTGTGTAAATCTGAGAAAGTTCAATGATGCTTGCCTACATGACCCCTTCCCTACACCCTTTACAGATGAATTCTTAGAAAATGTGGGAGGACAGGAATCATACTCATTCACCGATGGATTCTTAGGCTACCACCAAATCAATATAGCACCAGAAGATCAATATAAGACTACCTTTGCGACAGAATGGGGATCCTACGAGTACACAATAATTCCTTTTGGAGTGAAGAATGCACCAACAATTTTTTCCAAAGCAGTCATTGTTGCCTTCAAAGAATTCATCCATCAGTTTCTAGATGTATATTTGGACAAGTGGACAATGTACATCTTGTTGAAGGATCATGTAGAGGTGTTGAGTCCGATGTTAGAATGATGTAGGCAATGCCAAATATCCTTGAACATTAAGAAATGTATATTTGGAACACCCTTCAAAATTTTATTGGGTCACATAGTATGCAGACAAGGTTTGATTGTGGATCCTGCAAAGATTGCAGTAATTGTGAATTTACCACCACAGAAATCAGTGCGCCAACTACGAGCCACATTGGGACATACAGGATATTATAATTTTTTTATAAAGGGGTATGCGCAGATCACTGTGTCAATGGAGAAATTGCTCAAGAAGGATACTAAATTCCAGTGGAATGAGAGTTGACAGCAAGGGTTGGACACCCTAAAGGAGAGGATGGTCGCAACACCCATCTTAGTTTTTCCAGATTGGGAGAAGACATTCCGTGTGCATGTAGATGCATCAACCATATCCCTGGGAGCTATTCTGGCGCAACCAGGAGCAGGGGATTTGGACCATCCCATAGCATTTGAAAGAAGAAAACTGTCAGACTCCGAGCATAATTACAACACTACAAAGCGAGAAGGTCTTGCAATGGTGTATGCACTTCAAAAGTTCAGGCATTACCTACTTGGAAAACATTTTAAGATGTTCACAGATCATTCAACCCTTAAGTACCTAGTCAACAAGCCAGTGTTGGGGGGGAGAATCTATCGATGGTTACTGATTTTCAAGAATTTGACTTTGAAGTCATAGTTAAACCAGGGAAGTTGAATGCAGGACCTCATCACTTGTCAAGGTTCACCAATGGCGAGGAACCTACAAACTTAGAGGATACCTTCCCTAACGCGCAATTATTTTCAGTCCAGGTCGCGGATGATTATTTTGCTGACATTATTGAGTATTTAAGTACAGGGACTACACCACAAGAACTTAACACCACGCAGAGGAAGAATCTAGTTGTCCGAGTAGCCGACAACCAGTTGATTGGGGGGCAGTTATATAAAATGGGGGAAAACAACATCTTGAGAAGGTGCGCGCTAGAACACGAAAGGCCTAGGATATTAGCAGAATCCCATGAAGGAATAGCGGGAGGAAACTATGCAGGAAAATCTACCACGTAGAAGGTACTGCACCCAGGACTATGGTGCCCAACTATTCACCGAGATGCAAAGGAATACTGTCAATAGTGCGATGTTTTTCAAATGGTTGGCAAACCAAACAGATGAGACGAGATGTCCTTACACCCACAAGTAACGCTACAAGTGTTTGAAAAATGGGCTATCGATTTTGTTGGGCCAATTCACCCACCCACAAGAAGATCAGGTGAGCAATACATCATCACTGCGATGGAATACCTCTCAATATGGGCAGAGGCAACACCAGTCAAAGATTGTAGCGCATAGACAACATCACACTTCCTGTTTGAACATGTGCACACGAGATTTGGATGCCCAAGGATTATGACGAGTGACCAAGGCACTCACTTTATCAATAACACTATCACAGCTCTAACTGAGGAATTCAAGGTCTATCATCAGAAAAGTACGCCATACCATCCTCAGGCAAATGGAACATTGGAAGCCTTCAACAGGATTCTAGAGAATGCCCTAACCAATATTTGCAATGTCAATAGGGATGACTGGGATTCAAAGATACCAACGGTATTATGGGAATATATAACTACCTGCAAGAAGTTGATAGGGAAAACACCATTTAGATTGGTGTATGGACAATAAGCAATGGTGCCATTAGAATTCTTGGTACCAAGTCTGCGTGTCGCAACAATTACAAACATGACAGAGCGAGGTGCAGTACAAGAAAGGTTAAGTCAATTGATGAGCATGGAAGAAGATAGTATCCTATAAGGCTTTCACCAAGAAGTATAGAAAGCAAGGGACAAATCTTGGCATGACCGACATATCAAGAGAAAAAGTTTCAAGGAAGGAGACCTAGTCCTACTGTATGACAACAAGTTTTTTCAACATCCGGGAAAGTTCAATATGCATTGGTTGGGACCATATGAGGTCAAGACTATCACAGACGGAGGAGTTGTATAGTTGAAGGATTTGGAAGGGACAAAATTAAGGGGCATGATCAATGAGAGTCGACTGAAATTGTACAAGGACAGTTGACCACCCACAACTTGAAAGTTACCATGCAGTAAGAACCAAAAAAACTAAAAAAATATGCGCGCACAAGTGAGCAAATCAGTGCAACGAAAAGTAAAAGAGTCTGCGTGCACAAGTCATAGAGTTAGTGCGACGAAATAAGAATGTTTCACCCAAAGCAAAGGGTATTGAAGCTAAGGACTCCGTGTGCTAGAAAAAGGACCAACGGTCAGAAAATGTGGCAATTTGGAAAATAATTGTTGCACAATTCAGGCGCCAACTAGTAGCGGTTGTTGAAATTGCGACGGTCCGTGCACAGAGGTAAAGAATGTAGCACGACAGAAAGGGAAAAGTCTGAAAACCTGACGCACGGGACCACAGTTAACAAGTACAATGGTACCACGCGCAGGGCACACTGCCAAAAGTGAAAAAGGGACAACTGTCAGTGCGAAACAGTTGTCACATCGTCGTCCCTCTATAAAGTCAGAAAAAGGGGGGAAAGCAACTCATTGTGTCAATTTCTAAGGAGAAGAATGCAGAGCCGAGTGAAAGATTGATAGAACGATAATTTGAGTGAGAAACCATCGATTTCGGAGATTCAATACCTAGACCTCATCGCAATGTCACCACCACGAGTTGGAGAGTCGGGCAAGAACACACGAAGTACTGTTCGCGCGACAGGAGCAAGGGAGTAAGAAGTACCCATAGTGGTGGATGTGGATGAACTCCACACACCCGAGTATGAAACAAACACAGTGACAATAGAGGAGGAGCAGAACCTAACATAGGAGTCCAGGAAGATACAGGAGGACACATAGAGAACTGAGTCTGACACCTTGAGGGGACCAGGGCCACGATAGGCCGAGCAGGTCACGGGTTCAGTGCCACCTAGCCACGAACCAGAGTTAGGACAGGAGCAGTACACGAGGGTGTACCAGAGGTGGGAGCGTCATCCCCACAAGCCAAACGGAAGGGCCAAGCTGAGAGCAACGCACATGGAGGCTCATAGCCACAAGTCGAAGGGACTATGGTTCTGTCAAAGATTCTGAGTGGGGTGTGTGTAGACGATGACATGGTCGACGAAGTGACTGCTATCAAGTGCTTGAACCACGATGTGGCGAATGTCACCAAATTTCCAGACCTAGCATCCCAAAACTACTTGGAAAGCAGGGGAGAAGGTTCATCATGCATGCCATTGTTAGCGCTGACATGGATTATTAGGATTTACAACACATGCATCATGAATTTACTGGATGTATTGCATTTTGGGCGGGGAAAGAATATTAACACCTGCATCAAGTAACTGCTTGCAAGAGTGCACTTCGAGATTTTATGGATGGATAGGTCGGTGTATATCACTGTGGACCTCATCGCAACAATCACAGGGCCACCCACGGATGGGGAAAAACCATAACAATACTTGGAGGATAAAACGAGAGCCAATTCCATCTCAGACGAGATCAAGGTCAAGTATGGCGCGGAGTGCAGTAACATGGGCATCAGGATCAGTGACATCAACGATCCCGTGACAAGGTTTGCCACCAGACTCCTCGGATGCAAACTAATGTGGACGTGTCACAAAGAGGAAGTACTGGCTAGTGTGATCGCCACCGCCAAATAGTGTGTAAAGGGAAACTTGAAGAGTTGGGCCCCATACCTCTTAAATTCATTCTTAGAGGACTGCAAGGTCACACAATATTGGGGCTCTGAGTTCTAATACCCGTGGTTACTCATCCTCATTGGCCTCGTTGGCTGGAAGGAACCAGTCTACAACAAGTACTTGGAGAGACCAGGGAAATGTGGCACAACACGCTACGTCTCATTACGTAGCAGTGCAGACCCCAAGAGAAAGAAGACAAACACATACATCTTTACGAGGTATTTCATATAAATGCAGGACCTCATTGCGGACACATGGCACATAACACCACAAACTATCTAGGAGTTTGGATAGGTTGCGAACTTTAGTGCAACACATCATAGCTTATGGATGCAAGCAAAGAGAGACAAAGCCAAGGAATGGCTACAACTCAACTACCGCGTGACGCCAGAAGAAATCCAGAGATAGGTCCAGGAGTGACCCAAAGAATGGAAGGTACTAGAGATTCCAACCACAGTACCAAGCTCACAAACTCAGATGCAGGGAAGACCAGCCCCAATGCACCAAATAGGCAACAATGGGACAGGAACAAAAAAGAGGAGTGTGCAAGATCAAGAGGGGGGAAGCATCCCAACCAAGAAGAAACCACAAACACCGAACATACCACCAAGGGGCTCTACACAGGCTCTACCGCGTGTAAAACAACCACCAATGCATTCAACAGAAGAAGTGCGCGCAGAAGAAGTAGGCACAGAAACACAAGAGATCCCTAAGGAGGAAGAACAAGGGGCAGGAACCCCGGATATTCCTGAGGCAAAATAAATGGGGCCAACCATTGTTGGAGATACTGAGAGGCCCATTAGTCCTAAGCCATCAACCACCTAGGAGAAGTGGCCAGGGGAGAAAATTAGTGGTGGCCAAAAGAAGACGAAGTCTCTTAAGCCACAAAGCCATATATCACTAGCCCCAGATGATGTGGAGTTAGTGGCGACAACAGTCGAGGAGAGACTAGTTGAGGTGTGGGAGAATGAAGAGAAGCATAGGGCTTCAATTGTAGATCAGGTGCAAGAGGTAAAAACTACGCTAGAGAAGCTAAGGATCGGGGTAGCACAGGAACCAAGAGAAACATCTAGGCAAGCTTAGGAAGGAGTGCCAGTGCCCGAGACAGTGCAATTTGCAGTGTAGGCGAGCACCAATTTCATCATCACGCCTGAGATAATGTTCATTGATGAAGAAACAATGCAGAAACCCCTTAAGGAAATCGAGACGTTGGACGTGGCATTGGCCAAGATTCCAACAAAGGCGTTGTATAAACTTTAAGTAAGCATTGCGCAGGAGATTCAATCCAAATCAAGAGTAGACACGACAAACCTACATGTAGCCCAGACAGAAAACATGTCGATGAAGGAAGCCCTCAACCTTGAAGTGCAACAAAAAGAGAGAGCGCGACAAAAAGTGGAGGAGATGGAGAATCAGATCCATATGTTGTTTCAAGCAATTCCTGAGCACACAAATGAGGAGGTAGGGTCTTCGAAAGAGAAGCTGCAAAGGATAGAGAAGACTATCCAGCAATATAAGGAGACAATTAAAGAGTTGGAGCAGCGTGTCACACCCACTACTCCTCCAGAAGTCAGAGCGCAATGAGAACAAAAGGCGAAAACAACTGCAGAGGACATCGACCAAAGCATACAGACAGTCACCGAGTTGTTAGAAAGGAGCGTGCAGCTGTGGACTCACCTCCTAGAGGATTGGAGCCTCCATAAACTACAAGAGAAGGAAACCAAAATCCACGCAGCAATGGCAGAAATAAAGCAACGACATAAAACAGTATCCCTGTCGGAGAAGATCAACACTGCCACCAAATTGAAGGCTCTATAGTTGGAAGAGAAAGCGTTGCAAGCACAGAAGACAACAAGATAGGCGTTGTTGGAGCCCTTGCAAGAAAAGACAGAGCAGTTGGTCATGGAGAGCGACACAGCTAAGAAGAGCATTGAGCAGATCGGATCCGAGGGAGGAGAGAACTTATAGTCTGTTATCACAGAGCAGGTGGTCACCACTATGGCCAAAAAGCGTATTCAGGCTCACCAGCAATGCCAACTGATAACAAAAATGTATGACGCACTGCAACATGTAGTATCAGAAGGAGGAAGTAAGCAATGACAATTGTATAAGTCAAGCAGTGACTCGAGACGTGTCATGATGTCACTCTTGGGGGCATGTTGCGCATAGGACCACTTTGGGAAAAGGCACGACATGGAGGAAAGATAGTTGGCAGAAAGGCATGCGAGGCGTGCATGCAAGAAGATGGGAAAGAAAGACAGATGGTAGGAAAAGCAGTGGACGAAAGGAAAACATGCATGCAGAGGAGGAAAGCGTCCAATGCCAACATGCAAGAAGACCTAACTAGGTTAGGGTTTTGGTAAGAGAATGTAACGACCGATGGGCCAAAAATAGATATAAATAGACACCTAGGAGGTCTAGGGGGGGTTCTATGTTTTTTTTTATGGAATGTTACTCACGTGAGAAGGAGTAACTAGTTTGTAACACCACTATAATGAAATCCAATCTTGTAAGCTGTGGAGCTGTAGGGAGTTAGAAGGGTAGATATTGAAGGTTAGATCACAGGCTGAGGAGAATGGTGTGATCTAGTCCACCTCATAATAGATCTCGACCCGACTGTGGATGAGTTGTAAAGTGCACGACGATGTAGTTTTGGAACTACCATAATAAAAGAGATTGAGATCTAGATCTTTGTGGACATAGCCCAGGAGGGGGTGAACCACGGTAAAACCTATGTCATGTGATTGAATGTTGCATCTCTTTTACTATTAATGAGTAGATGTTAGAATGATGTATGAACAAATTAATGGATCTAATTACATTATATGCATGAATGAGAATGACAATATATTGCTTTAATAACTAGATAGAATTTATAGCGCGCAATTCACAGATCCCTGTTCAGTCCTAGACTGCAAGAATTTGAGCATTGTAGTCACCCATTAAGACTATCTCGGGTGAGACTGCGTAGTGCACTCTGTGCGCTGCGCTGCCTTTTGGTTTACTAGGAGGGTTGATAGTTTTAGAGGCTTTGTTGGATCCCCAGTAGACCTGAACCTGGGTCAAATCATGTTAAAGGTATGACTAAGATAAGAAACCAACAACACACTTGGAACATAGATGCATGTTGTTCAACCACTCAGTCTCTCCAAACAATCTTACTTTTAACTCTTCTTACAGTTGGGTTATAGCTTACCTAGGAACCGTACCATAAGTATGCCATATACACCTATGACCGGTTACTATTTCAGTCTTTATGGAGAGTGTTTCAAATGTCTCATGCATTGTCGCACTATGTCATCGATGCTCTTGATTTCATGTTTCTAGGTCATCACTTTGTCGCGTTACATGTTCAAGGGAAGTCAAGCCCGAGTCATCCCTCTGTTTTCTTGTTGACCATCCAAGTCAACCATCGTTGCATCAGTTGTACTTAGCGATTCTATCATTTCACATAATCTCTCGGTTATGTTTCATGTCGATTGATGGGGGATAAATCAAGGCCTTCCTTCGACGGATCTCTTCTTGTCGACTTCAACACATCATATAGGAAAGGGATCTAGAAATTAACTAGTACCTTGAAGCTTCTAGTCCTCAATGGAAAGCTTCCTCACAATTGATAGTGGGTTTACCTCATTGACTCTTGATTTTAGCCTCAAATAAATTCTTCAAAGTTTACCACATCTCATAAGTTGTCTTCTTCTCAGACAAATGTGGAATGAGAGGGTCCTTCACAACATCTAGAATGATCCTTTGAGATTTGGCCTCCTTTACTTCATGCAAATCCAAAGCAATAGGATCTGTTGTGGGAGCCACAACAACAGAACTGACATAGTTCCAAATCTTGTTCTCCTTGAGAACAACTGACATCCAGACCTTCCACTGCAAATAGTTGGAAATGTCACCCAACCGATCCTCAAATCTAATGCATGCAACCATACTCCTTGTCACTATTCAAAGGAAAACAAGCAACAGACTTCCCTCTTTCAAACTTGCCCAAATATCCCACTGCTCACTGTCACTCAGAGCCCAAGCTCTGATACCACGTAGAAAATTAAATGAAAAAATCAACAAGTATACGTTTTGTCACACTTATCAACCTAGAGATAAATGTCTTAAATGAACTCTGAAATGTATAAACACACTCAGAAAATACCATAACCACAAATACACATTGCCAAGCACTTTAGCAACAAAATAAACACAATGAACAACAATCATTCAACTTAGAAATACTCAGAAATTTAGGCAATGCCAAGGAAAACCCCAATGTGGGAAACCCAATGAGAGAGAGATATATTTTATTAGCTTCAGGAAATGTATATCAATAGCAACAATACAATTTCCAACAAGAGAAATCCACTTACAACACACTAGAACTGCCCCCAAATATTCTGCCTTGGAAAACATGTTAAATCTGTACTGTTGTATGGTCTGCCTAGAAAATAGCACCTTAGAAAATGTGCTCACATTCTACTGTATGACCATGTTGTAGTAAGAAAAACCCAGAAATTGCCTTGAAAATTGTGCCAAATAGTGCCTCGATTTTTGTGCCTTTTTTTATCTGTTGTACGGAATGTACGGATCCGTACAATACGACCTCTCTAACAATAGTAAGTTACAACACTCTCACACATAATTATTCCCTTGGGATTTATGCCCGATCTCTCTTGGAAAATGTGCCCTCTTTGCTGCCCCAACTTTCCTCTCTCAAGCTATCTCAGAAATCTCTCTCAATCTCCTTCTCATTGTGTCTTGCATACTACCCAATGCATCCTCTTATAATTTGAAAGTGACCTTCACCTTCTCCTACCCTAGATCTAATGGCCAAGATCTAATCTTGCATTTACAAGATCACGGGTCATGATTCATTCCCTCCAAAATAAATCACTTTAAAATATTAAAGTACATTTTCACTTTATAACATAAGTGCATTTTATGAGATAAAGTCACTTTAATATTAGAAGGTACACTTTATTAAAAAGTCACTTTAATAAAAGAACCACTTTATCACAACTTTATAAAAACCCATTACAAATTCAAGTGTCTAGTAGTGCAGGTACAAGGTTGCTTTCGCATACAAGACACATATGTGGAGTACCTCTTGAGATAAAAAGCTAAGACCAATAAAAGTTCTAATGTGCTATTGAGAAATTGATCAAAGAGTGGATGCAGAGTGAAGTCTGATTTCATTTTGTAGAGGTGGAGGTTGCACTCTCGGCGTATACCCTAGAATATCATAAGGTGGAGAGAAGGTGTCAACTCTCAGTCAGTAGGGATTGGTGCAAGTCTAGGGTCTCTGTCTCAGGGGATGACTTTCAAGTTCATGAGGGTGGAACTCAAGGATAATTGTGGTAAATATCCCACCAAGAGCCTCAAGCAAACCACCGAGCTTAGAGCAACAATAATGTCAAGAAAGAACACAAATATGCAGGCATTGATATCCGCAGTGGAAGTCTTGGAACGTGAAGTGAGACAATTGCAGGTGGATTACCATTATCTTTCATGTCGGGTTAACCAATTCCTAGACATAATCATCTAGTAGAGAAAAACAACAAGACAATAACACGAGGAAATGAATGTTATCTGAATCCGGGTGGAGTAGTTGCAACTTCAGAGGGTCTCCTCCAATGCCTATAGATTCTCCCTCTAGCAGTGGGTCATATACAACAAAAGATTATTCAGGAATTGATTTGAATCAACCAACACAAGAGGAAGATATGGAAACATAAGACCTTAGTCAAACCAATCAGTTGGGTAGTTAATGTTTTGTAGAACAATACACATATTAGGAGTCTTTTATCGTAGATATACTCAGAATTTTTGGATTGTACTGAGATTTTGTAAAAATCAAGATGATATAGAAAAATATAGTATAGTGGTAGATCTGTTATGGTGGATGGATCAAATAGAGAAAATTGATGTATCTTTTGTACTGCCCTGCGTGCTATGGTCACTCATTTTTTATTAATACATTATCTCAGTTCTTGTTAAAAATATATATATATATATATATTGCATTACATTTTCTGCAAAAAAATTTCTTTCAAGTTAGGGAAAATTTCAATTGATGGTACCATTGTTAGGGTAAATAATGCTACTTCATTTCAAAGTGAAAAATAAATATTGAATTACATTTTTGGTAAAAACTTTCCTTTTTACTTATGGTGAATTTCAATTAATGTTATCATTGTTAGGGTAAATAATGCTAGAGATTGACTTAACATTAAGAGGAGATGGACTTAACATTAAAAGGTCTAGTTTGGATTACAAAGGCTACCAATATGACATATATTAACCAAAGTAACTAGTATGGCATATATCCAATGCTTAGCATACAACATGTTGGTGAAGGCTATGCGTTGTTGTCATTGTTCTACGACAGGGGAAGGCTATGCGTTGTTTTCATTGTTCTACAACAGGGGAAGGCTATGTGCTATTGTTGTTGATCCATGATAATGGAATGCTTTGTGATAGTGGTGTGTCTTTGATAAACACTAACACACAAATCTACAATAATCATTAGTGTAGCATCTATGATTGATCTAGTCGCATTCCCTTCTCCATAAATATTTCCGCATAATTCATAGACATAATAAATGATAATTGATCTAGATTGGATCACTATATTATTTGTCATCTATCTTGATGTTGTCAGAGTGGAAAAAATGGAGGAAGCAACCCACAGAGTCATTTTAATGGCAAGCCCCAATTTGGAAAATTAGGGTTCGAAACCTTCCAGAGCCATTTTGATACATCAAACGACATCTTTTGGGTCAAAACTTTTTCAACTTTAGCTTAGACCCCTTAACAATATTATATACATCGAGATATTTATAACGGTGCAAGAATCACGCCAAACGAAACTTGTATGCAAAATGTATACATCCCGCAATTTGACCTACCATGTTGACCACCATGGTACGAGTGAATGCCGCATCAACCCCCATTACTCACGCATATGGCACTAGCCACGTATGGACTTTCAAGAATATTATAGAAGGTCCAAAACCTTATCACAATTGAGGGTTGAGGAAGTCAAAACCCTATCTATAGATGGCTACTGGGTGATGTTAAATACTGAACCACTAGGAGGAAAAGGAGTTCCATTCTTTATAATTGTATTTGCTCCATAGTTGAACATAACACATAGGAGTGGGATTTTGAGATCATAACAAAGGAAAAAATATTTTGTAGCAGCGATACAAGCCATTGTGTCAAAGGCAACTCCATAGAGATTGTCTTTTTCTTTGTACTTGCATTTGAAAAAAAGATAGCAAAGCAGTTTCACCTTCTAGCCGTGTTTTCTCCTATATTGGGTTTCCTAGGTTATATCTTGTGTTTATTTGTGGATGGTGTGTGATTATTTATTTATGTTCTCTATCTTTTGCATTTAATCTATTTCATACATTCTAAGCAAAAAAACAATAATTAAAGAATGTGATATCTAAAGGAAATTAACCTTCAAAATAAAGGTTTCAGTATTTTATTAGATTTGTTGTGAGGAACTATCTAATGGAATATCCACGAAATTTTATAGATCATATTAGTATCAGAGCAAGGTTTTTTTTTGGTATTTGTGGAAAGTTGAAGGGATATAGGAATCAATTTAAGAAGAAAGTCACAAAACCCTATCCATGGTCAATGAGTTTGTTCATAACACCCCTCAAGATCTAGCAAAGAAGATATTTGAGAGGTTAGAAGAGAAAGTCACTAAAATTTCTCATAATATGTCTCTCCTCGTGGCGTCTCTAACAAGCAAGCTTGTACCATTCAAATAAGTTGGAGGCTCGAACTGAGAGATCATATCAAATGGGAAACTAGGGGACAAGGAATACCTAGAAAAGGAGTCGCGGAAAGAACTCAAGAAAGAGCAGTCAATTTCCAGTACCATAAACCCTTCACAATATTTATTCAATATGGAAGCGAAAGTGGAAATAAATCCATACCAAGGCGACATCAATGCATTAAAACGTAATCATTGGTTGCACCAACTAGAAGTTTATTTCAGGGTTCACCATATAGTTGAAGAACATAAGATATCATTTGTTAGACTGAAGTTGTAGGATCATGCTTTAATCTTGTGGGAAATCCATATAGAAACACTTAGGTTGGAGGGTGACCAGCTGGTAACTAGGTTGGAGGAAATCAAAACCCTCATCAAGACTCAATTCTACCCTATCGGATATGTAGATGACCCATGGATTCAGTGGCACTACTTCAGATAGAAAGAAGGGAAAAGTGTACAAGAGTACACCATTGAGTTTAGAAAGATGATCATCATGTTGGGTATCTCCCCCAAGAACCCATAAGTTCTCCTCAAGTATCTAGGGGGTCTACATATCCATATACAAAATCAAGTGATACTTTTCAAGACAAGGACAATGGACGATGCATGTGTACATGCACAATATTTGGAAAAAATAGGCCACAAGAAAGGGTGGCCAAGTAGTTCCAAGCAGAAAGAGCACCAGGAAGACTCCAAGGAGGGGAAGAAGAAGTGGAAAGGGGGAAAGGATAAGAAAATGATAGTGACTTCACATCAATGCAAGTATCCTAGCAACCATTGTAACCATTGAAATATTGATGGGAACTCTAAGGAAAATTTTTGAAAACTACATCCATAGTTGAGCCCGAAGAATTGCAAGAAGGATGGAAAGAAAAAGAATCTTCGGATTCGAGCAATCAGGTTGAAAGTAGCTCTGATGTGGATGAGAAGATTGTCTAAAAAACAATGCAGAAGGAGGTGAATCTGAGTAGTCTTTATCATTAGGAAGAGAAGGATATGATCAAACTCTTCCACATCAAGATCCAGGTCAAGAATACCAAGATAGACACCATGTTCAACTCTGGTTCACAAGCTAATATCATAGTAGCAGATATGTTCTGTAAGCTTAGATTGGAGGTGCGCAATCATCCTAACCCATATCCATTGGGATGGATAAACAAGGATGCAAAGATCAAGGTAACAAAACAACTTGTAAGATTAAATTTGTTGTAAGTGTTGATTTTATTGATGAAGTGGAATTGGACGTAGTACCCCTTGATGTATTTGGAGTAGTGTTTCGAAGATCGTACATGTATATGAGGGATGAAATCTTCATGGAGAGATCCAAATAGTATTTCTAATCAAGTATGTGAAGCCCTACATTATCAATGCACATAAAGGAAAGTCAAATATCTCACTGGTAAGTGACAACCAAGCCAAGAAGTTGATTAGTTCCAATAAGAAATATTTTTTACTTTTCTTAAAAGAAAATTAGATTGAGGATGAGTTGATAAGAGTAAAGGCATCCTTGGAGAGGTGTATTAAAGAGCAGACACATTATTTGGAGGAGTTTCTACAAGCATACAAAGAAGTATTCCAAGATCCTAAAAGGATACCATCCAAGAGGGAAGTGGAGTACAAAATACAATTATTGCTAGACTCTCCATTGTCAAATATAGACACTTTGTTTTGGAAGCAAATGAAGTGAAGAAGCAGTTGCAGTAGCTATTGGAGTAGGGTGTGATTCAACCAAGAATCTCACCTTGTGGATCACCTATCACAATTGTAACAAAGAAGGATGGGACTTGGAGAATTTGTATCGACTACATAGCATTGAACAAGATTACACTAAAAAATCGATACCCTCTTCCCATGATCAATGTCTGTTAGATTAGTTGCAACATGAAAAATATTTCACCAAGTTGGATCTCAAATCGAGATACCACCAGGTATGCATTAAGGAAGAAAACACATGGAAGACTACCTTTAAGACATGGAAAGGTTTGTATGAATGGTTGCTCATTATATTTGGTTTATGTAATGCACGAACTACATTTATGAGATTGATGAATGATGTATCATGCCCATATCTATATTCATTTGTTATAATCTATATGGCTTGTATATTGGTTTATAGTGGTACATGGGAGGAGAACATCTCACATCTCATGTAGGTGTTACAGACTCTTAAGAAGCACCAACTACTGGCTAACATCAAGAAATGTGAGTTTTCTTAGTAGTCTTTAGTGTATTTGGGGTATGTGATCGATGGAGGGGAGCTCAAGATAGATCCCTCAAATATGGAGGCCATCATGAAATGGCCAGTGCCTACAAATGTCACTCAAGTTAGGATTTATTTTGGGGAAACACAGTACTTGCAAAAGTTCATAGCTACATTTTCAGCAGTAGTTGCACCACTCCACACCATAACAACGAGTGGTAAGAGTTTCCAACAGGGTAAGAATTAGAAGAAGACTTTGAATGAGATGAAAATAAAAATCATTCAGGCACTAATTCTCGCATTACCAAACTTGCAAAAGCCTTTCGAAGTGGAGACAAAGGAAAGTGGGTATGCCATGGGAACAATTTTGATGCAAGGAGGAAGGCATGTATGCTATCATTCCAAAATATTTCATGGACTAGTTCTCAATAACCTTACCTATGAAAAGTGACTCTATGACCTGGTTAAAGATATAAAGAAGTGGAAGCACGATATGATGGGAAATGAAACCATTACCCACACAGATCACCAATTGTCACAGTATTTACAAGCACAAAGTAACCTACAACAAACCAAACATTACAAGTGGATGGTTTTTTTACAACAATTTCATCTAGTCATCAAGTATAAGAAGGGAATCACAAACAAGTTGGAAGGCATTCTTTCCAGGCCACCCACATCCAATATTACATCTTTGGGAACTATGATGCACATGGATCCTTTTACCCATGATACATGCAAAGATGCATGCACAAAAGATGAGGAATTCAAGGAGGTGTTTCAAAAACTATGGGGCCAAATTCATACAGAATAAGGTGAAGGAAATGTTGACTATAATTTTATGAATGGGTTACTCTACAAGCCCTATAAGCTTTGTGTCCATAAAGGTGAAGGACAGGAACTTATTAGAAAGGATCACACGTAGAAGATTGCAATACATTTTTTTGTTGGGAAGACAATTTCCAACTTACAGAGGTATGCGTGTTGGCCCAGAATGCAAGAATATGTAGCAATGTTGATTAGAGGATATATAATTTGTTGTACCAGTGAGCCCAGTAATAGGAAGCAAGTTCTATACCATTTCTTACATGTACCCACTCGACCTTGGAAAAGCATTTACATGGATTTTGTGAGAGTTTTACCAACAACCAGAAATGGACATGAGTATCTATTTGTGATAGTTGACGAGTTTAGCAAGATGTGAATTCTCATGCCTTGTAAAAAGACCATCAAAGGACAAGAAGCAACAAACATATTCTTTGAACATTTATGGGTGCACTTTGAGATACCAAGGAGCATCATCTCAGACGGGGATATTGGATTTCTCAGTACATTTTGGACTACAATGTGGGAGAATATGGACACTAAGTTGAATATATCTACAACATTGGATCCATAAACAGATGGGAAGAAAAAAGTAGTGAACATGACTTTGGTGCAACTTTTTAGGGGTTACAATCACAGGCATCAGAAAACATGGGATGAAAATCCGATCTACATACAACACTCTTATAATGGAAAAGTCCACACTTCTACTGGTAAGTCACCTTTTTAAACTTGTTTTGGATATTTTTCACCTTCACCCTTGATGTTGTATATGGACAACAAGGAGGATTGAGGAAGACCTCACAGGAGATGCATTGAGAGTAGAAAAATTCATTCAGAAGATTAGGCAAATCCATTTGAAAGTACAGAAGACGTTGAATAAGTCACATGAAAAATACAAGGCCATAGATGATCAACATAGAACCGAGAAATCATTCAAAGTGGGAGATAAAGTTTGGTTACAACTAAACAAGGAAATAATATAGGGTCCTGATAAGAAGATCAAGGATCTGCAATATGGACCTTTCTAGATATTGGAGAATGTGGGAGATAACGCTTACAAACTCAGTGTATGCCCATACATGCACATTTACTCAGTAGTGAATGTGGATAATGTCAAACTCTACTAGCCTTCCATGTTGGATCAAGAGGAGGATCAGGTCCTACCTTCCACAGAGGACTTAACATTAGATGCTCAGGCAAAGTTGGCAGAGGACACAATTTTGAAAAAGCAGTCCAGAACTACAAGACAGGGGCAACGTGACCTTTGGCAGATTGGGTTGAAAGGACAACTTCCAAGCAAAGAAAAGTGGTACTCCAGGGAGAAGGTAGAGAAAAAAATTCCTCACCTCATTCAGTAAAGTTTTTGGGGACCAAAAAGCTTCTTAAATGGGGAGGTATGATCCATATTTATCATTATATTATTTTCATCTATCACGATGCTTTCACAGTGGAAGAAAATGGAGGAATAAGGTTGCATGGTCATTTTAATGGTAGGTCACAGTTTGGAAAATTGGGGTTTGAAACCTTCTGGATCCGTTTTGAGGCATCAAACGACTTTTGTTTTGGTAAAAAAAAATTCATCTTTAGAAACTACCTCTTGAAACTATTTTACACATTGAGACCATTCCAACAATGCAAAAATCACGTCAATCAGAGTTCGTATGAAAAAGTTATGTCTCTCGCATGTTGACCTACCGTGTTGACCACCATGGTACTAGTGGATTTCACGTTAGCCCCCATTATTCACGCATATGGGGCTAGCCACATATGGACTTTCAAAAATATTCTAGAATGTTCAAAACCTTATCACAATTGAGGGTTGAGGAAGTCAAAACCCTACCCCTAGATGGCTATTGGGCGATGTTAAATATCGAGCCAATAGGAGGAGAAGGGGTTTCATTCTTTAGCATTGTATTTGATCCATAGTTGAGAAGAGCACCTAGGAGTGGTATTTTGAGAGCACAATAGAGGAGTAAAAATTATGTATAAATCATACATGTCGCAATGTTAAAGGCAACTCCTTAGAGAATGTCTCTTTCTTTGTACTTGCATTTGAAGAAAATAGAGTAGAGCGGTCTCACATTCTAGCTAGGTTTTCTCCCATATTGGGTTTCCCATGTTATATCTTATGTTTATTTGTGGATGGTGTGTGAGTATTTATTTATGTTCTCTATTTTTTGCATTTCAACTACTTCATACATTTTAAGCAGAAAACTAGTAATTAAATAATCTAAGATCTAAAGGAAATTAACCTCACAATAAATATTTTAGTGTTTTATTAGATTTATTGTGACGAACTATCCAGTGCAATATCCATGACAATTTACAGATCAACAATAGGAGGAGAGGCTAAATTCCAAGCATTAAAACCTGTCCTAGTTGGTGCTAGTTGTTGAAATTTTGGTATGCTCGTTTAACCATAGATAATGTCACATCATTGTCATCCAACCATAGGAATCCACATATGCCACCCCCAAGCACACTAACCTTTACTTAGAATAATTTTGGAAAGTCTACTCTAGAACCAACAGATAAACCCTAGTTGCTAACTACAACAACAACTCAAGACAAGTACATTGCTCATTTTCCAAGGGTAGCGCACAAGAGAGAGAGAGAGTCTCCATATCCACAGAACACGTACCATACACAACTACAACAACTACAATTGCACTACTCTCTCTCTCAAACTTTCACCATACTTAGAAAGAATATCACTAAGAGAGAGACCGAGACCAAGAGATAACCATGCGCCCTTATTCCCCCTTACAACTATAGTTGCAGATGCAACTACAACTCTTCACAAGACTTGTGCACTATTTGGGTATACAAATGAGATAAAACATCATATATTTATATTAATCTGTCCAATAACTTTTTTGGTTGGGGCGACCTGACTTTCTAGAAATTATATTTTATATTTATCTTTTTCTTGTGGATCTGACTTGTATTTCTGGAAGATAATATTCTAATATTATTTATTCGGCTAGGATGGCTTGTCTTCTATGGTTTTCACACTTTTGTTTAATGGTTCACTTACTTCCAAAATATTCTATTCCAAGTCATAGGTTACACATGGAGGTTAATACCTGCCGCAGCTACCAAAACATCAACACTCCCTCTTAGCTAGGGAGGTATTAATTAAGATGTTTTTCATGTAGTGGTCTCAAACACATCCATCCATCTCACATGGTATTGCAGACCAGTCTACAGGTTGCATCATGATAGCCACATAGGCTATCATATGATCAAACAGATCATGTAAAATGTATCACCCTCATAACCACACATTAGCCATCTAGCTGGAAAACACCTCCAACACTATTGGTTGGCCTTCCATGAGCTAGTAACTTTTGATGCTACTGATCAAAACTCGAACTGGGAATCATTTCCGACACTACAGGTCAACATCTAGTTCATACAGAATTAGTAACTCGTCATCACACACAGAATCTGACTAAAAAATTTAACACTCCCACTTAACGAGGAATATATTCTTCATGGCACAATCATCATCATTGCTTTTGCGCTTCTACACACCTCGATCATTGTCTTGTTTTTAATCATGGATCTATATGTCATAGGAATTTTTGCACGTTCACCGTAGTAGTGTACCAACCTTTATTGGAGTAGCATACCAACTTGCGTTGGGGTAATATACCAGCCTACATTCGAGTAAAATACCAACATGTGCTAGGGTAGAATACCAGCCTGCGTTGGAGTGTAGATTTTTAGCTTGTACAATTATTTACTGGAAACATATTTTCAGTAAAAGAACATAAAAGATACAATGGACACACATTACACAAAGATTTTTCCTCTAGAAACCCGAACCAGAAAAATCAACATATTCTATATTCATTCATCTCATACATTGTTTACAATACAATATACATATAGGAGCCAACGACATCCAAAACCCTAAGCCAATGACCTGGATTATTCAACAACCCTAATTCCTTAACCGAAAAATATAAAACCATCTGCAAAAACCATGTGTCGAAAAACCGCCCAACAATGGATATGAAAATCGAGGTGACACGAAAAAAACAAGGCAAAAAGGTGACACGTTTCCTGAGAAAGAACTAGTTCTACTCGTGCAAAGAATATAACACATGCCCAACATTCTCCCACTTGTTGTTTTATTTCCATACAAGAGGTTACGGGGTTACATAGTCAACACTAACTTCCCTTCTAGTCTTAGAACCAAGGAAAAGATATATATCCTAGTCCTTTTGACTGGCTTCCTCCTCGGTCACTGTAGCAAAGTCTACTTAAGCAAGAGAATCTTCTTATAATATCTCATATCTCCTCGAAGCCTTTAAAGATTCGATCTATCCTTCTCAACCCATGGAATATGTCTATTAGTTCTGAAAGACGTCTCTCTATTTCATATGAATCTTAAAGTCTCTGAGTCTCCATTCTCCCTCTGAATCTTGACTCCCTCTAAGTCTGTATAATCTTCGAACCCATTTGCTCCTCATGATATGGCTCATCAATGTTGCATCCTGGAAAGTTTCATGGGACCACGCTTGTCTCTTCTTGGTTACTACAACGATTCTAGGTAGGCCCTTCTGGCTCTACTAACTCTTCCTGATGATCTGAAGAGTGATTAATTGCACTAGAGGTATTTTTTTCAGTCATCTTTGGAGCCTTCTACTCTTTACAATCAATCTCCATATGAGATACTATGTATCTTTCAAAAGTACCATTCTTCGTCTTCTTCTTCTCTGGTACATGGATGTATACAATCGTGTATACAACTTCTTATCTGGATAGTCTGCTCCATGTCTCAAGCTAGATACCATCTAATATGTTGTCTCCTGCAACCGTCACTATAGCTTTCCTCAGAGTTATCACATGTGACCTGCCTGGAACAAGGACAACAAAGGGAAAATTAGTAGACAAGAATAATACTCTTATAATAATAATAATAAAAGAATGAGAACACTAATCACAGTGGCTCCTTCTCAGAGATATTGCTTGTGACCTACCTGGAACAAGAGCCAAAATGAATAAAAAATACAATAATAAGAAATAAGAACAACACTCATCTAGTGTTGTGATCAATCATTCATCCATGGAATTTATAAAATAACCTGCCCAAGACAAGAGCAACAAGAGAAAAAAGTATAATAGCATTTTCATAAGAACATATCTATGTCAACAAGAATAAAAGACAATCTCATGGTAATCGTCATATTATTACCAAGGTGACCTACCTGGAAGCAAAACAAGAAGTATCTCCTAGAGGAGATGTTAGTTCATCTTCCAAGCATAATAGTACTCGCATGTTGCCAAGTATTCATTGTATCTAGTAGTAATAGAACCTTTCGAGGATTGTTGTCACAACTAGTAATGCAACAATTATCAAACAAGATATGTGCAAATTGGAAACTTATTAATTTAATTAATCAAACGTGGAACCTGGAGTCTTATCTTCAAGAACGAGTGTTGTTGATTTTCTTCTGAGTCTCCTTCACTCAAGATGACAAGTACTCTCTTCAAATTGTCCCTTGTACTTAAGACAATATTCTTTCTTGACAGAAATATGAGTTAGAGAATATAATGCAAATAAACTCTAAAATCTCAACCTTAATCAATCTAATACTTTGACTAAAGTTAGTTTCTAACTTTAACTTTGAACAGAGGTTAGTGTGATAATCACAACTTCAAAAGATCAAAATACAACTAAATGCTCATAAGATCACAATAATTCCATAACAGCTAGAGGCATATGAAAATAATCAAAACTGGAGTGCGTTGATCCTATGAATGTGTGGGATCTAAGATCCCTCTGGATATACGATTGTTTCTTGGACAAGAGATCCCTTCCTCTACAATCACACTCAAAATAGTGATACAATATATATATACCATCCGAAAGCATCGATGGGCAATGGCACCATCCGGTAGAAACGACAAACAATGACAAATGTTAAACTTCAAAGGTGCTCCAACATGTAATCTAAAGGTAGCTAGAGATGCGCTATGGTAAGGCGCACTAGAACAACCAAAAATTAGTCCCAACACTTCACAAAAACTTTCACTGCAACTGGTGCTGCAAATGGCACTGCCACTGGTGCTGCAAATGGCACGAAGGAACTGACACTACAGACCTAGAGTTTTATGAGGAAACCCTATTTTCTCAACTTCAGAAATTTGCAGATCTGATCTGGGGAAGAGATGCGCCCTACTTAGGCAACCTTCTTAGTGAGTTCAATAAGTGGTCAAAAGCTTGACAATGGGAGAAACTAGGGATCTTCCTTCCAACGGTTAGATTGTTACGAAGGAAACTAGCTCTGATTCCATGTTGAAATTTTGGTATGCTCATTTAACCATAGAAAATATAACATCATTGTCACCCAACCATAGACATTCACATATGCCACCCCATAGCACACTAACCTTCAGAATAATTCCGACAAGCCTACTCCAGAACCAACAGATAAACCCTAGTTGCTAATTGTAGCAAC
>ML784259.1:551361-566914 GCA_009831015.1 Picea engelmannii
AACCATGTTAAGGGTTGGTGTGGCTCAGGCCGGGTGCGATCCCCGGGTGATTTTGACGGCTTAGATGCCCCTGAGTCGCGGTTTCTCAAGCCACAGGTTAATCGCAGGTCCTGCACAAATTAACAAACAAAAAAAAATATTACATATCCACTTTATATAGCCTTTAAAAAAATATAATAACAATAAATATTTCAATGTGAATCATAAATAAAAAAAATTCAATGTTCTCCTTAAATCAAATAGTTTTATATCAACTTTATATAAAGAGAGATATGTTGTTCAATGTGATGAAGATGCGTAATTCAATTTTTTTTCAACATGGAATTGACACATGAACTACACATATATAAAAATAAGGGTAAATCCATTTTAACTCCAAATTTATTATATTTCAAGAAAAATGAAAATCTCTCAAAATAAATTAATTAATTAATTAAAATAACTTGAAAATAATTACAACCTTAAATGATAAATAATTGGATCAGAAATTAACATATAAATTTACAATGATAATAAATATATTAATAAATGACGAGTATTTATCCTTTAAAAATTATAAGGATTTTCCCATACCGATAAAAATGGCCCAAAACTGGATTTATGAGTTGTTGATATAGTAATTAATAATACAACGTGACACTTTTGTATTGATATAGTAATTAATTATTCAATAATGAATAACAAATAAAAAAGTAATTAATTATCCAACAAATAAAAAAGTGACATTTTGTATTGATATAGTAATTAATTATCAAATAAATTACTAAATTAAGTGATGATTATTTATAATATTTTTAGCAAACACAATAGTAAAATTAAGAAATTAGAGGATTAACCAAACAATAAAAAGGGCAAATTAATAAATTATAAGATTAGCAAACTTAGTGAAATAGCAAGAAAAATATAAAAAACTTATGAAATCAAAAAATGCAAAGAAAAAAATAAAGTTCTACTTAAGGACAATCATAAGTTGTTTTTTTTTTGTCAATAGAAAATTCTCACCAATTATACCAATTATATTAGAGTATAATTTTTTACATAGTAAAAATATATCTTTTGTATCATAGATTTTCATCACCTGGAAACTAATTATTTAAATCTAAAAAAAGTTTATAATAGTTGTCCACTACTGTCATGGAAAAACAGACCCAAATCAATAACATGTAGTTTTTTAATACAAAAAGAAATATTGATAAAGCTTAGATCAAAAGTCTTATCACCACTAACAATAACCGACCAAATCCAAACAACCTAGAATAGGTTTATTGTAGATATAAGCCCACCATTCCCCATATCCCAAGCGAAATAAGATAGTCTTCCTTTTGGAGCCAGGAGCGCTTGTTTGGATAGATCGTCGACTTCTTTATTAAATTCCCAGGAGAAATGATGGTACTTGATTCCATGAAAATATGCAATCAAGTTCTTTGTTTTATTCTTCCAGCCTTTAATGTCAACAGCCTAAAGCTTTCCTTTGTGATTTAACCAGTCTATCACCACTTTTGAATCCCCCACTATCTGAATCCTTTGTATGTTTCACTGCTTTACGAGAAGTAGAGTCACCCACACACCCATAAGTTCGGCCTTTGTATTGGTACATGTCCCACAATTTAAATACCACCTATGTATTGTTGAATCATGTTGTTTAATTACACCTCCAGCCCCACATATATCACCCCTTGAAGTGGACGCCCCGTCAAAAAAAGCCACAGTGTATCCTTCCAAGTGATTGATTGTACATGGTTTTGTGATCTTAAATTTTGGAGAAGATATGATATTGTTTTGTGCACCCGAGATCTTTATAACCATAGCCCCGACTGATGGTATTTTTTCTTCAAAAATGGCTTTATTTCTCTCCAGCCATATATACCAACAACTATATTCCACCATCTTTTTTTATATCGATTTATCCCTCGACCACTCCTTAATACATTTTGTCAGCGTGGATCCCGTCCACGATTTCCTAAATTTTAATAGCACAGATAATATGGACCAGACCTTTGGAGTAAAAATACAGTGAAGAAACAAGTGGTTTATGTCTTTAGTGCCACATTTGCATAAAATACACATACTTGGACCTTCCCGGCCCCTATTTTGGAGGATGTCCCAAGTCAATATCCAATGTGTAGCTGCCAACCAAAGGAACGATTTTGTTTTTAATTGCAGTTTCCATTTCCACAAAATCACCTTCCATCCCCGCCCCTTCTGATAATCCTGGGTAGATATGAGCGTGGCATAGAAATTTTTAACACTAATCTTCCCGGAAGCATCACCCCTCGTCCACAAAAGTGTATCCATATGATCAGAAAGTGCCACCACGACTCCTTGAAGTTCTTTAATAAAGTTGTCCCACTCTATAGCATTTGCACCTGATAGATTTAAATCCGCATTGTTTAACCATTACTCTATCGGGGAGATTGACACAGGAACTTTCGATTCTTGTTCTAATACCATTGTTCTCTATTGAATCAAACAAGAGATAATATCTTTTGAGAGAATGGCTTTTTCACCCATGGCCAAGATCCTATCTCTACCGATCGATATAATTTGACCGGAACCAGGGCACCAGTTGAGCCAATGAGTTAAAATATGAGCAGAATGAATCAGATTTGACCACATTTTAGACGCTGCATGATTTATATGATTTTCCAAACAGAACCAGTTGATGACTATATAGTTTGGTAAATACTTGTCCATAATAACTTTATTCTAGATACCTTTTTGAGTTAGTAATCTCCACAAAGTATTTGCATTTAAAGCCATATTGAAAGACTAAGATTGTGCAGCCCCCATCCTCCAAATCGCTTTGGTCTAGACAAAATATCTAATCTACAGAGATGGAAGTGTTGGGATTCACTACGACTGTTCCATAGGAAATGAAACATCATCTTCTTGATCTTGCAAAGAATTGATCGCGGTATTGCCTCCATGGACATCTAGTATGGTTGTCCTTCCAATACTGATTTGATAAGGATAAATCTACCTCCCAATGAGAGCCATCTATAACACCACGAGGTGATATTCTTCGAGATCTTGATCACTAACCAATCCTACTCATCTACCTTTGGAGCTCCAGTCTTCAAGTAATATCCCAGATAGCAGAAGCTGATGGAAAGGTCATTGGAATTATATGGCATAATATCCTTGAAAGGTGCAAGTTCAATATATGTGAGTCCTTCAAAATGGACCATTGTCTTTGATGAGTTGATCAGTAGTCTCGTAGCATTACAAAAAATATTGATAATAATGACTATATCCTGCCATTCTTGAAGATTTTCATTTGACATAATCAAAACATCGTCCACAAACAGTTAGTGGAGAATTTTCATCAATCTTGATACTTTAATACGAGAGAGCGTGCCTTCATCAAACCTATGTTTTAATAAAATATCGAGTCCTTCAATAACTAAAATAAAGAGTAGGGGCGATAATGGGCACCCTTGGCGCATTCCCCTTCTGCTCCTGAATAAATGTGTTGCCTCGCCATTGATAAGAACTTCAAAGGAAGAGGATGTAACACATCCCATAATCCACTCTATCATCTGTAGCCCAAATCCCACTTTAATTAATGCCAATATTAAGTGCCCCCAATGATTCAGGTGGATATTAGTGGCCACCCACCTTTTCTGACTGGCTCAAAAAACTTTTTTGGCAATTTTGGCAATTTATTATTTTTAGCAGCTTTTAACTTTCGGGGCCATTTTAAGGGCCCAAAATGAAGGTTTTTCGAGATAGAGGTTCTCAATAATAGCCGAGGGCATGATTGAGCCACCAAAATGAATCTCCTCATCAATACCTTTCCAACGAGCTATCACACGCCTAAAACGGAGATCGTATGCAAAAGTTACGACCCCAGGAAGTTGATGTACTCACTTGCCCAAACGGGGCCCACATGACTTTTGACGCTTAATATCCTAGGGTTAGGTTTTCGGATGTCTAGGGTTTTGGGCATTCCCGTTTATTGTAAAAAGGTCTTGGGAGCCTCATTGTAACCATCTTCTTGCGAATGCGAGTAGCCGTCACATCTCTTCTCAGAGATAAGCTGTCACCATTCTAGCGAGTCTTTCACTTGGTATTTTTACAGTCTCTATACTTTTCTTAGATTAATAGAAATTGTGTATTATTGTATATCTGTGTTTATTGTTTCATATCTAATGCATTTCTATTATATTATTGAATATATGTGATATCTCTCTGCATTTCTTTATTATATCTCCACTCTCATTTCGCGCCGAAAATAATCCAGATTAGTGGTATCAGAGCAAGTTGCTCTTGATCATTTTTTCAGTGCATGTCCCCAACGAGGTCCGAGTATAGAAAGTTGGGTCTCAAGCTTGTCTCTTTTGAAGACAATCACTCTCGCACACCCAAGAAACCCTCAATGGCGGAATAAAAGAAAAACGACTGAGTAGACGATCCTATCAATTTGTTGCTTGAGCAAGCTCTCATGCAACAGAGGGACGAAATGATGGAGAATTTTGCCCGCATCCTTCAACGCCTGTCGATACTAGCAGGCGCATCTTTATCAAGCGGCCACTTTGGAGGCACCTCGCCTTTCAAGTTATAAGTTAATTTTGATATTCCTATATTTGAAGGATAGATAGATGCAGGAGCCCTAGAAAAATGGTTAACTCTGCTAGAAGGTTATTTATCTGTTCACAATTTTTCTGACAATGAAAAGATCATTTTCACACTCCTTAAAGCTCTCCCTCATGTCAAACATTGGTGGGAAACTTATTGGGAGCAAAGTTCCATAGAGGAGTCTGGAATATATGGGGCCGATCCTACTTAGGCTTTTTTTGTGGATGCAGTAAATGAACAGTATTACCCTGTAGGCAACTATGAGGACCAGTACATGAGATGGACCACACTGCGAAAAGAAAGGGGCCAAGCAGTTCCGGAGTTCACCAATACCTTCCATACCTTGCACACCAAGCTGGGTATCAAAGACTCTGAGCGACATCTGGTTCTAAAATACCGTGGGGCTCTACATAGATACATCCAAACTGAAATGGATTTTTTGGACATCTCATCACTCGGTGTTGCTTATCGATATGCTGTCAAAATCGAGCAGAAATTTAAGCACCATAACAAATGGGAGTTCGAGTCTGCAAATCTACAACAACCAAAGTATGACAAAGACGACCTTAACAAACAGTCTCCTGAAAACTAGTCCAAGACACAGGAAAATAAGGGTCATGGGAAGACAAAGAAGGACACCGGAAAATGGTGCAAGTTCCACAAAATCCCCTGGCACAACACCGATGAATGTCGCTCAAAACAGTCATTTGTGGCCAAGATCAAAGACAAAGAGCCGAACCCTGATTCAGAATCTGATTCTCGAAATAATGGTAAAAGACAGATCATTGACGCAGACCCCACTGTTATTGTCGCGACTGCAGCAATTCAACCAGAAGAACCAACTGATCATGAAGAGGGGGAGCACCTTTTTCATTCACAGATGTGGGTAAATGAGACCCCGCTGCATGTTATTGTTGATAGCGGAAGCCAGAAGAACCTCATCTCAGTAGAGGTCATCAAACATTTGGGATTGTCGACAACACCACACTCACAGCCATACAACATCACTGGCTTCGCCAAGGACGAGATATCTATGTCAGCCAGCAATGTCGATTGTCATATGGCATCCAACCCTTCAAGGATGAGGTATTATGTGATGTTGCCCCATTGGATGTCTGTGATGTTCTCTTGGGCCAACCATATATGTGGAAGTGCCATGTTGTTTATGGGTCTCGACCCCGCAGTTTCATTGTTTCTCTAGGGGGTCATCTCTACAGAATACCAGAGGTAGTTCCAACTATTGTTCCACCTAAAAAGTGTCGTAAGGTAGTATCTCATACTGCAAAATTTAGTTTCTTCACAATCTGTTCAAAAGGAGAACAAAAGGACACTGCAACCACTACAGCCTCGCCCCAAGCACCTTTTATCAAACAGAAGCAAGTTGAAAAGGTTGCAGCAAAGCACAAAGATTCCTTCTACACATCGTCCTCTCATGTAGCCCAAATTTTTGAACGACCTCAACCTCAACAGCTTCGTGACAAACTTCCAAAAACTGAGCAGTGCGATGTCTCCACCAAGGCAAGCAACTCACCAAGATGCAGATTCAGCAAACGATTTTCCCTCTCCCCCGGGAACTCAACACAATGGAGATGATTGCTTATTAAGAAGGGAGGATTTATCCAAGTGGATATTCGTGGCCACCCACCTTTTCTGACTGACTCAAGACAGTTTTCTAGCAATTTTGGCAATTTACTATTTTTAGCAGTTTTTAACTTCCGGGGCCATTTTGAGGGCCCAAATGTAGGTTTTTCGAGATTGAGGTTCTCAATGATAGTCGAAGGCATAATTGAGCCCTCAAAATGAATCTCCTCAGCAATACATTTCCAACGAGCTATCACGCACCAACAACGGAGATCGTATGCAAAAGTTACGACCCTGGGAAGTTGATGTACTCATTTGCCCAAACGGGGGCCACATGACTTTTGGCGCTTCATCTCACAGGGTTAGGTTTTCGGATGTCTATTGTTTTTGGCATTCTTGTTTATTGTAAAAAGGCCTTGGGAGCCTCATTGTAACCATCTTCTTGTGAATGCGAGTAGCCGTCACATCTCTTCTTAGAGATAAGCTGCCACCATTTTAGCGAGTCTTTCACTCTATATTTTTACAGTCTCTGTACATTTCTTTCATGAATAGAAATCGTGTATTACTGTATATCTGTGTTTATGGTTGCATATCTGATGCATTTCTGTTATATTATTGAATATATGAGACATATCTTTGCATTTCTTTATTATATCTCCTCTCTCATTTCGTGCCGAAAATAATCTAGATCAGTGGTATCAGAGCAGGTGCTCTTGATCGTTTTTTCAGTGCATGTCCCTGACGAGGTCCGAGTATAGAAAGTTGGGTCTCGAGCTTGTCTCTCTTGAATACAATCGCTCTTGCACACCCAAGAAACCCTCAATGGCAGAAGAAAATAAAAACGACGGAGCAGACGATCCTATCAATTTGTTGCTTGAGCAAGCTCTCACGTGACAAAGGGACGAAATGATGGAGAATTTTTCCCACATCCTTCAACGTCTACCGATAACAGCATGTGCATCTTCATCAAGCAGCCACTTTGGAGGCACCTCACCTTTCAAGGTACAAGTTAATTTTGATATTCCTGTATTTGAAGGATAGATAGATGCAAAAGCCCTAGAAAAATGGTTAACTCTGCTAGAAGGTTATTTCTCTGTTCACAATTTTTTCGACAAAGAAAAGATCACCTTCGCACTCCTTAAAGCTCTCCCTCATGTCAAACATTGGTGGGAAACTTACTGGGAGCAAAGTTCCACAGATGAGTTTGGAATATATGGGGTCAATCCCACTTGGGATATTTTTTGTGGATGTGGTAAAGGAACAGTATTACCCTGTTGGCAACTATGAGGACCAATACATGAGATGGACCACACTGCGGCAAGAGAGGGGCCAAGCAGTTTCGGATTCAACCAAAACCTTCCATACCTTGTGCACCAAGCTAGGTATCAAAGACTCTGAGCGACATTTTGTTCTGAAATATTGTGGGGCTCTGCACAGATACATCCAAACTGAAATGGATTTTCTGGACATCTCATCACTCGATGTTGCTTATCGATATGCTGTCAAAATCGAGCAGAAATTTAAGTGCCAGAACAAACGGGAGATCGAGTCTGCAAATCCGCAACAACCGAAGTATGAAAAAGACGGTGCTAACAAATAGTCTACTGAAAATCAGTCCAAGACACAGGAAAAAAAGGGTCATGGGAAGACAAAGAATGACACCGAAAAATGGTGCGAGTTCCACAAAATCCCCTGGCACAACACCGATGAATGTCGCTCAAAATAATCATTGGTGGCCAAGATCAAAGACAAAGAGCCAAAATCCGATTCAGAATCTGATTCTGGAAATAATGGTAAAGGATAGATCATTGACGCGAACCCCAATGCTATTGTCGCAACCGCAAAAATTCAACCAGAAGAACCAACAGATCCTAAAGAGGGGGAGCACCTTTTTCATTCACAAATGTGGGTGAAGGGGACCTCACTGCATTTTATTGTTGATAGTGGAAGCCATAAGAACCTCATCTCAGCAAAGGTCGACAAACAGTTGGAATTGTCGACAACACCACACCCGTAGCCATACAACATCAACAGTGTCGATTGTCGAATTGAAGTATGAAAAAGACGGTCCTAACAAACAATCTACTGAAAACCAGTCCAAGACACAGGAAAAAAAGGGTCACGAGAAGACAAAGAAGGACACCGGAAAATGGTGTGAGTTCCACAAAATCCCCTGGCACAACACCGATGAATGTCGCTCAAAACAATCATTGGTGGCTAGGATCAAAGACAAAGAGCCAAACCCCGATTCAGAATCTGATTATGGAAATAATGGTAAATGATAGATCATTGACGTGGACCCCACTGCTATTGTCGCGACCACAGCAATTCAACAAGAAGAACCAACAGATCCTGAAGAGGGGGAGCACATTTTTCATTCACAGATGTGTTTGAAAGGGACCCCGCTGCATTTTATTGTTGATAGAGAAATCCAAAATAACCTCATCTCAGCAGAGGTCGTCAAACAGTTGGGATTGTCGACAACACCACACCCGCAACCATACAACATCGGGTGGCTCTGCCAAGGACGAGATCTTCATGTCATCCAACAATGTCAATTGTCATACGACATCCAACCCTTCAAGGATGAAGTATTATGTGATGTTGCCCCACTGGATGTCTGTGATGTTCTCTTGGGCCAACCATATATGTGGAAGCGCCATGTTGTGTATGAGTCTCGACCCCGCAGTGTCATTGTTTCTCTGGGGGGTCATCTCTACAAAATACCGGATGTAGTTCCAACTACTGTTCCACCTAAAAAGAGTCACAATGTAGTATCTCATACTGTAAAATTTAGCTTCTTCACAATCTGTTCAAAAGGAGAACAGAAGGACACTACAACCACTACAGCCTCGCCTGAAGCACCTTCTATCAAATAGAAACAAGTTGACAAGGTTGCAGCAAAGCACAAAGATTCCTTCTGCACATCGTCCTCTCACGTAGCCTGACTTTTTGAACGGCCTCAGCCTCAATAGGTTCATGACAAACTTCCACAAACTGAGCAACGCGACATCTCCAGCAAGGCAAGCAGCTCACCAAGATGTAGATTCAGCAAACACTTTTCCCTCTCCCCCGGGAACTCAACGCAATGGAGACCATTGCTTCCTAAGGAGTGAGTATTGATCCAAGTGGATATTGGTGGCCACCCACCTTTTTCGACCGACTTAAAACAATTTTCTGGCAATTTTAGCAATTTACTATTTTTATCAGTTTTTAACTTTCGTGGCCATTTTGAGGGCCCAAATGAAGGTTTTTCAAGATAAAGGTTCTAAATGATAGTTGAAGGAATAATTGAGCATCCAAAATCAATCTCCTCAACAATACCTTTCCAACGAGCTATCACACGCCTAAAATGGAGATCGTAGGCAAAAGTTACGACCCCGGGAAGTTGATGTACTCACTTGCCCAAACGTGGCCTACATGACTTTTGGCACTTCAACTCCTAGGGTTACGTTTTCGGATGTCTAGGGTTTTGGGAATTCCTATTTATTGTAAAAATTCCTTGGGAGCCTCATTGCAACCATCTTATTGTGAATGCGAGTAGCCGTCACATCTCTTCTCAGAGATAAGCTGTCACCATTCTAGCGAGTCTTTCACTATGTATTTTTATAGTATCTGTACATTTCTTTCATTAATAGAAATCGTGTATTACTGTATATATGTGTTTATGGTTGCATCTCTAATGCATTTATATTATATTATTGAATATATACGATATCTCTCTGCATTTCTTTATTATATCTCCGCTCTCATTTCGTGCCAAAAATAATCTGGATCAGTGGTATCAGAGCAGGCTGCTCTTGATCGTTTTTTCAGTGCATGTCCCCGATGAGGTCCGAGTATAGCAAGTTGGGTCTCGAGCTTATCTCTCTCGCACACCCAAGAAACCCTCAATGGCGGAAGAAAAAAAAAAACAACGGAGCAGACAATCCTATCAATATGTTGCTTGAGCAAGCTCTCACGCGACAGAGGGAAGAAATGATGGAGAATTTTCCCCACATCCTTCAATGCCTGTCAATAACAACAGGTGCATCTTCATCAAGAGGCCACTTTGGAGGCACCTCGCATTTAAGGGTACAAGTTAATTTTGATATTCTTGTATTTGAAGGACAAATAGATGCAGAAGCCCTAGCAAAATGGTTAACTCTGCTAGAAGGTTATTTCTTTGTTCACAATTTTTCCGACAAAGAAAAGATCACCTTCGCACTCCTTAAATCTCTCCCTCATGTCAAACATTGGTGGGAAACTTACTAGGAGAAAAGTTCCACAGAGGAGTCTGGAATATATGTGGTCGATCCCACTTGGGATTTTTTTGTGGATGCGGTAAAGGAACAGTATTACCCTGTTGGCAACTATGAGGACCAGTACATGAGATGGACCACATTGCGACAAGAGAGGGACCAAGTAGTTTCGGAGTTCACCAATACCTTCCATACCTTGCGCACCAAGCTGGGTAACAAAGACTCCGAGCGACATTTGGTTCTGAAATACCGTGGGGTCTACACAGATACATCCAAACTGAAATGGATTTTTTGGACATCTCATCACTCGGTGCTGCTTATCGGTATGTTGTCAAAATTGAGCAGAAATTTAAGCACCAGAACAAACGAGAGTTTGAGTCTGCAAATTTGCAACAACCGAAGTATGACAAAGACGGCCCTAACAAACAGTCTCCTGAAAACCAGTCCAAGACACAGGAAACGAAGGGTCATGGGAAGACAAAGAAGGACACCGGAAAATGGTGCGAGTTCCACAAAATCCCCTGACACAACACCAATAAATGTCACTCAAAATAGTCATTGGTGGTCGAGATCAAAGACAAAGAGCCGAACCCTGATTCAGAATCTGATTCTGGAAATAATGGTAAAGGACAAATCATTGACGCGGACCCCACTGTTATTGTTGCGACCGCAACAATTCAACCAAAAGAACCAACAGATCCTAAAGAGGGGGAGCGCATTTTTCATTCACATATATGGGTGAAGGGGACCCCGCTGCATTTTATTGTTGATAGCGGAATCCAGAAGAACCTCATCTCAGCAGAGGTCATCAAACAGTTGGGATTGTCTACAACACCAGATCCGCAGCCATACAACATCAGGTGGCTTCGCCAAGGACGAGATCTTCGTGTCAGCCAACAATGTCGATTGTCATACGGCATCCAACCCTTCAAGGTTGAGGTATTATGTGATGTTTCCCCACTGGATGTTTGTGATGTTCTCTTGGGCCAACCATATATGTGGAAGCGTCATGTTGTTTATGAGTCTCGACCCTACAGTGTCATTGTTTCTCTGGGGGGTCATCTCTACAGAATACCAGAGGTAGTTCCAACCACTGTTCCACCTAAAAAGTGTTGCAATGTAGTATTTCATACTGCAAAATTTAGTTTCTTCACAATCTGTTCAAAAGGAGAACAGAAAGACAATGCAACCACTACAACCTCTCCCCTAGCACCTTCTATCAAACAGAAGTAAGTCGACAAGGTTGCAGCAAAGCGCAAAGATTCCTTCTGCACATCGTCCTCTCATGTAGCCCAAATTTTTGAACGACCTCAGCCTCAACAGGTTCGTGACAAACTTCTACAAACTGAGCAGCGTGACATCTCCAGCAAGGCAAGCAACTCACCAAGATACAGATTCAGCAAACGCTTTTACCTCTCCCCCGGGAACTAAACGCAATGGAGACCATTTCTTCCTAAGGAGGGAGGATTGATCCAAGTGGATAATTCTAGCCACCCACCTTTTCTGACTGGTTTAAAATAGTTTTCTTACAATTTTGGCAATTTACTATTTTTAGCAGTTTTTAACTTCCGGGGCCATTTTGAGGGCCCAAATAAAGGTTTTTCGAGATTGAGGTTCTCAATGATAAGTTAAGACATAATTGAACCCCCAAAATAAATCTCCTTGAAAATACCTTTCCAACGAGCTATCGCACGCCTAAAACGGAGATCGTATGTAAAAGTTACGACCCTGGGAAGTTGATGTACTCACTTGCCCAAATTGAGTCCACATAACTTTTGGCACTTCATCTCCTAGCATTAGGTTTTCGGATGTCTAGGGTTTTTGGCATTCCTGTTTATTTTAAAAATGTTTTTGGAGCCTCATTGTAACCATCTTCTTGCGAATGCGAGTAGCCATCACTCTGTATTTTTACAGTCTCTGTACATTTCTTTCATTAATAGAAATCATGTATTACTGTATATCTGTGTTTATGGTTGCATCTCTGATGCATTTCTGTTATATTATTGAATATATGCGATATCTCTTTGCATTTCTTTATTATATCTTCGCTCTCATTTCGTGCCGAAAATAATCCAGATCAGTGGTATCAGAGCAGGCTACTCTTGATCGTTTTTTCAGTGCATGTCCCTGACAAGGTCCGAGTATAACAAGTTGGGTTTCGAGCTTGTCTCTCTTGAAGACAATCGCTCTTGCACACCTAAGAAACCCTCAATGGCGGAAGAAAAGAAAAACGACGGAGCAGACGATCCTATCAATCTGTTGCTTGAGTAAGCTCTCACGTGACAGAGGGACGAAATGATGGAGAATTTTTCCCACATCCTTCAATGCCTGTCGATAATAGCAGGCGCATCTTCATCAAGCTGCCACTTTGGAGGCACCTCGCCTTTCAAGGTACAAGTTAATTTTGATATTCTTGTATTTGAAGGAAAGATAAATGCAGAAGCCCTAGAAAAATGGTTAACTCTCCTAAAAGGTTATTTCTCTGTTCACAATTTTTCCGACAAAGAAAAGATCACCTTCGCACTCCTTAAAGCTCTCCCTCGTGTCAAACATTGGTGGGAAACTTACTGGGAGCAAAGTTCCACATAGGAGTCTGGAATATATGGGGCCGATCCCACTTGATATTTTTTTGTGGATGCGATAAAGGAACAGTATTACCCTGTTGGCAACTATGAGGACCAGTACATGAGATGGACCACACTACGGCAAGAGAGGGGCCAAGCAGTTCTGAAGTTCACCAATACCTTCCATACATTGCGAACCAAGCTGGGTATCAAAGACTCCGAGCGACATTTTGTTATGAAATACCGTGGGGCTCTACACGAATATATCCAAACTAAAATGGATTTTCTGGACATCTCACCACTCGGTGTTGCTTATCGATATGATGTCAAAATCGAGCAGAAATTTAAGCACCAGAACAAACGAGAGATCGGGTATGCAAATCCGCAACAACCGAAGTATGACAAAGACGACCCTAACAAATAGTCTCCTGAAAACCATTCCAAGACACAGGAAAAGAAGGGTCATGGGAAGACAAAGAATGACACCGGAAAATGGTGCAAGTTCGACAAAATCCCCCGGCACAACACCGATGAATGTCGTTCAAAACAATCATTGGTGGCCGAGATAAAAAAAAACATGTCGAACCCTGATTCAGAATCTGATTCTGGAAATAATGGTAAATGACAGATCATTGACGTGGACCCCACTGCTATTGTCGCGACCGCAACAATTCAACAAGAAGAACCAAGAGATCCTGAAAAGGGGGAGCACCTTTTTCATTCACAGATGTGGGTGAAAGGGACCCCGCTGCATTTTATTGTTGATAGTGAAATCCAGGAGAACCTCATCTCAGCAGAGGTCGTCAAATAGTTGGGATTGTCGACAACACCACAACCATAGCCATACAACATCGGGTGGCTCCGCCAAGGACGAGATCTCCGTGTCAGCCAACAATGTCGATTGCCATACGACATCCAACCCTTCAAGGATAAGGTATTATGTGATGTTTCCCCACTAGATGTTTGTGATGTTCTCTTGGGCCAACCATATATGTGGAAGCGTCATGTTGTTTATGAGTCTCGACCCCGCAGTGTCATTGTTTCTCTGGGGGGTCATCTCTACAGAATAACAGAGGTAGTTCCAACTACTATTCCACCTAAAAAGTGTCACAAGGTAGTATCTCATACTACAAAATTTAGCTTCTTCACAGTCTGTTCAAAAGGATAACAGAAGGACACTGCAACCACTACAACCTCACCCCAAGCACCTTCTATCAAACAGAAGCAAGTTGACAAGGTTGCAGCAAAGCGCAAAGATTCCTTTTGCACATCGTCCTCTCATGTAGCCTGACTTTTTGAACGGCCTCAGCCTCAACAGGTTTGTGACAAACTTCTACAAACTGAGCAGCACGATGTCTCCAGCAAGGCAAGCAGCTCACCAAGATGCAGATTCAACAAACGCTTTTTCCTTTCCCCCGTGAACTCAACGCAATGAAGACCATTGCTTCCTAAGGAGGGAGGA
This sequence comes from Picea engelmannii, assembly GCA_009831015.1. Classification (NCBI taxonomy): domain Eukaryota; kingdom Viridiplantae; phylum Streptophyta; class Pinopsida; order Pinales; family Pinaceae; genus Picea; species Picea engelmannii. Next base: position 565,788 of record ML784259.1, read on the forward strand.
TTGATTCAAGTGTATATTTGTGGCTACCAACCTTTTCTGAGTGGCTCAAAACAATTTTCTGGCAATTTTGACAATTTACTATTTTTAGCAGTTTTTAACTTCTGGGGCCATTTTGAGGACCCAAATGAAGGTTTTTCGAGATCGAGGTTCCCAATGATAGATAAAATCATGATTGAGCCCCCAAAATGAATCTCCTCGAAAATACCTTTCCAACGAGCTATCACACGCCTAAAACGGAGATCGTATGCAAAATTTACGACCCCGGGAAGTTGATGTACTCACTTGCCCAAATGGGGCCCACATGACTTTTGGCGCTTCATCTCCTAGGGTTAGGTTTTCGGATGTATAGGGTTTTTGGCATTCATGTTTGTTGTAAAAATTCCTTGGGAGCCTCATTGTAACCATCTTCTTGCGAATGTGAGTAGCCGTCACATCTCTTCTCAGAGATAAGTTGTCACCATTCTAGCGAGTCTTTCACTCTGTATTTTTACAGTCTCTGTACATTTCTTTCATTAATAGAAATCGTGTATTACTATATATATATGTGTGTTTGTGGTTGCATCTCTGATGCATTTATGTTATATTATTGAATATATGTGATATCTCTCTGTATTTCTTTATTATATCTCCGCTCTCATTTCATGCCGAAAATAATCTGGATCGGTGGTATCAGAGCAGGCTGCTCTTGATCGTTTTTTCAGTGCATGTCCCCGACGATGTCCGAGTATAGCAAGTTGAGTCTTAAGCTTGTCTCTCTTGAAGATAATCACTCTCGCACACCCAAGAAACCCTCAATGGCGGAAGAAAAGAAAAATGACAGAGCAAACGATCATATCAATATGTTGCTTGAGCAAGCTCTCACGTGATAGAGGGACGAAATGATGGAGAATTTTGCCCACATCCTTCAACGTCTGTCGATAACAACAGGTGCATCTTCATCAAGCGACCACTTTGGAGGCACTTCGCCTTTCGAGGTACAAGTTAATTTTGATATTCTTGTATTTAAAGGACAGATAGATGTAGAAGCCCTAGAAAAATGGTTAACTCTGCTAGAAGGTTATTTCTTTGTTCACAATTTTTCCGACAAATAAAAGATCACCTTCGCACTCCTCAAATCTCTCCCTCAT
>ML784259.1:567014-586533 GCA_009831015.1 Picea engelmannii
ATTTTGATATTCTTGTATTTAAAGGACAGATAGATGTAGAAGCCCTAGAAAAATGGTTAACTCTGCTAGAAGGTTATTTCTTTGTTCACAATTTTTCCGACAAATAAAAGATCACCTTCGCACTCCTCAAATCTCTCCCTCATTTCAAACATTGGTGGGAAACTTACTGGGATCAAAGTTCCACATAGGAGTCTAGAATATATGGGGTCGATCCCACTTGAGATTTTTTTGTGGATGCGGTAAAGGAACAATATTACCTTGTTGGCAACTATGAGAACCAGTACATGAGATGACCACACTGCGGCAATAGAGGGGCCAAGCAGTTTTGGAGTTCACCAATACCTTCCATACCTTGCGCACCAAGCTGGGTATCAAAGACTCTGAGTGACATTTGGTTCTGAAATACTGTGGGGCTCTACACAGATACATCCAAACTGAAATGGATTTTCTGGACATCTCATCACTCGGTGTTGCTTATCGATATGTTGTCAAAATCGAGTAGAAACTTAAGCACCAGAACAAACGGGAGTCTAGGTCTACAAATCTGCAACAACCAAAGTATGACAAAGACAGCCCTATCAAACAGTCTTCTGAAAACCAGTCTAAGACACAGGAAAAGAAGGGTCACAGGAAGACAAAGAAGGACACCGGAAAATGGTGTGAGTTCCACAAAATCCTCTGGCACAACACCGATGAATGTCGCTCAAAACAGTCATTGGTAGTCGAGATCAAAGACAAAGAGTCGAACCCTAATTTAGAATCTGATTCTGGAAATAATGGTAAAGGACAGATCATTGACACGAACCCCACTGCTATTGTCACGATCGCAACGATTCAACCAGAAGAACCGACAGATCTTGAAGAGAGGGAGCGCCTTTTTCATTCACATATGTGTGTGAAGGGGACCCCGTTGCATTTTATTGTTGATAGCGGAAGCCAGAAGAACCTCATCTCAGCAAAGGTCGTCAAACAGTTGGGATTGTCGACAACACCACACCCGTAGCCATACAACATCGGGTGGCTCCGCCAAGGACGAGATCTCTGTGTCAGCCAACAATGTCGATTGTCATACGGCATCCAACTCTTCAAGGATGAGGTATTATGTGATGTTGCCCCACTGGATGTCTGTGATGTTTTCTTAGGCCAACCATATATGTGGAAGGGCCATGTTGTTTATGAGTCTCGACCCCGCAGTGTCATTGTTTCTCTGGGGGTCATCTCTACAGAATACAAGAGGTAGTTCCAACTACTGTTCTACCTAAAAAGTGTCGCAAGGTAGTATCTCATACTGCAAAATTTAGCTTCTTCATAATCTATTCAAAAGGATAACAGAAGGACACTGCAACCACTATAAGCTCATCCTAAGCACCTTCTATCAAACAGAAGCAAGTCGACAAGGTTGCAGCAAAGCGCAAAGATTCCTTCTGCACATTATCCTCTCATGTAGCCCGACTTTTTGAATGGCCTCAGCCTCAACAGGTTCGTGACAAACTTCCACAAACTGAGCAGCGGCAAGGCAAGCAGCTCACCAAGATGCAGATTCAGCAAACACTTTTCCCTCTCCCCCGGGAACTCAACGCAATGGAGACCATTGCTTCCTAAGGAGGGAAGATTGATCCAAGTGGATATTGGTGTCCACCCACCTTTTTCGACTGGCTCAAAACAGTTTTTTGATAATTTTGACAATTTACTATTTTTAGCAGTTTTTAACTTCCAGGGCCATTTTGAGGGCCCAAATGAAGGGTTTTCAAGATCGAGGTTCTCAATGATAGTCAAAGGCATAATTGAACCCCCAAAATTAATCTCCTCGACAATACCTTTCCAACAAGCTATCACACGCCTAAAACGAAGATCGCATGCAAAAGTTACGACCCTGGGAAGTTGATGTACTCACTTGTCCAAACGGGGCCCACATGACTTTTGGCGCTTCATCTCCTAGTGTTAGGTTTTTGGATGTCTAGTGTTTTTGGAATTCCTGTTTATTGTAAAAATTCCTTGAGAGCCTCATTGTAACCATCTTCTTGCGAATGTGAATAGTCGTCACATCTTTTCTCAAAGATACGCTGTCACCATTCTAGCGAGTCTTTCACTCTATATTTTTACAGTCTCTGTACATTTCTTTCATTAATAGAAATTGTGTATTACTGTATATCTGTGTTTATGGTTGCATCTCTGATGCATTTCTGTTATATTATTGAATATATGTGATATCTCTCTGCATTTCTTTATTATATCTCCGCTCTAATTTCGTGTCGAAAATAATCTTGATCACCCAATCAATACAATCATAAGTCTTTCTTAAGTCCAACTTTAAGATGAGAGATTTAATCTTCTTCTTCTTTATGTTGTGTATTCTCTCATGTGCAGTGCCTATAACATCTTGGATCCTTCTGCCCTGTAGGAATCCCAACTGTTCTGTAGATAGAGACCTTGATAATATTGTCTTGATGCAATTTGCAATGATTTTTTATATCAATTTGTATCATAGGTTACATAAGGATATCGGGCAGAAGTCTTCAAAGGAAGAATGATTATGTGTCTTTGGAATTAGTGTAAGAAAAGTTGAATTTATGCATCCGGATACAGATCCCAATCTTCTCGATTCTTCCACCATCGCCAGAAGGTCTTCACCAATAAGATCAAAAAAGAAGGTGAAAAACTCAACAGTCTAGGCATCCAAGCCTGGACTGTTTTCCTTTTTAAAAAGAAGAAGAACGATATTTATTTCCTCCAAGGTGACTGGGTTAAATAACCCTTTTGATTCCTTCATATTAAGCATCTGAGGGAGCATATCAATAATATTGCATTGATCGGTTGTGTTCTATACAGTCGGAACCATATAGAAATTTTTGAAGTATTGAATTGCTCCCTGATTAATGAGAACCTTATCTTTGATTTTTTCACCATATAAACCATTAATTTCCCAAATGTGCTTCGATTTCTACTATGACTAGCATAGTTATGATAAAAATTTGTGTTATTATCCCCGCTTTCTAACCAAGTAGCCCTACTATGAAGCCTCCATTGTTCTTCAATCCCAAATAATATCGCATTTCTTTCAGATTCCAAAACCTTGAGTGAATTGTGATCTTCTATATTATTTAGATCTCCGACCAAATTCAGAATAGTCGCCTTAATAGTTGCTTCTAGCTTCAGTGATTTTCTATTGTCTTTATCCACGTTTTCTTTATACCATAATTTTGTTTGAGTTTTTAATACTTTTAGCTTCTAGAACAGTCTTGATTGTCTGCCCCCTTCCGATAGGAAAATAGGATCCTACCAAATCTTATGTACGAGTGTCACAAAGTCGACATCTTTTAGCCACTGTGCATTGAATTTGAAGGGGAAAGCCTTATACATAGGCGGAATTTCCAGTTGTAATAGGACCGACGCATGGTTCGATATATATGGAAATTCTACCCAAGACCTATACAAGTCGACAGTTGATAAAAACTCTTCATAAACCATACACATGTCCAATCTCCTAGCCACTGCATCAGATCTTGCTCATCCATTTCGCCAAGTGGGCACCAATTTTGTCGGTTGTATATCAATCAACCTTTTTGAAGTAAAAATATTTCTATAATAATCGTCAAAGGATCTTGACCCTACAATTCCTCCCCAGACCTCCAGCGAGGATAGGATAATATTTAAATTGCCAACAATTATTAAGTTTTTTATATCCAATAAACCGTTATCTTTAACTGAACTCCAGAAAAGTTTCTTGTCTATGCATGGACCATAAACATTGAGCATAGCCATATCCTTTTGTGGTTTGTTACACTTGTTTGTTAACAAAATACCACAGATAGTTAGGAAAGCTTCCAGATTAATAAGACTAGGGTCCCAAGAGGCAATCAATCCTCCCAAAGTACCCAAGGAGTTTACCTCACATGAAACCCAAGTTGGACGAAAACCTTGTATGAACTCCAGAGCTTTCTGTGAATTTACCAATGTTTCCTGTAAAAATATAATTTCAGGCCGGGTCTGATCCAAAAGTCGTCGGAATGAGGCTTTTTTGAGGGAGCCTCCAATTCCTCTTATGTTCAGTGATAGTAATAACATTATTTTGAGCGTGCCAAGGTTTTCAATGCTCTAAGTGGCCCAATTTTAGTTGAAGAAGGAATAGTATCACCGATTCTGGCAGAATCCACCAATTTTTTACGATGGTTGCGTGTCTTTATGGGGGAAAGTTCAATTCCCAAGCCTCTAGAGCAGGCGAATTCTTTTTTGTTCACATCAGAAGGAACCCGCAAGGAAGATTCCCCCAAGTCAGATGAAGGCTCCTAGATAGCCTTACCCAAGAATGTAGGTAGATTTATAGACGAGTTTTGATCCCTGATGTATGGAATCAGTGAATCCAGTACATCCCTAAGGGTAGAATTTGTCTCCTCCGGTTCTCTAAAGCCAGGTTCGATAAAGGAGCCAGTTAGTTCTGGTTGTGAGGGAGACCGAGAAAGAAACAACGATCGATCGTTACAAGAGGATAAGATAGCCTGTGAGGGTTGTGTAGCAATGGAATCAGGTAGAACAGAGTAAAAAATAGGACTCCCCAAAGTGTCCTTTGGCCTAGGGTTCCGAAGAGGAAAGGTATTCAGAGAGGCGTGAGTAGTATTCGACATGGGTAAGGTAAGGCTAGCTAGTCCAGTCTCCCTTGAGTCTAGGGAAGGGGACTTATTCCAATCTCTTGGGCTCCCAGTTGCCCCAGGCGTCGGTTCACAGGTCGAAGGGTCTCCCTCTCGGGTTCCAATAGTAGTAGAAGTAGAAGATAACAACCAACGGGAATTGTCAAGTGCATCCCTCTCCCAAAGCGATACAATGGAAAATAGAGATGGAAAAAAAAATTTAACTTACTCGAGAGAGTAGGTAGGGTCTCCAACTGGCTCATAAACTCAGTAGCATAGTGAATATCCTCGCTTCCATAGGAGTCCACTTCTGTCATATATTCAGGAGGATCTTTCTGAAGACAAGTATCCTCCGACGACTCTTTCGGTCCTTTCCCATTGCAATCGCGCCTCAAATGACCAATGCGCCGACATCTATTGCAACAAAAAGGTAAGCCAAGGTAGTCTAAACTTTGTGAAAAGTGGTGACCTCTCCACTCGATGTCTAATACCTCAGGTAGTCTGCCATGGAGGTCCATCTCCACTAAAACCTTACCAACTTTCCTGCAGGAGTTTTCCAGATTCTGTGAATCAATCATAATGAACTTTCCCAAAGCCCCACCAATCACTCGAAGCGCTCCTTCGTTCCAAAGGTACAGGGGTAATTCCGACAATAATACCCAAATATGTCGATACTGAAAGTGTTCGGTTAATGGGTTAAAAGCCACCCTCCATCTTTTTAGCATAAGGCTACTCCCGCCTAGGACCCAGAACTTACTCAGTAATAAAGACACATCTTCTGGTGATATACAAACGAAACCCAGCCACCCCTTTGTCAAATACATGATCTCTGGTAGATATCCAAGCAGAGGTTGCCAGTTAGACTCAAACCAAGTCTGAACAAGCTCCTTTTGAAGGTAGGAATAGGAAAATCTTCCTACCAAACCACACATGGCCAACCTGCAGGTTTTCTCTAAATCGACATCCGCCCCTAATACCATTTTACGAGCCTTCTGATTAGCCTTCCAAACTTTTCTCCTAATACCAGTCGCGAGTGGCGAAAAGTGTGCAGACCACAAGTATCTCGAAGATCCCCCACCCTTGACCGCTGACAATTTGTCGAGAATGGCTTGTGACCCTTCAACCGACGAAGTTTTGCTTAGCTGAGCGGAAGAGAAATTTACAAGTAACGAAAGAGCGTTCTTGGCCTGAGTAGTAGTTAATCCAGGATTAGAAGATCTAGTCGACACATGTGGATCTCGTTCCGTAACTTTGGCTGGTGGCAGGGGAAGTAAAGAACCCACTGCGCCCCCCAACGTATTCATCATATCAAAGAGGCCCACCTGACACCAAGTGGGCTTGTCCTCTACGCTCATCAGAGCCATGATGTTTTTTGCTAAGTCAACAGCAACTTGACTACACATACGAACTCCACTTGTAATACACTAATAATGGAGTAATGTGCGGTTCAGTTACCAATAAAGGTAATAAAACCTTCCAACTGTAGCGAGGCCTCTAAGCCTAGACTAAAAGGAGGAAAGAAATAAAACCCTGCTAAAAAACAATACTAAAGGACCAAGCCATATTCCAACTTCGATAGATACACTAAAGTAGCACCTCCCATAAGTTAATAAAACAAAGTAGGTTTCTAATCAAAGAACCATTTTATGATACCGTACCCCCCGAAGCCGCTATACATCAAGGAGTGAGCTATAACGTCAAAAACCTATGACTGAAAGTAACCTCTAAAACTTCAGAAACAACTACCAAAGTCATTAACCCTGCATCATACACCTCCCAATCTAACGAAGAAACGCCATTGTTGACTGGTTCATGTCCAGTAACAGTTGCAAGAATTCAAAATTATTTTCCCGCCCATCATCTCCACTCCTTCTATAATGACTTCATAGTTGAATAACATGAAGAACCTCATCAGAAGTTGCTTTAATAAATCAAAAGGTTGAAAGAGCATAAGCCAAAGAATCTACTACCTTAGATTTTCAAAAGATATGTTTGTTTGTACAAATCAAGAGGTGAAAAGATGTTAAGTATTGTAATGGATTAAGAGAATGAAACAAGTTTCTACCTAAAGCCCTTAATCAAAAGTTGTTTAATAAATCAAAAAAAATGAAACACTATAAACCAAAAACTCTACAAGCCAAGTTGAAAGACTATAAACCCAAAAACTCTAAAACCTATGGAATAAATAGTTTATGGAAAGAAAATCAATGTCTAGAAAACAAAGTCTACAACTTATCACAATTGTATATCATAAAGATGAAAATATAGCTCCTGTCACAAAATTATAAATCTTTAATACAAAGTACAAAAAATAACTCAAAAAATAACTACAAAATATCAAAGAAAAATAATTGTCATTTACAAGTGAAAAATATAACATCAGTTCAACAAAATATTGAACCACAAAGTTACAAAGAATCATGAGTGAAAAAGAATACCAAGATAAAATTTTGAAAAGATCCTATCAAATAAAGACAAATTAATTTTTTCAAAAACCATACTCAAACTCTAATTATGCAAATAAAAAAATTAAAACAATGATTATGTAAATAAAAAAATTAAAACAAAGTTATATCAATTTTAAAAGTAAACAAAGAAACATTTATGGATGTGAAAAAACCAATTAAGTTTTTAAAAGCCAAAACTGTAGACAAAAACACCTTAATTGTTATAATTAATTTTAAAAAGTTTTTAAAAGTTGAAATTATCAATAAAACAAAACAAAAAAACAGAACTGAAAGTTTTTAAAATTTCCAAATTATTTATGAAATTTGAATCACTGGCCCCATTTTAAATCCCAATGAAAGCACATATATTTTTCAAACTATTTATGAAATTTGAATCAATGAAATGCCTTTCATATATTAATGAATGTCATAACTCTTTCAAAGCATGGGATGTTTACTTAATCTCTATAATTATAAGGAATTTTCTACATTTTGTCATTTTTTAGGGGTTTAAATTTAATAAATATAAATTATAGAGAAATAGCAATTTTTTGTTGTTTAAATTGCATTTTTGAATATATAAGTGAATTTTGAGAGTGTTGAAAAATCCCAAGACATTCTAATCATAGACTTAACCACTCAAACTTGCAGAGCTAACCATTTCTACCATTTGCAAAATTAAATAAATAATATCACCAAAAAAAATCCAAACCATTGAAGATTATGACCAATTATCTAATGAATAAGGGAGAAGCACTCATAAATGAGGTCATTAGTTCAAAACCTGAAGAACACTTTAAATCCAACCATATTAAAAACTGATACAATCCAAAGTAGATATGATCCCCAAATAAATTAGAAGACTAAATCAAAAATATTTAAACTGATGAGTTTCATACTCCTTACTCCATACAGTTTTCAAACATTTTAATTTCTCAAGATCTCCATTCTATCCATCTGAAGTCATCGTTACTTTTTGCATTCCTTAATCTGTCCATTGCTAAAACATTTTAAGTAATAGATGTTTTGTTTTGTGATTATGGGTCTTGATTTATTCTGTGATTAATGTGTGCGAGGTATCCCGTGAAATTATTATCATAAAAAGTTTCCTAGAAGTTAAATTTACTTAAAGTTCATTGGAAATGGACGTGTGCAGACTTTATTCATAAATTAATATTTATGTTTTTTTTCCAAGAATCATATTGAATTAAACATTTTTCATTAATTTTTTTTGACTCAGAATTAAATTAATTTTTACAAATTATTTGATAACCATGATTGACAATTTTATTATAAAAAATTAAATAATTGATAACCATGATTGAGACAATTTTATCATGAGACACCTTCACAATTTTTTTGCCACTAAGGCTTTCCCAAAAGAAAATTTATTTTTGATACCCCATCCACCATCTTTTTTAGGCTTTGCTATCTTTTGCCAGTGAATTGAATGCAATCCTTCTTTTAGTTTTTTTTCCGGACCATAAAAAACTAAACATTCTCTTTCTGATATTGTTGAGAGTACTTTTAGGAATTTTTGCCACAAAAAGCCAATACACCAAGAATGATTTCAAATACAACTTTTACAAGATTCATCCTTTCCCCTAGAATTAGCCATCTATGGCTCAAGTCAGAATTTTTTTTTCAAATTTTTTTTCCAGCCAAATCCAGTTAACCTTAGTATAACAATTGGGCTTTAAAAAGCAACCAAAATACTTAAAGCCAACTTCTACTGGTTTTACCTCAAAAGGCCAAAACTTCCTTCAACACTGCCAGATCCTCAGCTTTCCATCCTGCTTCAAGAAAAGAAGAATTTTGTGGACTTAAACCCATCCCAGTCGCCTTGCAAAACAAATCCATCACTTCCTTAAAAGCTTCCCATTCCAAAAAAGTTCCACTTCCAAACAAAATAACATCTTCCAAAAACGTCAAATGGGTAATATTTGGGCCTCTTGCCATAGTTATTCCTTCAATGTTCTTTCTCTACCTTGTTCATGAATAGCTCTATTAAGCTCTTCAATTACCAACAAAAAAGGTAAAAGGGATAAGGGGCATCCTTACCTTAATCCCCTATTACTTTTAACAAGTTGGTGGGCCTACCATTTATCAGCACAACAAATTTGCAGAGGCCACACATCCTAATATCTCATCTGTAACTTCAAGGCTTAAATCCACATGGAGCAAAACAAAGTCATAGAAAAACCCAGTCCACTCTAATCATAAACCTTAATCAAATCCAGTTTAAACATCAAAGCTTTAGCATCTTTACCTTGTAAAGCTTCTTGTACTATAAGAATAACATTTGTGATTTTTCTTTCCTAAAGAAAACCAAATTATTTCTTAGAAATTCCTAAAAACAAACTAAATTTAACTCTTATCAGCAATAATCTTAGTATTGATCTTATATACCAAATTGCATTATACAACAGGTCTAAACCCCAAGAGTCTTGTTTCTCACTCTTTGGTGAGAGCATGAAAGGTCGCATTCAGGGCGCCACTAATCCTACCTTTTCTCATGGTCTCTTCACACATGTCCAAAATATCATTGCCCAAAATACACATACACGTTGAAATCAAATCAAATTTGGGAATTTGGACAAACCATAAATTCAAAATAACATGAAAAAAGGCCCCTATTATATTAAAATAGAATGAGGTTATAACTAAAATAAACAAAATATGATCATGCATTCGAGAGAAAATTATGTAATTAATTATAATTGTTATTTATCTTTTATAATATCTTTATATATTTTTTCTTGTCTATAATGTCTTTTCATATATTGCAAAGACCAACCACTCCCACCAACTCCAACCATTACCACTAACTCCGACATGACACAACGTTCATTTACAGGTTATATTAAAAGACAGTATCTTAAAAAATTTCTTTTTTAATTTTGCAACAGGATATATGTTATTCAGATTCAAATATATAGTTAATCCAAACATATTTGTAATATGTAAAGAAATACTAAACACTACACATCTATATTAAATTATTTAATTTCTATTATTTTTTTTAAATTGAGCATAGACATGTGTGTTTTTCAAGATACAAGTCGGTGCTTACTCAAAGACTTAGATAGCAAACAACATAAAAGCATTCCAACATTATTTTTATTTATAACGCAGTTCCCCATGGAAACCTCCAGCAGGAGCAAAATCCGAATTGACATCTTTTGCACAGTAGTTTTCTTTTACAAGAAGATACAACATTTAACATGGAAGAAGTTGACAATGTTCGAGCGTTCTCTTGTCAATGTGCATTTTGCAGGTGAAACAGGAATCTACGGGCACTTGGTCTGGTTGTTGTGGGTTTTCCAGTCGGTATAGCAGGATCCACAGACCTCTCTGTTTCCACTGTGACCAGGTGGAACACATTTGCATTTTGCACAGCACGTCCCACAAGCTCTCAGACACACATTAGGCCGGCCATGCAGCTTGCATCTTTCTCCACACCCTGCTTTGCAGTCTGTAAAACAATGCAAATTATATCAAATCGGTAACCCCATTAAAGCCAAGTTATTCAAAGCTTAATCGAAATGGCCAAACGCCATGAACTATCAGTGACCCGGAGCGTACCAACGGGTGGGGCTGGAGCGCCCTTTGGTGGAGCAGGTACAACTATTGGTGGAGCAGGAGCACCCTTTGGTGGAGCAGGTACAACTATTGGTGGAGCAGGAGCGCCCTTCGGTGGGGCAGGGGCACCTACCGGTGGGGCCGGAGCGCCCGTTGGTGGGGCTGGAGCACCTAGTTTTGGGCCCCCCCTGCATACGCCTGCGGTGGACATCCATGACTTTTTGCAGCTGAAATCGTCAGAAGAGCACAGGATCAGTCATGGCATTAATCAAAGTTACTTGCAGAAGAAAGTATAGGCTTCAAAGATCAAGTTTAAGGGCCGTTAGAACCATTATTAAAATCGCTTAAGTTTTTGTAACTAATTTACTGAAAAAGCCATCTTTCGATATAAGAAATCATCTCTTAAATTTCTCAGTAAAATTTTCCCAACATTTCAAAAATCAACTACTAGTTACTCCCTGAAAACCTCTCTCTTCCAGCATACCTTGATATCGCTACCAGTCTCCATTGAAGCCTGCCATTACAGAAAATGTCAATGCATATTATTATGCCTCTATATATCAACAATCTCATATTATTCCTTGACCTGCAAATAACATGTTGGGTCACTACAGAAAATAAGGCATACCTGAGCTATTGCCAATAAGAGAACCACGGCTAATAATAGCCTCTTTGGATCGCTAAACATTGTAGCCATATTAAGAAGTGGCTGATGAAGAGAACAAACCAAGAACCCCTTACTATGTCACACAGATGTTGCTGAGGCAACTACCTAAGTGAAAGCAGGCAAGCAGCAGCTTACTCTGAAATGGAGTAGAGGTGATTCCATATTTATAGCAGAAGCCAGCCAGCCAGTCAGCCTCTCTGCTGGCTGTGTGCTGTCTTCCACCAGATCTGTTGTCACTGCAAATTGTCCAGCAAATTGCATTGTCTGTCAGTTTATCGATAGATTCCTTTGAGTAAAAAGGTACTCGCATTTTACCCTTTTTTTTCTGTCCAGTCAAATAATCGGAAGGGATGGACTGAAACTGATAAAAATGGTTTTTGTTAATATATTATATTTACAAAAAGTTAGGTTGGTTTATGTGTTTCAATTATTTTTTTGAAGGTCAAGAGGGTGGTTTTGCCTATTCATTTATAAATTTAAATTTATTTTTTTCGATCTATTTGGATCGTTTTCCTATTTCAATACTTTAAATGAAGACACAAATTTAATATATGTGTTCTTTTCAATCAAATCGAAACAGCTTTAAAATGAGTAATTTGGGACGAGTGACTAAAATCATTTTTATTTGATGAAACTGCCTTTAAGATGCATACATTGTAAATTAAAAAGTTGAGTCAAATCATAGCATCATAATCGGCCATTTCTGAAAATTTACAAATATACATAACATTTTTAATAAAAATTGAATTCAAAATATTTTAGTTTTGGTAAATTTCAGATTTCTGTCGTTAAATTTATATAATCTCAGTGTTTAGGCGTTTTTAGGGGTTGAATTTATTTATTTATTTAAAAATATATTTCAAATAACAAAAAAAAAAAAAACAATTATATAAGTATTTTGGTAGTCTAAATATTTTAGATTTTTTTACTTGTGTTTACTATTATAATAGAAATCTTGCAAATTAATTATTAGTCAGCAATTTTATATTGTTTAAATCAAGTCTTTAAGTGCATAAATGGATTAGGCATTGGAAAACATCATAAACATATAACCTGCAAATTAATTATTCACTAAATTTCAATTTTACATTGTTTAAATCATTTTTTTAGTACATAAATGAATTAGACATTATCAAAAACCTAACATCAGAAACATGTAACCTCAATCATTAAAATTAAAATCTGTAATTTCATCTATCTTCTGAATTTCTGATAGAATTCCAACCAACCTTCTGCATTTCTGATATGATAGATTCCAACCAAAAAAAATCAAAACATAAAACATTAAAATCTATAATTTCATCCATCTTCTGAATTTCTGATGGGATTCCAACCAACCTTCTGAATTTATAATATAATAGATTCCAACCAAAAAAAATCAAAGCATAAAACATTTAAACTACACAGAAAGTTTATCCAACTCCCAGCCTTTTTGGTGTACTTTACATCAAATTGTAAATGACAGCATTCACTTCAACAGCCAATATCTAATTTACTAAGCAGCATTGAATGCTGCTACAGGTCTGATCTGAATTGCTTTCAGAGTCCGATCTAGATTGCTCTCAATTCCTATGGCCTATAATCTACCTATAGCAACATTCAATGTTGCATAGCAGATTGGATATTGTTTGCTTGTCACTTCTACACATTCAATGTTGCATAGCAGGTTGGATATTGCTTTCCTGTCACTTCTACCACAACATTCAATGTTGCATAGCAGATTGGATATTGCTCGTCTGTCACTTTTACACATTCAATGTTGTATAGCAGGTTGGATAGTGCTTACCTGTCACTTCTACCGCAACATTCAATCTTACATAGCAGATTGGATATTGCTCACCTATCACTTCTACACATTCAATATTGCATAACAGGTTAGATATTGCTTAACTGTCACTTCTACGTGGTAAATATTTATCTAGCACAGAATCCTTCCGTGCCCAAATAAATATAAGTGTGGTACTGCGTGTAAAATCGCTCTGGGCAAGTGTGGTACTGCGTGTAAAATCGATCTGGACTTTACTGCGCGGCAACCTACAGCCAGCCTGTAACGCCAGTACTGGCACGATAATTGAGAGAACTATTTAATTTAATGCAGTTCTGCTCTTTCCGATCATCACAGTTTACTAAGTCAATCTTTTTGGAAGATTTACTTGTCTCGGAATGTTGAAGCCCAGAGGTTTATGTCTTATCTTGTTAATTGCATCGAGTTGGCTGCCACGGCGTGGAGGATAAGGTAATTTTCGGGAGTGCAAACTTTTGGGAAGTGAAGCTTTCTTACATATTTTATACCCCACATCACTGCAGCCAGCGATGGGCACACGGCGACTGCGAGAGTAGCATTTAAAAAGCAATAAATTGTCAACAGAACCTACTGTGGATGGCATTCAAAGTGGTCACTCTCAGTCGTTTGAGAAAAACAAGACAGGACAGCAAGCTCCGGGGCAGACACAGGTACAGGGACACGTATAAATGCCGTGAGCCACAAGACTAGAAGTCTTGAACCTTCTATCCACCCACACCCAGTACCTGTTAGCACGGTACCTATTAGTTCTGATAGTTAACAGTGGACAGTCTAGCATCAAGAGAGATATTTAACCCAGTACCTGTTAGCACGGTACTTATTAGTTTTGGTAGAGATTGGATTGGAGTGGGTTAACTTTGAGTAATCTTTTTTTGGTAGGTTTTTTGGTGGTAATTTTGGCTAATTCAAAATTCTGATAGATTTTCTGAGCATCTGGGTTGGTTTAAAATGAGGTAAAACTTCTAAGGTAAGGCTCTGAAATGCATGGAACTTTGATCCATGAGAAACTCAGACTACCCCTATCCCTGAAAATCTGGCCCGCTTCAGGCCTAAAAAAATTTTTGGGTGAAAGGGAGTCTGTTTGCTCCTGAATTAGCCTGCTCAATTGGATATATTTAAGGTGTTGTTTAAACATTTTATTTTTTAAATTTTTTCATGATCAAAATATATTTTGGTGAAATCACTATTTTGTGTTGTTTAAATTGCATTTTTAAATGTATAAATAAATTCAACATAATAATGGAAAATATAAAGTTCCAATAATTGATAAAACTCCAAAAAATAAAAATTTAAACTATATTTATATTTAACCCTATACACATATGATTGACTTGTAGTAGAAGCAGATAAGAGTAACCATAAATGTTCTGGAATTTTAATGTAATGTGTTTTTGTTTGTTTAGAACCTTAAAATAAGAAAACAGGTATAAGGAGCACATTGTCATTCCATTTCCAACTGGAGTGTTGGCTAAAACTGTTTATGGTGGGTTGACTACAGTTTGATTGACTTTGACTGTTAGATACAAATGACTGAGATACTCTTATTGGTGATGCAATTTGCTTGGGTATATTTTATTACACAACAGTGATTCATACAGCAGGTTTTTATAGAATATGTTAATGATAGTGATTCATACAGCAGGTATTTATAGAATATGTTAATGATAGTGTCCAGTTAGACTGAAACAATTTAAACTTTTCTGTGATAGAAAAAAGGCCACTTTCAAACAATCATTAAAATATATATGTTAAACAAGATTGGCAAAGTGATTTAATATATATAACACGAGTGTGTGAACCAAGATGACGCCACAACATGCATAAAGTACTGCCCATGTCTACAATCCCTCGAGGAGGGTGCAATAAAAAAGCTGGAAGCAGAGAAGAGTAGTGAAGGGAATGAAGAGCTTTTAGATTATTTAATGGATCTGTTGGAGGGAATGGGCCAAGCCACATCTTTCCTATTCCTTTTCTTTTTAAGAGAATGCTCCAAATTACATTTTTATTAATCTGTTCTGAGGGAACAATCAAACTAAAACAATGAATCATATTTTTCATATTTTTTTTTGTCTAGTTTAAATTTTTTTTATTTTAAGAGATGAATGTTTTTTTGGATTTTTTTTGGAGATATTTGTTCGAAAATAGAGCAAGTAATTGTTAGATTTGGCAACTTTGATTCATTATTTTTGTATAATATGAATACTCGAGGGATTTTTGAGCATATTGAATCTATTTATGTATTTAGAAATAGATTTTAAAAAACACAAAATAGTAATTTAGTGTAGATTTATGTAGTCTTATTCAACAATAAAAACCATTTCGTAAAACAATTAAACAAAATCTTCTTTTTTTTTGCCCCAAATCTTTGTTTATATTTGATAGGACATGAGACAAAGAGATTATTCATCCTCCTCATCCTAGTTTCACAATTCTTCTTGCAATTAACAAATCTTTAAAAAAAATTATAACTCTAAAAAGGTAGATAACATATTTATAATGGAAAACTACATATTTATGATTTGAATGGAAATTATATTAAGATATAGGAATCGTAACTTTGAATTTTAACAAATCACATATCTAAAAAAAATCAACTTGCATATTTGAAAAAACCATAACTCCAATAAACAAGCACCACAGGTCCCTTAGCTTTATTTGAATTAATTAAGTTCTCTTAAATTAATGTCTCCTTTTATTTCTTTATGATTTGAATTTTGTTTCTTTATAATTTGAATGGAAATTATATTAAGATGTAGGGATTCATGAAGTAACTTTGAATTTTAACAAGTAACATATCTAAAAAGTCAACTTGCATATTTGAGAAAACCATAACTCAAATAAATAAACAAGCACCACACGTCCCTTAGCTTTAATTGAATTAATTAAGTTCTCTTAAATTAATGTTTCCTTTTATTTCTTTGTTTGTTGGGCATCTTGGAAACAAGGGGTACGTGTCTTGAGAGGCATCCTTTAACATGAAACCCATTTGAGGTCCTTTTTTATGGTTTATTTTGTTATAATGCATGACCCTATTAAGGAAGATAGGGTTGTTTAAATGCATACCTCTAAATCCCACTTAAAATTAGTAGGACATATTAAGGGTGAAGTGGGTAAGAAAATATTTATATCTTCTTAATTATAGCTTAGTTAGTTTTTACATTGTGTTATGGTGTTGAAACTAGATTTTGAGGGTTACATAAGTGTATATATTTAGTGTTTGGATACTTCATCCCAATTTATAAAATTGGTTTGTGTGGCTTATTTGTTTACTATGTTTTAGATCTGCTAAATTTTTTGGTCTCATTTTCTATGATTTTGCATATTTTTCCTTTCCCGTCAAAACCCTCCAAACATACTCACAAACAACATTCACAAGTATGCTTGCTTGGTAAAATGGTGTTGATGAGATTGTCTAAATTGAGATTCATTAATAATGCAAATGAAGTGGTGTTGGCCAAAGTCGGGAGCGGAGCTTGGCCTCAACTCCCTCGTGTTCAAACTTGAAGTGTAGTCCCAAGGAATTAGTGAAAACACTAGAAATGGAATGTTACTAAGGCTTTCCTTAAATATGAACTAGATGGTGGTTATTGATAGCTAACCAGGATAATAGTTCTCTATGTGTCTTTGAACAAACTTAGAAGATTCAATTCCAAATAGACCACTTGAAATTTTAGGTTAAAGAGTCTCAATAAATGATTGGTAGAGTCCAAGAAGACCTCTATTTCTTGGTTCTCCATTATAGGAGACCTTATTGATGGTCATCATCTTGTTCATTTGGGAGTTTCTCACCCAAGAAATTAGATTATATTGATAAACTTACAAAGTGCCTTGTAATAGTGGACATCCACTCGAAGAATGTGTACTTCTTAATCTTTTTTGTCTAATCATGCATGTACATAAGACAAGATAAGATCAATTAATTTTATTACTGCTCTACAAATGACCACAAAAGTAGGTCAATGGTACTAAAATATTACAATATCACGAGTTAAAAGTATCAAAATAAGTAAGTACAAGTTAAAAGCTTAAGCAACTAGTGAATTAAGAAAGTACATTATTATTTTATATTGGTTATGTAGAAGTTAATTAATGGTAAACGAGTCATAAAAAATGTTTATTGATAATTCAATTAATTATATATTATATATTATTGTTGTGACTTCTTGTTGTGGTGTCCAAGGGTCCACTCCTCCTGCCTCCCTCTAAAGAGAGATCTTCCTAGCCTTTTCCCAATCCTTAAGGATGTTTTTAAAGATAGTTTCATCAACATCCACTAGTCTAATTTTTGTTTTTTTCATTATGAAGGAGATTGCTAATACATTTACTGAATTTGCTCAAGACTACATAAAATGAAGTCAACTATAAAATTCAATAATGACACATAACGAAATATAAAAGGTAAAGGACTATAAACATAAGTGACTAAAAAGAAGACTAATTTAAACATATTTCACCTAATATGGTATCTCCTCCTCCTCCTCATATTCTTCAAGAATTTATGAAAGACATGTTTATCACTAAATTCTGTGTTTGATAACCTTTTACATATATGTTGTAATGCTTGTTTCTGACTAGTATACTTATTTCAACCTAGTTGTAAAGAATTATTTATGGATAAGGCCATATATCATTTTTTTCATAAATTTACCCAATAAATAAAGCCTTATTGACTTATTTTATAAATTACAGTTGTAGTTATTTTTCATTTAAATTGTTATGTATAGTTTAATCTCTATTTATAGTTTCTAGTTAGCTTTGTTTTTATCACTTTAACAAAAATCTATTGGATGAATAGGGAAAATGGATTTCTTGAGCAAGATGGAAAGATGAATGAAGGGATTGCATGCTGATATTTTCCTTTGAAAGAGTTTTTGTGCATAAATTTATTTTTGACAAATGGGAAGTATTTAATTGTTAAACTCTCAAAGATTTTTCTCTATGGATTTGGATTAGTCTTTGATCATTGTTTATACCATTACTTCTTTGATTTATTGATTTATCATGCAATGACCATGTAAGGACATATTGTTATTTTTGAAAAGGGATTTTTGAGAATGGATATATATATTGTTGTCCCTTTTATTATTTTAATGATCATAAGCTCTCGAGGATCTCAATTTGATATTTATAAGCTAATGGAAACTATATTGAAGAGATCATTCTTATTTGTATTTCCTTGAGTTTTGATTATGCTATCCTATACATAGTTGATGAAATTATGAATTTTGAAATTAGCTCCATCTTAGATTTGTTGGGTATGTGTTATATTCTTTGCACGACTAGATTTATTGTTTGCTACATTGCACCGAGCATGCATAGGGGTTTAAGGGGGTGGCGCTAGGCCCCCCTTCGTGGGTTCGGGGACAACATCCCCGAGAATTTGGTTTTGCCTCGGGAAATGTGTCGCATTTTTGTCTTGTTTTTTGTGTCACCTTGATTTTCGTGTCCATTGTTGGGTGGTTTTTTGGCACATGGTTTTTTCCGATGGTTTTATATTTCCGATTAAGGAATTAGGGTTGTTGACTAATCTAGGTCATTGGGCTAGGGTTTTGGATATCGTTGGCTCCTATATGTATATTGTATTGTAAACAATGTATCACTATGAATGAATATAGAATATGTTGGTTTTCTCGGTTTGGGTTTCCAGGGGAAAAATCTTTGTGTAATGTGTGTATTTTCCATTGTATCTTTTCTATTCTTTTATTAAAAATGTGTTTGCAGTAAAATATTGTACAAGGTTAAAATCTACAAGATTTAAACCACTTCAAAACCTTTTAATGTCTTTAATGATCATGTGGTTACCGGTTTGGAGTCTTTCTTGTCGTGATACTTCCATTTAGTTTTCTTAATGGTTTCCAGCCAACATATTTCAACGTAGGCTTGTTGAAGCATAGCTTAGCAGATTTTTCTTTTTATATGTTCACCTAGGATTAATTTTAATTTATGTTATTAGATTAATCTTGGTTTTGAGTTGGTCATTTAAGGTTGAGTTTTTCTATTAGATTGGAAGCTTACTCATTTCAAATTTCTTATTGTATATTAGCAAGTTTACAGATAGATGTGTACAACCAGTAGCTGAAGACATTCCTCCTTACATACTTGAAGCATGTGTAGACAACTCGAGGAAGTGTTGATCTAAATCTGTCTTCTCAAATTACTTTGCAAGAATTTTTTTATATTGCCAATCTTAAGGAATGAATCTTACTATTCACCAACTCATAGTGGATTAGAGATCCGGTCCTAGTCCAACCAATTAGTGATGATGTCATACCTGGGATTTATTACAACCTTGTTGGAAAATATATTTTCATCCTTTGGAGCTATTGATATTGAGTCACTTCTCTTACATGTTTGATTGATCTAATTACCCCCATGGCATGGTATTGTTCTCTTC
>ML784259.1:594322-612959 GCA_009831015.1 Picea engelmannii
TAATCAATTAACCAGAACATATGTCTATAAAACAATAGATATGATGGGCTAACAGATCAGCAATAAATACTTATGATCCTTTGCTTACTAATCATATAGTGAGATGACAGTCACCAATGGACTATGTAAACATAGATAAAGAACATAATTCAACTCATAAGCATATAACAGAAAGAGAAAAGAAGATCTGACAATAACAATGAAAGAAGCTTGCAGGTTGAACATATTATAGAAAGAATCTATATCACAATAGAAGTATAGTTTAGAACTCAAAATCGAACCTTTGTTCCTCAAATGTTCTTGGCTTTATAGCCTTTACAAATAGTTTCAAGATCCTCAAAAGATGGATCTGATAACCTCTTCTCCTATCTCAAATTCGAATTTGTGAGGTGGCTGGAAAAGACGGAAATTTTTGGAAATATGTTGCTCAAAGATTTACCCATATCTCTCAAACAAAAACTTATGTGTAAAAACTGGAAGAAGCTTTTGTATATTGGTTTGTTTTGAGAAAAAACCTCTCTCGGTTATTTGAGATTCGTTTTCAGTTGCCTAGGATCTGCATTTCAAAAACATGTGTCAAACAGGGAAATTTTGAGATCCGAAAATTAGGGCTCAGAGATGAATTTGAATCTCCCAATATATGATACCTGTAGGAAAAATGAGAGAGTTTATTGTTATTTGATGTGTTAGCAACAAAAACCTCCTCTCATTTCTCAAAAATATTCTTCAGTCGCTCAGAATCATCATTTGAAAATGATGACTCAACGCAGTAAAAACGCAGAATTTTTGCACTTTCGGTGGCTTAGAAGCCCTTTTGGAAAGGCGCTTAGCTACCGAAACCTGAGTTTTGAATTTTTTGAAGGGAAAACCAAATCAAATGTTTTTCAAACTTTATTACAAACCTAAGGCTCTAAAAAATGAACCTTAAAAAAATTAGAAATGTATTTTTCAATGACTTCCTATCACCTAAAATAAACAAATTTGATTGTGTTATTTGAGGAGATAAAAGACCTATCTCACCCAACTTCGTGTCCGGAGTTTTCACTGAAAATGTTTTTTTGAGGATGTTCATGATTTATCACATGCTGCTAGGTTTACAAGCTTATCTTTCAAGGTGATTCTTCTTTTGATGACATAGTTTGCCTTTGTCTCCTTTGGTTAGTTAATTTACCTCATTTATTTTGATTTGTACATAGTTTTGCCCTCTTCTTTATCTGGTTTTCCAATCATGGAAGTGGGTTTTATTCTCTTGTACCATCAGGGATGAATGATGCAATCAATGAAATGATTTGCATTAATAATCAAAGAGGCATCGAATATATTGGCTAACAATATCAAGGTATTTTCTAAATTTGAAGATCCTATTTCATCCAGACCATATCCATGACAATAAGCTAAAAGGGTGTGAATTCTTGAATTTGTTCAATTTTTATATCCTTGAACATTTCAGAAAATTTGAATTGTTGTCACCAAAAAATGTTTTTTCAAGTTTGTTGGAACATGAAGCTTGATTTGATATGAGTTTGTCTAATCACTACTCCCCATAATCTTGCTAATTTTGATTTCCAGATTATGTACTTATTCCTAAAAATCATTCTTGTTGGGTTTTATTGTGTATCGAAAATTTATTTGTTGAAGATTTTTCCTTTATTTCAATTCTTGGAGTTGTAACATAAACATTTTCGTACATATCATACACACTCTACTATTGTCCCAGATTTATCCCATGATGCCATGTTCCCTTTTTTTTTAATTTTACTTTTTGTTTTTTAGTTTGATTTGATGACTAGCATTTTTAGTTTTAGGTTTCTTTTAGTTTAGTTTAGTTTTATTTTCTTTTCATGATTTGGTTAGCTTCAACATTCACCTTCGTCTACATATTATTTTCATCATTTAATTTCAATGTTGGTATTTCTCTAAGTTGATTTGACTCCTTCATTTGACCTGTGGATTAATCTTTGAGTTTGAGTATGGATAGGTCCAACTCTAGTCACACACTGAAGAGATTCTTACAAGTCATAGAAAACATGGGTTGTTCAATTTGAAATATTTTTTTGAAGTTATTAGCTTTAGATATCGACTAATAGTTGTGGTGGAACACATGTGCCTATGGAGTAGTGCATTGATAATTTGAGAGTAAAGGAAATTTTCAATCTATATTTTTCTTCGAGCTCCATCCACCTCACATTAATAAGTTGGTTACCACTATGATGGTATTTAGAGAGACCTCGATGTTAAACTTAATGCATGACATCTACTTGGTAAATTAAAGAAACTCTCGTATCACCTTGCTTCCTTCACACCCAATTGCACATGCAATACTTATATATAAATCTAAATGGGTGAGCAGAATTTGAAACAAAATGAAGTAGAAAGCATTATTAATAGCGTGGGAAGTACAAGTAAACATGTCGGGGCTATGGACATTTGCTAGCAGCGGGGCCATGCTTGTATGGTACCGAGGCATTTTCGTCGGGGCTATAGATACTCATTGGCAATGAAGCAATGCCAAGAAAAGAGAGATGAGACACACACTTATGTAGATGTTTGTTTGTTATAAAAAAGTGAAAAACCCATGGTTAAACCAAAAGAAATCAGGACTGCATAGCTAGTTAGAGAATTAGCCTCATAAATTCTGCTCTTTGAAAATGGTATGATAGATCACGAGTACTTGAGATTTGGATTCATATCTTTTAGAAATTTGGCATCATTGCGGTACACATAACCTTTGGAAAATTTATTTCAATTTATGATCTTATCTTTAAAATTTGGATTGGAAGTAAAGGCCCTAGATTTTATTAACAAATATAACTGGTTCTTTCAGTGTGTCACCATTTTTTGTGGCCACAACATCACCCCTTTCATTCTGCTTTTATAAGCAAAATAATAGGGCCCCCCTACTAAAATTTGAACTTCAATGCCCAATCCACTACTATTATTTCCTATCGATTATTCTTTATCTACCTTGAGGGATTTAGGGGTGTATATCTTTATTCATCTTTGAGGAAGTTTTTCATGGTCAATTCTCTTTGACCTTATGCTTTCAAATGTTGTTCATTTTTCCTTTGATCTATGAGGCTTCTTTGATCCTTGTGTGATGAGATTGACATGGAACCTTTTGAGCCTTTTGCGCTAATTGGTTTTAATAGATTTAAAGGTATTTGGATCTTTAATGATTGCTTATCTTTGAAGAAATTTTCATTGCTCAAGACCTATTTGCTAATTGCACATTTTTTTATGTTCTTCAATGCACCTCCTACTCTTTGACATGCTCCTGGAAAATAACTCCTTGAAGATCTCTACCCATTAATCATAATATTGATCCTTATGAGCTAGTGTTTGAGTGATCTTTAACTTCTATTTGCTATGTTGACTTCATGTTGTATCATGTACTTTGGTTTGTGTTCAAAACAAATTGAAGAGTTGCCACAAAAAGATATCAATACATGTTATTATTAAAGAAAGGATAATGAAGGTTGGTCTTACCATGTGATCATGATATTAAGACATCCTAATGTGAAGCCCGGGTAGCATTCTATTGAGACTATTAAGATTGTCTATGATATTAATTGGCCTTTTGAATGGAATATGTGATCATTTTGTCATTCTTTTAATTTGACTCCATGAGCATGTGGTGTGGGCAATTTAAACCTTGATTTGATGCAAATTTCTCAGTACAATATAACCATCTTCTTCGCTTCAATTTCATCCTTCTGCTCATTTCTCCTTGTGCAATAAATTTGGCAAGTTGTCCTCTCAATTAGTTCAATGTTGTTTTATAAACTGGTTTTAATGGATTTGAATCTATTGTTGATCTTATCTTATTGTAGGGTTTAATGCTTTGTTTTATTCCTTGAAGAGATTGGCTTTTGAGTGACTTGTTGATTTCTTATGCATTGGTTTGAATTTTCTTCTCACTACATCATTGAGAAATGAATCGTTGACTTGAATGTAGAACATATTGGCATTATACATCCTTTTTTGCTTCTGCATTGTATCTACTTATCCTCGTATTCATGCTCAAATTCTCACATGTTAACCATGTTCCTCAGTTTAATATCCATAAATAGAATTACAGGATCTTTGATCACTTCCAAGAGTTTGATATTAAATGCATTCATTGATCCAGGTAGAAATCGGTGGCCACCCACCTATTCCACTAGCTCAAAATAGGGGTTTCAACCTTGGAAGTTTTTCTACAACGTTTCGAGTCCTAAACTTTCGAAGCCACTTTGAGGCCCTAAACAACGTTTTTTGGACCCACCATAGTCACACTATAGGCTTTAGACAAAGTGTGATGAGAAAATGTGCAGTCTCAGATAGACCTTTCAAAATAGCTATTGTGCGCCCCAAACAGAGATCGAATGCAAAAGTTACACCCTTGGGAAGTTAACATACCAACTTACCCCATCGAGGCCCACATGACTTTTAGCGTTTCATCTTATGGGGTTAGGGTTTTGGATTTTCTCCATGTTAAAAAGGCCTCTAGAGCCTCATTATAATCATCATCATCATCTTCTTGCGAATGAACGTAGCCATCACATCTCTTCTCAGAGATAAGTTGCCACCATTCTAGCGAGTCATTCACTCTGTAATTTTACAATTTTTGCACATTCTCTCATTAATAAAAATTTCACATTATTGTATCTCAGTGTTTATTGCAATATTTTTGTGTATATTACAATATCTCTGTATATTTCATTGTTATATCTTTGTCTTCATTTCGTTCTCAAAATAATCTGGATTAGTGGTATCATAGCAGGCTGCTCATTGTCGTTTCTTAGTGCATGTCCCATGTCCCCGACGAGGTCAAGGTATAGAGAGTTGGGTGTTGAGCTAGTTTCCCTTGAGGACAACTGCTCTCGTCAGCCTAAGCGGCCTTCCATGGTAGAGGAAAAGAGAGACGCAGGAGAAAAAGATCCCATCAAGTTGTTGCTCGTGGAAGCCCTTGTGCAACAAATGAACGAGATGCTGGATAATTTTGCCCAAGTCCTTCAAAGATTGTCGACAATAACAGGCGCGTCTTCATCAAGCAGTCGCTTTGGAGATGCTACTCCATTCAAGGTACAAGTAAATTTTGATATTCTCGTATTTGAAGGTCAGATCAATGCAAATGCTTTGGAAAAATGGTTAAATTTGCTAGAAGGTTATTTATCTGTTCACAATTTTTTCGACAAAGAAAAGATCACCTTTGTGTTCCCCAAGGCTCTCACCCATGTCAAACATTGGTGGAAAACTTACTGGGAGCAAAGTTCCACCGAGAAGTCTGGAATATTTGGGGCCGAGCCCAATTGGGATTTTTTTATGGATGCGGTCAAGGAGAAATATTACCCTATGGGAAACTATGATGACCAGTACATGAGATGGACCACGCTGCATCAAAAGCGAGACCAAATAGTGATGAAGTTCACAAATACCTTCCATACCTTGCACACCAGGTTGGGTATCAAAGACTCTGAGTGGCATCTGGTTTTGAAATACCATGGATCTCTACATAGGTACATCCAAAATCAAATGGAGTTTCTAGACATCTCATCACCGGGAGCCACTTATATATATGTTGTCAAAATCGTGCAGAAATTTAAGCAGTGGAACAAGCAGGAATTTGGCTCTACAAACCCGCAACAACCAAAGTATGGTAAAGGCATCCCTAACTCATTGAACAATCAATACAACCAGTCCAAGCCACAAGAAAATAAGGGTAACGGAAAGACGAAGAAGGACACCGAGAAAGGGGTGCGACTTCCACAAAATCCCTTGGCACAACATCGATGAATGTCACTCGAAACAGTAATTGGTGGTCGATCTCAAAGAAACGGAGTCGAGCCCCGACTTGAACTCTGATTCAGACACTAATAAAAGGAGACAGATAATTGATGCATAACCCACTGCTATTGTCGCGACCGCAACAATCCAAATAGAAGAACCAGAGGATCCTAAGGAGGGGGAGTGCCTCTTCTATTCACAGATGTGGGTGAAGGGGACCCTGTTGCATTTCATTGTTGATAGTGGAAGCCAGAAGAACCTCATCTCAATAGAGGTCGTTAGGCATTTAGATTTGTCGATAACCCCACACTCGCAGCCATACAACATCGGATGGCTCCGCCAGGGATGAGATCTTTGTGTCAGCCAACAATGTCGCCTTTTATACGACATCAAGCCCTTCAAGGATGAGGTACTATGTGATGTTTGCCCACTAGAAGTCTTTGATTTTTTGTTAGACCAACCATATATTTGGAGGCATCATGTTGTTTATGAGTCTCAACCACGTAGCGTCATTATTACTCTAGGGGGTTAGCACTACAAGATACCCGAGGTAGTTCCGACTATTGTACCGACAAAACAATGTCACAAAGTAATCTCTAATACCGAAAAGTTTATCCTCTTCACCACCTAGTCAGAAGAGAAGGACACTACAACGACTGTAGCCTCAACCCAAGAACCTTCTATCCAACAAAATCAGATCAAAAATATTGTAGAAGAGTACCAAGTTATTCCTACTACACCTATGAGAGTGCCTCCACACTACCCAGTCAAATCATGTTATGATAAATCCCTTCATGTTCTTCATGTTGAATCTTCATCGACAGAGTCCTCCCACACTCAGGTAGATCATCCAGCCAGATTGGTTCATAACAACCTTCAACAAGTTAAGCAAGGCAGCTTCTTCACCAAGGAAAGCAGCTCACCAAAGTTCATATTCAACAAAAGCTTCCTCGGGGACTTGACGCAATGGATACCATTTCTTCCTAAGGGGGGAGGATTGATCCAGGAAGAAATTGATGGCCACCCACCTATTCCACTGGCTCAAAACAAGGGTTTCCACCTTGGCAATTTTTCTACAACATTTCGAGTCCTAAACTTTTGGGGCCACTTTAAGGACCTAAAAAACGTTTTTTGGACCCACCACAGTCACATTTTAGGATTTAGATAGAGTGTGATGGAAAAATGTGTAGTCCTTGGATAGACCTTTCAAACTAGCTATCGTGCGCCCCAAATGGAGATCGTATGCAAAAGTTACGCCCTTGGGAAGTTGACGTACCAACTTACCCCATCGGGGCCGACATGACTTTTGGCGTTTCATCTTCTGGGGTCAGGGTTTTGGATTTTCTCCATGTTAAAAAGGCCTCTAGAGACTCATTGTAATTATCATCATCTTCTTTCGAATGAGCGTAGCCATCACATCTCTTCTCAGAGATGAGCTGCCACCATTTTAGCGAGTCATTCACTCTGTAATTTTACAGTTTCTGTACATTCTCTCATTAATAAAAATTGTGCATTACTGTATCTCTGTGTTTATTGCAATATTTATGTGTATCTCACAATATCTATGTATATTTCATTGTCATATATCTATCTTCATTTCGTTATCAAAATAATCCAAATCATGCATCTTTCAGAACATTTGTTTACGACGACAAAAAATTGGTTCATAAAAGCCCAAGATCATAAATGATTGCTTCTAAGGAATTCATTCTTTTAATTTCCCCATTATTGATCAAAACCAACTCTTTTTCATAGACTTGTTAACCAATATATTCTTCCTTATACAACAAATTTTATTCTTTTTTGGTTGCAGAAACAAAGTCGCAGAGTCACTTTCTTTACTAGATACTTAGGTTGTTTCTAGTCTTCAAGAGACTCATGTTGAAACAAAGGATAATTTGTATTTGGTCACATAACACCAGAAACACAAATGCATGGGAAATCAATTGATGAAAAGAGATTGAAACCTCAGGTGTGCCTTAGGAAACTGTATATTTCTTTACATGACCTCTTCAACTCTGAAATGTCTATGAGAAACTCTTAATCGTATTCTCTTGACCAAAAATTTCTCTAATCGGATCTTGATTCTCATTGACTCTAGCACTCATAATTAAGCCTTGTTTTTCTTGAACATCGATCAGATTTGCTTTTATCACCACTGCATTATTTTCTATTTAGTTCATTTCCATTCCAAGACCTGGATTTTATTGTATTTTATTATTTTGTCGGAACCATGATCCATGATTGGAACCTCAACCCACATTTGGAACCTGGATCCATATCGAGAATCTTGACCATCGAGCATGGGCCATTGGACTTACCTTATTAGGTTTTTCCCCATCGGGAAGTTGATTTACAATTTGCTTCCAGTTATCCCTGAAATTTGAAGCTCGTAATGCCATCATATCCCCCAGTTCAGACTCTTCTCATCGAGATGACAATCTAAGATGCATGCCTATCTATCTTACTATGATTTTGTCTTCTTCTAATTCATGTCCTCCTACAAAAGTTCCTTGTAAACTCACATACACACATTCATTTGAAATATTACCAAAGAAATTCGATATCAGACCCAGTGATAAAGGTTGATTTACCTGATTTTTTCTATCCATGCACCTCCTCTATCCACACTTCTCAATCTCTGATTAATTATTCAAATCATAGTATTGTTAAAATAAAACTTTGATCATCCTCTGGTTCAACCTCTATAACGATTACATAACTAATTATCATTCTTTGATATTTTATGGAAACCCCAAATTCCCTAGGAACCCTGTCGTGGAACCCCCAAAACATCCATGCTATTGTTTGACAAGAAAGAAATCCAGATGCCCTTTTACTTTCCTTGACTATGCCTTGAATTCTTGTCGTTTGATGTGCCTGTTAACTGGACACAAGGGAACATGAACCCTTGAACTTTTGTCCACTATGTTAATTGCACACAAGTGAACATGAACTCTTGAACCTTTATTCACTCTGTTAACTGGCCATTGAGCCTTGGGACACAATAGAAATGTGCCTTTTTGAATTTACTCTAGTCCAATTAATGGACTTTGCTAGATGAAATTTTAACAAGATTGTTACCTAACAGTTCTGTTAACCTTACCACTACACAATCGGGACACTGGACCACCCGGAAGCTCTTGATGATGGCACGTTTCAATATAGAACCTAGTTGGGCCACCAAGCCACCGAGAACCATGGAGTTGTCCTTTTGAAGATTTAAACCAATTTGATTGAACTCCACCATTCACACCTCAATTTGGCAAGGTAAACTTGAGTTACAACATGAACCAACCCCTATTTACCTATGGTGTTATCTTACATGGAGTCTAGGTTTATATGACATGTTTTCCATGGTACCTTGTTCTACATGACATCTAGAATCTGCAATTCCATCATGCTCACCTTTGTGGTCTCTCCCTTTCGGAATGTCAATGTTGTGTTTTAGTGATCTTCTCACGATCCAAAAGTTGAAGGCTTGTCAGACAAATCCTATCGTGTTCTTCCTACCAAGTGCTACTTTATCATGTCTTACGAATTTTCCAAAAGCCAAAGCTTGAAGGTCTATTGAGCCCCCCTTTATATGATTACCCTATATTGTAGACATAATCCTGCGAGCTTGGCATCCTGAAAGCCTATTGAACATGAGGATTTTAGATTTATAATTATATTATTTTACTTATGGTTTAATTATTTTAATCCAGGGTTACTTTATTTGTAGGTGTGGTCAAAATTCTAATGTGGGCTCTGTTACCCCCCCCATGCCTAGGGGTAACTAGAGGAGATCATGTCTCGGCCCAAAACGCAGACAATTATCTTAACCATGACGATGATCAACATGTCCATATATAGAAGCCCAACATCCCCCCTCAGATTTCCTCTTCTACTTCAGATCAACCAAGGTCATCACATCTAGTCAACTCAGTGTATGGGAGATGGTCAACCAACGTCGCCATGAGGTACGTTAGTCCTTCTTTCATGTGAATTATTGTGCTTAATATACTAGGCATGTGAATGAGGATCATTGGTTGAAGTTATATAATGGATCACTAGCTCAAGAAGTTATGTTTGTTTCCTTGTTTCACCTTGGTGGCCAGCATTTGTGCCCTAGTCCTGTGTTATCACTGCCTAGGGAAAAGGGGTACTACTGGGGGGGATTCACAAGGGTAAAACTTTGTTTCTCCGCCATACTTAACACTTTTCATCGTAGAGCATGTCATAGTGCATTAAACTTTAGTAATGGGTCATGGTCCATTCTCTCATGAGAAGAGGGGTTGAAGGCCAAGAGGCGGATTGTAGTTGCTAAGCAAAAGAAAAATAAAGAAATAATAATGTTAAAGAAAGAAATAAATAATACCAAAGGACTCTCAAAATCTAGTCCAAAATTGAGCTCTACCCTTTCCATGTTCACCCCAATCCTAAGCAGTGATGCTATAGCTTGAAACCTTATAAAGGGGACTTGCAAATATGATAAGAGGACAGTAAAAAGGAAGATTAAGGGGTTTGGAAAAATGTAACACTTATAAAGTGGTAACTCAAGAGAAAACACACCCTCCACAAAGGCGCTCATAGAAATGGACTCAATGACACCATAAGCCATGAAGTAATCCCAACATGTACCACTATCACACTTACTCTTGAAGGGTTCTTTTTTTTCACTACTTCCCCCTGAACATATCCATCTACCTAGGTATTTTCTTTCATTGTTTTGGTTGGCACACCTAATAGGGTCAGATGAAGGTCCTCCCATATTCAAACTTGTCAACTTACATAAAGTCCTGAGCTAATGTCAAATTTGAAGGGAATACTTGATGTGTCCCGTGGCTTATATCTTAGGTAACAAATCAATTTTCCTGATTCAAGGACTAGTATATCTTATGAACATTGTCTTTACTTGATTTCATATTTTGCTTTGATTTGGATTCACCTGACACGGCTCTTGAAGGATTCCTCTGGCTTTCACTCAAGACATTGTGCCTCTATTGCAAGATATGGTACGTGTGATGTAGAGAATTGAGTCACCCAGTGGCTTGACACATTCATACATTGGCTCCCACATATTCAGGACCTTGGATCATGGACATATGGGCTTGATTTTGATAGATATGGTCATGGTGGCACACACATTGGCATAAATCCCACACCCTAGGCTCTACACCCTAGAGAATATCATGCATTGGATGGAGGAAGTTGCATTGGGAGAGGGTTGGAGGACACTCAGAGATGACACATGACCTTCTCCTAATTGGACGCCTTACACCTTGGATGTTGGGCATTTAGATGATGACATTGTGCTAGGGTTTGATGGAGATGATGGGTTTGTTTCCATTTGGACACCATGTGATTACTTGATATGAGGCATGGCATTCTCTTATCATGCTTGGAATTTGAGACGATGACACATGGCCTTGGAGAGGCCCTCCTAGCCCATTGGAGGCATGATGTCACTACACGTGTGACCATTATTGTATTATTTTCATGATTTTGACATTTGTAGAGGCTAACTTGAGGGGTTGGCCCCACTTGTAACATGATTATTGACTTTTGTGGACAAATTGAGCGCTAGGGTTTCCTTATAAATAAGGCTAGTGCTACATTTAATTTTCATCATCGCTTCCTCTCACATTTGTGGGTGGAGAACTCTAGAAAAGTTCGCTCTTCTCTCTCTTTGTCTCTTGGAGCTAGTGCGCTACTCTTGGAGGAGGATCTTTTTGTGGATTCTTTACTTTCTTGGATGATATCTTGTTGCAACTAGGGTTTCTCTTGGCACAACAACTTAGATAAGTAAGTGATTTTCTTTAATTTTATGTGTTTTCTCACGGTATAATTGTTAATTGATATCTTGTTGCATGTTACTTTGTCCTAGCAAAACCCTAGGAAGGAGACATAAGTCTTTCTCTCCTTTAATACTTTTATTTGTCCAAGATTAGTGAAGGCATTAAGAGACCTAGTCTCTTACTAAGATTCAAAGGCTTGAGGCCCAAGAGGCTTTGCACCTTAAGGTTTTTATCTTAGTCATTTGATCCTTGACCCAGGTCATCTAGAAGAGGGAAAACAACATCTAGGGCCCAAGAGGCTTTGTACCCTAGAAATTGTTTTCTTGAAGGTTTGACTCCTAAGGCTCAAGAGGCTTTGCACCTTAGGGTTTGAACCTCGTTATTCTTGATTATATAAGTCTTTCTTCATGTGTTGCATGCTTGAATCCATTATCCCTCGAAAGACAATGGCACTAGTCTAGAACCCTCCTTGTGGTGAAAACACTCTTAGAATTAGTATTCACTCTCCTAAAGTGATCGACTAACTCTGCTAACTCTAACTCTAGCAAACCAATGATATTTATTGTTGATAATATAAAAGTTCGTTACAACCATTAGGGTCTAACTTAATTGTTGCATACTTACTTGGAATGGTGGCTAAAGATACTCATAATTTAGATCTATAAATTGGATGTTGTTGCACACGTCGAAGGCTTAATTTATATGCTAAATTGCTATAATTTTGGGTACTTTTTCCTGTTGTTGTTACAAAAGATTAATTGTTGTTATACATTGTCTTATTGTTGTAATTTCCAACATGAATTGGTTTATTTTCTTATATAGTATCTAATAGGTCATCAATGAGTTATAAAACTTGGTAATTGTCTATATTATGCTTTGGATTGTTTATTGTCTTGTACAGGTGAACCAATTACCTTGTTACCTTCCTTATCTCTCCTAGACCTAGACCCAACATTAAGGTGAGGAATATAGGGGGTTGTAGGCTCGACTAATCTTGTTATTTGATCCCTTGAGGTCACCGAGGAAGCCTCCCTTATGTTGGACCTTCTTCCATCACTAAAACTATGGAAGTATCTACTTAGGTGACAGTTGTAGAAACTTCCAATTGTTACACGAGATTGGGATCTTGTGGAGGGATTTGCAAAAGTACAAATTTTGTGATAATAGGTCAGACACTTTATACCTTTCCTAAATTTGAATACGAGTTACATGGGAGAGATTTGACAATATAAACCCTCCATAATCAAACTCCCTGATGCATGTGGGATTAATATCTGAGCCGGCAGATCAACGGTGGAGATTTAATCGAAAAAACAATTTGATGGTGGTTGAGTGTTGAATTCATATAATATTATATCTCGAGCTCCAAGTGGTCAAATCAAGCATAAAATGGCTCTTTGGAAAGTTGGGATAGTGAATAACATGTTGGTAGACTCCTTTTTGCCGGGTGGACAACATAAATTTCTAGTAAGTTTGATAAAAAT
The DNA here is from genome assembly GCA_009831015.1 of Picea engelmannii. NCBI lineage: Eukaryota > Viridiplantae > Streptophyta > Pinopsida > Pinales > Pinaceae > Picea > Picea engelmannii. The sequence continues at coordinate 607,353 of ML784259.1, forward strand.
AAATTAATATATATGTATAGGGTCAAAGACATTTTCGGGAATTATGATTCATGAACAACCTATAGAGAGAGATTGACTACTCGAGAATATGCTTAAAGTTTGTATATCCGTTAGCAAATACATGGAGGCACTCTTAATTGTAGGATAAGACAAAAGAAATAATTCAAAACTATTGGCAGTTAAAGAATGTGAAAGGTATTTCTTATTTTATAAAAGGAATACCAACGTATGAAGAAGGGGATTTTGGCTATTTGAGCTTTTATGTACTATTGTTGAAACTCTTAATGAGGAGAATCATGCTTGGCCAAGCTATTTTTGGGAGAACTTTGAGTCTTGTGTTGCACGTGTGTGGACTATTCTGCTACATTTTACTCAACATTGGGGATGTGTAAGAATGTTTTTCATATTATAGATTATTCTTATGTGTCATTGTTGCATTCTTATTTCTATTCTTTAGGAAATATTTTTTTGAATCTGTGAACATAAGACTGTAAGTGATTGTTTAAATGCTAGACTATTATGGGTTTGCAGTTATTTATTCATATTCTTGTCTCTGCTCTACGTACCCTATTTCCTGGGCAATTGATAGGAGCATGTTTGGTTCTATGTTTTATTCCTGGTTACCTTCATTTCATCCATACACATGCATCTTAGATTAGTTGCATTTCATTCCTTAGATTAGGAACCATCATCGATGAACTAGGCTGCAACTTGTAAACCCCAAACTAGAAATGGTTGTCGGGCCAAAATCCAGATGGGTTCCCTATTCCAAATGGTGTGATGTCTGATTGGGACTTCTCACCAGGGGTAACCCCTACTGTTGTTCAAGGACACACAGGCCACGTCAACATATCCCAAAGTTCACCCAGACCTATTCAAAGAACAAGTTAGTTGTTTCTTGTCTTTGATGGTCTTCTTACAAGGAATAAGAATGCACATCTTGTTGAACCTAGCAACTACCATAAAAGATAGCTATGTTCCTTCTTGGTTGTGGGAAAACCACCCAAAAACTCCATTGAAATTCTTTCCCAAGGTAAAGTGGGTACATGTAAGTGATGGTATAGACCTTGCTTTCTATTATTGGAATTGTTAGTACAACAAAGCATGCATCCTCTAATATATCGAGATACATCTTCTTACATTCTAGGCCAATACACATACCTTTGTAAATTGGAAACAATCTTCCGAAGACCAAAATGTCTTGCAAACTTTTAGGTGTGAGCCTCTCTGATAAGTTGCAATCTTTCACCTTTAGGGACACATAACTTCTCTAGCTTGTAGAGAAACCCATTCTAGAGATGGTAGTCATCCTTACCATCACCTTCTTCTACATGAAGATGGCCCTGTAGCTATTGAAAGACCTCTTTGAAGTCTTCATCTTTTGTGTATGTATCATGGGTAAAAGGATCCATGTGCATAAGAGTTTCCAAAGTTGTAATCTTGGACATGGATGGCCTTAAAAGCATGTTTTCCAATTTGTTAGGGTTGCCTTTCCTATATTTGATGACTAGATGAAATTGTTGCAAAATCCCCATCCACTTGAATTGCTTGATTTGTTGTAGCTTAATTTGGGCCTACAAATACTGTAGTAGCTAGTGGTCAGTGTAGATAATGGTTTATTTCCCCATTAGATAATGCTTATATTTCTTGACAACTTGAACCAAGGTATATATTTCCTTCTCATATGTAGGGTAGTTCAAATATTCTCCATGAAACATCTTAGAATGATAGAATACCAACTTATCTCCTTGCATCAAGACCACTCCCATAACATATCCACTTGCACCCATCTCCACTTCAAAGGGATTCTACAAGTTAGGCCATGTGGGAACTAGTGCTTGATTGATCTTATGTTTAAGTTTGTCGAAAGATTTATGTTGATTTTTTTCCCACTGGAAACTCTTACCACAAGATGTTATGGCGTGGAGTGGTGAAGCTACCATTGAAATGAAGGCTATGAACTTTCATAGGTATTGTTCTGCCCAAAAAAGCTCCTACCTTCATTGACATTGGTAGGAATCTACCACTTGAAGATGGCCTTCATCTTCGTATGATCTATCTTAAGTTCCCCTTTACCGATCACATACCCTAAATACACCAATGACTGCTAAGAAAACTCACATTTCTTAAGGTTAGCTAATAACTGATGTTTTTTCAAATTCTCTAACACCTATATAAGATGCAAGATGTGTTCTTCCCAAGTAGAGCTATAAACCAATATGTCATCCAACTACACTATTACAAATGAATCCAAATAGGATGTAATACATCACTCACCAGTCACATAAATGTAGTCGGTGCATTACATAAACCAAAAGGCATGACCAACCATTCATACATACCTTGCCTTGTCTTGAAGGTAGTATTCTAGGTGTATTCTTCTTTAACACGTACCTGGTGATATCCTGATTTGAGATCCAACTTAGTGAAGTACTTGGCATGTTGCAACTAGTTTAACAAATCATCGATCCTGGGTAGAGGGTATTGATTATTGAGTGTGATCGTGTTCAAAGCTCCATATACACATTCACCAAGTTGCATCCTTCTTGGGTATTATGATGATAAGTGACTCACAAGATGAGGTGCTTGGTCAAATTTATCCTTGCCCCAAAACTTTTGCAACTATTTCTTCACTTTGTTTGCTTCTGAAATAGATTGTCTCTACAACCCAATATTTGGTAATGGGGAGTTGGGCAACAACTGTATATGGTGCTCCACTTCCCTCTTAGGTGGAAACCCTTTAGGCTCCTAGAACACTCCTTTGTATGCCTGCACCAACTCCTCCAATTGTTATTTCTACATTTTGGTACATCCCTCTAGGGATGCCTTTACTCTTACCAATTTGTCCCCTGTTTGATTCTCTCTTAAGAAAATCAATACATATTTCTTACTAGAACTGATCAATTTTTTAGCTTAATTGGCACTAACAAGAGAGATCTTCGATATACCTTTTGTGTCCATTGATGATGCTAGACTTCCCATCCTTGATAAGATGGTATCGATTTATTTTCTACATGAAGATCACAACCTTCATATACATGTAGGTGCTTCCAAACACTACAACACACACGCTAAGGGGTACTACATCTAACTCCACTTCATCAATAAAATCTACACTTATGGGAAACTTGATCTTACATTGTTTAGTGACTTTGATCTCTAGATCCTTATTCACCCTTCCCAGTGGATACAGGCTCAGATGATCATGAACCTCCAACCTAAGATTGCTAACCAATTAGTCTCCCCCACCACTAGGGGAGCCTCCGTTTTCCTCTTCTTCAGACACACCAACACGCTTGTCTCTATCTTCTTGTCCTATCTGTGCACCACACATCTGCACTTTATCTTCATGTCTTATCTATGCACTACCACTTTGCACGCTATCTTCCTCTCCTAACAAAGCATTATTGCTATGTGCACCATCTCTTCCTCTTATACACGCACCACTTCTCTACGCTTCATCTTCCTATCGTTAATATTATGGTAGCTACGGGAGGAATTGAACCTCCACGTGTAACCCTGACAATACTAGAATATTTTAAGAAACAAGAAGAAACCCTAAAGCATTGGACATAACCCTAGAAGACAAGTTGACTAAAGAAAATAATTGATATTGAGTTTTTAGCCTCCAAAAAGAGAAGTCAACCCATAAAGCTAAGAAAGAGCAGTATAAATACAGGATGCCAGAGCTCATTTGGACACACACAACTCACAACTACAGAAATTTAGTAAGTACGCAAGTTTGGAGAGTAGTTGTAGTTGCAACTACTACAACTTGTATTTTTGGTTTTAGGCTTGGACTTTCTCTTGGTTATGGTTTGGAATTTTGCTTGGTATGCTAGCTCTGGAGAGTGATATGCTACCTTGATTAGCTATTAGGCCTAGGCTTTTCTTTCAGAATTATTCTCTATCAAGGTTAAAGTGCTCAGGGTGGCTCCAGCCTATGGTTGGGTGACAATATTTCTATATTGCCTATGGTGAAACGAGCACACCTATTTTTTCTAACAGGTTATGGGCCCACACTATCTTCGGACAGTTTAATCATTGGAAGATAGATTGGGAGGATTTTCTCAGTTACATTTGCAGTTGCAGTCAAAGTTTTTGTTGCAGCAACGAAACCATAACCCTCTTGTTAAAGCATCTTACGTGAAGATATTGACCTAATTTATGGATAGCCTAGTGTGCCCTAACCTAGCACACCTCCTGGTACTCTCAGCAAGCTAAGATGTCAAGTTTAATTTTTTGCTCAAAGTCAAAGGTTGAGAAAGTCAAAACAGTCATGATTTACTCTATGAAGTCAGAAAACAAGTTAGAAGGGGCTTCTAACTTCAGAGAATGGAAAACAAGGATCGATCTCATCCTTGCCAAGAATAAAGTGTTAGATACCATGAAAGGAAATATTGTGGAACCACAGTTTGAAGAAGGAAAAGAGAAGGAACCTCAGAACGTTGAAGTTATGGAGAAGTTCAACGAAAATGACATCAATGCTATGAGTATGATAGTGGACTATGAAAAATTCCACTTGATATCCTACATGTCTCATCTTGACTCATCTAAAAAGATGTATGATGCCCTAACTAACTTATTCTTAGTTAGAAACATTGGACAAGTAATGAGTCTGAAGAATGAGCTCCGTGACATGAAAATGAATGATGGTGACATCATAACATCATACCTTGTAAGAATTTCTCAGTTAAGAGATCAACTACAAGTTATTGAAGAGATAATTTCAGAAAAGGAATTGGTAAATATAGTACTCAATGGACTTCCCAAGACATGAGATGCATTTGCCACAAGCATGACCACAAGAAAGGAATATCTCACATTTGAATAACTTTGGACTTGATGCGCACAAGAAGAATCAAGGATTAACGCAAAAGAGAAATCCCAAAAGAAATACGATGATCAAGCCTTCACAAGAAAGTTCAAGAATCTCAGGAATAAGAAGAAGTTTGGCTTAAGGAAGAAACAAAATCAAGAAAAGGATATCTCAAAGATACAATGCTTCAACTATCAAAAATATGGTCACTACAGGAACCACGGTCCTGAGTTAAAGAAAATGAAGAAAACAGATGAAGCAATAGTTGTCGAAGAAAGGGAACCCTCAAAGAAAGCCAAGCAAGATAAAACAAACATCTTCTTCTTCTAAGTCAAGGTAACGATATTCTTCAAAGTTCTTGTACATACCATGTTTACATAGTTCCTGTACATATCATGTATATCTATTTCTTAGAAGATAAGATGGTCAAGCGAAACAATACCGATAGAAGAATAACAAGATAAGGATTGCTATCACGATGACTACAAGTCAAGCAATACACATGGAAAAGATGAAGTGCGTTGACACTTTGCAGCAGGAAATAAGGATGCAAACGAAAGCGTGGAATCTCTTAAATGGAGGGAGATGATTACAGAATTCCAAAAGAAGAGCATGCATTCATGCATGAAGCAATGATTATGAGGTAGCTAATCCTAAATGATATGATCCATTGACAATTATGAAGTATCTATCCATGTTCCCATTGAAAGTAGCAGCCATGATAAGCAACAAGTGTTCAGTTTGACTCTAGAAGAAGTCTTCTTTGAAAAGAAGCCTTAAGTATCCTT
>ML784259.1:613059-626485 GCA_009831015.1 Picea engelmannii
GGATAATAAGTAACTATTTTTTATTATTATTACTTATTATATATATTATTTAATAATCAATAATTATATTATTAATTATTAATCTAGGAGAATGTCTTCCCGATGTTGTCCAAATATCAACACTCCCTCTCAATGAGGGAGACATTCTGCATCATTCCAAGTTTGTCTCTGAAGTATACAAACTTCGCCCTAGATTCATGACACATGTCTATAAGTTATTGGATATGTCTCTCTCCCACTTGAATCGAGGGGAAACTCCCCCTTGCGTGTCTCTCTTTGAGATCAAACTCATTTTGGGTTTGCATGTGATAGCATCTACCATCTTGAGTCTTTATCATTCCTTGTCAAATCACCATGACTATGAAAAATACCACACCAAGGTCATTAACCACAGGTACACCCATGTGAGTGAATGTTATCCCAATGCTAACTAACACATGGAAAGCAACTGAAGCACCTCGAGTCCATATTATTCCTTTTCATGATCAAGGAAGGACTACGCCTGGGTCCATTTACCACAAGTACACCTTTATGATAAATGCATCCTATCTCCCTTGGTCTACAACCCAATATAGGAGAAGGTCTGCATGATCCTTACTTAGGACATTGTAGCAAAAAGGTCTGTCACACATAACACTCCCATATGGACTTCTAGAGGCTACTCCCTCATGAAACAATAGGGTCAACTCCCCATAGTGTGTGACGTAAAGGTCAACTCCTTTGACATGACCATGTTCTCTCCATAGGGGACATTGGAATATAATCCCAAACCCACTTATCCCTCTCAAATAAGTGTCCTCAAAGATCAACTCAACTCAGTAATAGAGGAGTACGATATGGAGAATGTTTGTCACACATGGCACTCCCATGTGGATTTGTAGAGGCTACTCCCTCTAGAAACACTAGATTCAATTCTCCACAGTGTGTGACATCAAGGTCAACTCCCTTGATGTTTCCTCATGTGCTCTCCACAAGGGATGTGTCCTCATGTGCTCTCCACAAGGGACGTTGGGCTATAATCCCAAACCCACTTATTCGTCTCAGATAAGTGTGCTCACAGATCAACTCAACTTAGTCACAAAGGAGTACAATCTGGAGAATGTCTCAGGAAGCTGCAAACATCAACACTCCCTCCCAACGAGGGAGGTGTTCTCTGCAACAGAAGTACTCGAACTTCATCCTGGTAAGAGGTTTGGTAAGAACATCGACAACCTACTCATATGTAGGAAGATATTGCACCAGTACTTCCTTCCTATGCACTATGTCTTGGATGTAATGGTACTTGATCTCAATGTGTTTTGATTTGTCATGAAACACTGAATTCTTTGAGAGCTTCACACATCTCTGGTTATGACAATGAATAACGGTGGAATCCATCAAATGTCCAAATAAATTTGCAAGGATCTTTCAAAGCGACACTACTTCCTGGGCTACCACACTCAATGTAATTTACTCTGCTTCTACGGTGCTCAAAGCCACAGAAGTTTGTTTCCTGCTACACCAGGAAACCATGGCAGAACCCAAAGTGAAGTAACACCTGGAGGTGCTCTTCTTGTCCACTGCACTCCCTGCCCAATCAGAGTCAGTATATCCCTGCAATCTCATGTAAATACTCGAATTATATCTTAGATCACATATGATCTGAAAATAGCGGGCTAACTTGTTATGCTATGCAAGCACCCTCTACTTGATAAAAATAAAACTTTACAGGACCTTGCTCCATGTGTTAAAATATGCAAGATAGATTATGTGCCAAGTTTATGCTTCTTCTTTTAAATGTTTATGTGTGAGGTCTTTGCAAAATTAAATATGTTGCTTTCATAAATACAACAACAAAAATAACTTGCAACAAATAATAACCAACAAACACTCACAATAAGAACAACATGATAAAGGAGTTCACCCCTCTCTGGGCTACATCTCCTTGAGCCTCCATCAATGGACTTGGCTCTCTGGGATTAATTTGTCAAAGATTATTTTAAAAGCTGCTTCTCAACTCCAATGGATTAACTGACTGTACCATTGGGTTCAGAATACATAAAAACCCCAAAAATGACTAATAAAACTCTGAAAACAAATCATGGCTCATCCGGGCATGACCTCTTCTACATGTGGCCTTAAGCTTCCCTGAGCTTCTTTGTGGAAAAAACACCTGTAAAAGTCCTCAAATGGATCTAAAACCTATCCCAAAGTGTTCGTAGCATAATAATTAGCCAAAAATGATTATTCAATCACAGAAAATAGACATGGGCTCATCTGAGCATGACCTCAATCAATGAGGGCTTCAAGCTCCCTAGAGCTTCCTGAAACTTCAATGGTTAAAAACCTGCAAAAGAAGTCTTCAAATGCCTTTGAAAATAGTTTCAATGGATTAAGAACATCCAAAAATCCCAAGCTGGGCTTTTTCGCCACCTCATTTGGCCAAAAAATGAAGAAGATAGGCCTCCTGCCATTTTCTTCCTTCAAGCTTGTTGTCTTTGGTTCGCCAAAACGCACCTCTGTGTGGCCAACCTAGCTCACGCGCTCCAAATCGTGCTAAAACCTAGCACACGCGCGTAACCGCAAAATGGGCTAAAATGTCGAACGGTTAGAGAGTGCCCAACCCCTAACCGCCAAGACCATGGGCATATGGTCTTCCATACGACCGCGCTCAAACAAAAAGGGCCATGTTTCCAAAAGCGAATGTGATTGTGACAAGTGGCGGGCGTATGGGGTGTTGTAACCGTTCAAACCAAATCCAAAAAATCCACGCGCGCAAATTGTGGCAAAGGGTCATATGGTTATGGGTTGTGCGACCGGGGGCTGGGGCTAAGCCCCAACCCGGACCCCTGCGCCAACCATACAATAAACCAAACTTAAATATATAATAACGCATATATATGATAAGAACTAATGTGTGGCACGCCAGTTGGGCGACCTTTTCCAAAGCTTTGTACGGTGGGAGGAGGTCCGGGGTTCGATCCCCATGGACTCCATTATATTTTAAACAACCAACCTATACCATGGTGCCATGTGGCACCACTCCATTTGCCCATTAAATGCCACGTGTCACAAATTGATTCATCCACATATGCCAATGAGTGAATGCCACATCACCATCTGCCACCTTAGTGTACAGACGTGCCACATCATCGTACGACCTCTGCCACGTCAGCATCCGTACGGACTGTACAGTCAGCACAATTTTTTTTACCTGTTTGACGATTCGAACAGATCGCGATATCTCTCTCATCCGATGTCCGTTTGAACCCAAATGAGTTGCGTTGGGTTCGTGATGATGAGGGCTACGCACCCGTTCGTTTTGAGGCAATTCCAAGAAACTTTATTTTTGAGCTAAATTTTGACCCCTGGTCCAGATTTTGATAACGCCTTCCCACTGAAAGGATTTTGGACCCACAAAAGCTTATGATTATCTGTCTAAGCTTCAATACTCTTCTGCTTCCAAGTTCTATCAATTGATTCTACTTGAAAAGTCTTTTTGACAATCACCTAGATACTTTGACATGCCTTGCACTGCAACTGACTATGTCCTTCAACCACTGTTCTCTGGTTGTTGTTGACCCACTCTTCTCTTTGTGATTGGAAGACTACCAACCTTCCCATTGATAATCAAGTCCCTCTTGTGAACTCTTTGACGTCAACACAATCTGCTCTCCAATGGATGCAAAAACTTTTCTGTGACATCTTGTCACAAGCCAAGAAAACCATCAATCTTGAAAACAAATTTATACAAGACTAAAAATGATGCCAACAAAGTTTTTTTGCTCTTCAAGCAAATGGTCGCATCTTGTACTTCATCAAAGTACATGGCATTTTCCTGCATCTCGGTGTACTCAAAATCAACTTACAAGCCAACAAACACCATCGACTAAACATAAGTCGAAAAACATGATCGACACAACATAGTCGTCCAGACAACAACGACACAAGTCGAGACTCATTTGAAACATATCAACCTTCCCAAACTGACAAGTCGGCATTCATGATACACAATCATGTTACAATCATGAGCCATTCATGATGAACTATCACCGGGTTCACTGCTTATACATACACACAAAACACATGCATGTGCATGACTCTTCAACTCTCCTTCCAGTACAAACATAAGTACATAAACCCGAAACATGTGGGTACATAAGTGCTGAATATGAAAAAGATAAATGGTTGCAACAAGTAAACAACATACCCATCTTTTACATCCTCCTGGCGAAGTTGTGCAACAAACAAGAATGCCTTCAAATGAATTGCATTCACATGCAACTTGCATCATACAAGTTGTGATAAACTGCTGCAACTTGTCATACTCTCCACATAAATGCACACATAAGGCTGAAAAGTGCGTTTACAACAGAAAATGCAAGCCTTACTTGCTCAAGAAATCCACCCATTTCTTACCAAGCCAACTCAATGGTGACTTTTTCTGCTGAAAATCGTCCTCTTGTGAATCATCTTGACACACATCGATGATGGAATCTCCTCTTCCATTCTTGCCAATCTCTTTATCCATCTGCTTCTTGTGTTGTGGATGAGTGGTTGGATGCAATGTCCAACATTGGTCAATGAGATGACCCCGCTTCTGGCAATGAGTGCAAATCTTTTGCATCCTGTTTTCAAGTTGTCTTTGGTTATAAAGTTTCCTGAAAGTGGTCAATCTTTTCCAACATTTTGAAACATGATGGTTGTATAAACCACAATATGTACATGGATTTTTTCTTCCATTTTTACATGCAAATTTATCATGCTTAACATAATCAAAAGCAACTGAATGATATGCAGAATTATACCTTGAACATTCACCTTTATCACCTCTTTGAGGAGATGAATTTGAAGAATTACAAGCTCTCCTTTGAAGACCAACAATAGTGTTCTTGTCCTCATTGCTGTCACAACTCTTTCATTTCACACATTTGCATGCATCCTGAACACAAGCTTTGCATGCTGGAGGGATTGAACTTGCAACAAAAGTTCTTGAACTTTCACCTTTATAGCCTTCTTGAGGAGGTGAACTTGAAACAAAATTTGTTCTTGGAACTTTTTCCCTTGTTTCTTCAACTTTGGAATTTTCTCCATCTCTTCGTTCATATCCAAGACCACAATACTTGGGTCTCTCTTCAACAACAATAGGCTCAATAATGCCTTGTGCATGCTTGCCTAACCCTTTACCTTCATAGCCCATTTTTAACAATAACTTGGACCCTANATGATGGAATCTCCTCTTCCATTCTTGCCAATCTCTTTATCCATCTGCTTCTTGTGTTGTGGATGAGTGGTTGGATGCAATGTCCAACATTGGTCAATGAGATGACCCCGCTTCTGGCAATGAGTGCAAATCTTTTGCATCCTGTTTTCAAGTTGTCTTTGGTTATAAAGTTTCCTGAAAGTGGTCAATCTTTTCCAACATTTTGAAACATGATGGTTGTATAAACCACAATATGTACATGGATTTTTTCTTCCATTTTTACATGCAAATTTATCATGCTTAACATAATCAAAAGCAACTGAATGATATGCAGAATTATACCTTGAACATTCACCTTTATCACCTCTTTGAGGAGATGAATTTGAAGAATTACAAGCTCTCCTTTGAAGACCAACAATAGTGTTCTTGTCCTCATTGCTGTCACAACTCTTTCATTTCACACATTTGCATGCATCCTGAACACAAGCTTTGCATGCTGGAGGGATTGAACTTGCAACAAAAGTTCTTGAACTTTCACCTTTATAGCCTTCTTGAGGAGGTGAACTTGAAACAAAATTTGTTCTTGGAACTTTTTCCCTTGTTTCTTCAACTTTGGAATTTTCTCCATCTCTTCGTTCATATCCAAGACCACAATACTTGGGTCTCTCTTCAACAACAATAGGCTCAATAATGCCTTGTGCATGCTTGCCTAACCCTTTACCTTCATAGCCCATTTTTAACAATAACTTGGACCCTATTCCTCTTGTGTGATTTTCAAAAACACCAAAACATTCATCTTGAGAGGAATTTGAAGATAAACTAACATTACATACCTCATGTTCATGCATGTACTCGGTAAGGGTTTCCTTTGCCTCATGGAGTTGAGTCTCCATCTCATGCAACTTTTCAAGAAGCTAGTCTTTCTGCTTCTTCATGGCCATCAACTGCTCTTCAAGGGCAATGCTCTCATTTCTATCTTCCCACATCTCTTTCATCACATCTCTCATGGTTAGAAACTCCTTCAACATCTCTTTGTCAAAGAACTTAGATAATGAAGATGTATGAGAACTATCAATGTTTGAAGATTCCTCCATCCTTGCAAGATATCAAACTTCAACACAAAACTTGCACAATAATACCAACAGCTAAATCTCAAGCTATCAATGGCAATCACACGAGCAAAACAAACTATGCTCTGATACCACTTGATCTGAAAATAGCGGGCTGACTTGTTATGCTATGCAAGCACCCTCTACTTCATAAAAATAAAACTTTACAGGACCTTGCTCCATGTGTTAAAATATGCAAGATAGATTATGTGCCAAGTTTATGCTTCTTCTTTTAAATGTTTATGTGTGAGGTCTTTTCAAGATTAAATATGTTGTTTTCATAAATACAACAACAAAAATAACTTGCAGCAAATAATAACCAGCAAACACTCACAATAAGAACAACATGATAAAGGAGTTCACCCCTCTCTGGGCTGCATCTCCTTGAGCCTCCATCAATGGACTTGGCTCTCTGGGATTAATTTGTCAAAGATTATTTTACAAGCTGCTTCTCAACTCCAATGGATTAACTGACTGTACCATTGGGTTCAGAATACATAAAAACCCCAGAAATGACTAATAAAACTCTGAAAACGGATCATGGCTCATCCAGGCATGACCTCTTCTACATGTGGCCTTAAGCTTCCCTGAGCTTCTCTATGGAAAAAATACCTGTAAAAGTCCTCAAATGGATCTGAAACCTATCCAAAAGTGTTCGGAGCATAATAATTAGCCAAAAATGATTATTCAATCACAGAAAATAGACATGGGATCATCTGAGCATGACCTCAATCAATGAGGGCTTCAAGCTCCCTGGAGCTTCCTGAAACTTCAATGGTTAAAAACCTGCAAAAGAAGTCTTCAATTGCCTTTGAAAACAATGCCAATGGATTCATAACATCCCAAAACCCCTATCTAGGCTTTTTCGGCACCTCATTTGGCCAAAAGATGAAGAAGATAGGCCTCCTGCCATTTTCTTCCTTCAAGCTTGTTGTCTCTAGTTCGCCAAAACGCACCTCTGTGTGGCCAACCTAGCTCACACGCTCCAAATCGTGCTAAAACCTAGCACATGTGCGTAACCGCAAAATGGGCTAAACTGTCAAACGGTTAGGGCACGCCCAGCCCCTAACCGCCAAGACCATGGGCATATGGTCTTCCATACGACCGCACTCAAACAAAAAGGGCCATGTTTCCAAAAGTGAATGTGATTGTGACAAGTGGCGGGCGTATGGGGTGTTGTAACCATTCAAACCAAATCCAAAAAATCCGTGCATGCAAATTGTGGCAAAGGATCATATGGTTATGGGTTGTGCGACTGGGGGCTGGGGCTAAGCCCCAACCCGGACCCCCGCGCCAACCATACAATAAACCAAACTTAAATATATAATAACACATATATATGATAAGAACTAATGTGTGGCACGTCGGTTGGGCGGCCTTTTCCAAAGCTTTTTATGGTGGGAGCAGGTCTGGGGTTCGATCCCCAAGGACTCCATTATATTTTAAACAACCAACCTATACCCATGGTGCCACGTGGCAGCCCACGCTTGGGCCACGTGGCACCACACCATTTGCCCATTAAATGCCACGTGTCACAAATTGATTCGTCCACATCTGCCAATGAGTGAATGCCACATCACCATATGCCACCTCAGTGTACAATTGTGCCACGTCATCATACGACCTCCGCCACGTCAGCATCCGTATGGACTATACAGTCAACACAATTTGTTTTACCTGTTTGATGATTCGAACAGATCGTGATATCTCTCTCATCTGACGTCCATTTGAACCCAAACGAGTAGCGTTGGGTTCGTGATGACAAGGGCTACGCACCCGTTCATTTTGAGGCAGTTCCGAGAACTTTGATTTTTGAGCTAAATTTTAACCCCTGGTCCAGATTTTGATCAACATTCAATTATGCTTCGCAGGTATCTCATTACATGCTTCTCAGCAATCCAGTGTGTATGTCTCGATGGACTCATAAACTAGCTAAGTGCACTCGTTGCATAGCAAATATTTGGTCTGGTGTTAACCAAATACATCAATGATCCAATCAAATGTATATATAGGGTTGGATCAATCTTGTCAGAATCGAAAGAAGACACACTTAGTTTCTTCAGATTCATCACCATTGGTGTAGCCATGGGCTTATAGTTCAACATCCCAAACTTCTTTAATACTTCAATTGTGTACTTCCCCTGACTCAGGAAGATCTCCTCGGTTCTTTGATCTGGATGTCGTGGGGGTCATCTTCATCAATATTGTTGGCATCAATCTTCCAACAATGTACTGCTTCTTTTAGTTTTTCCATCGGCTGATGATTCAAACATACCACCTTGTGTGTGGCTTCCTTTGGCTATCGATGGAAAATAAAATCCTTAATCTGGCAGAGAGCCTCTCTTTGAGCTGAATCTTCTACCCTAAAGTTGAATGTTAAACGAAACTGGGAACTCATATGGGTCCACTCGACCGTTTTCCTCCTAAGTGTTGATTTTTTCTATATGAGATGACATGGTATATTCGATATGTTATTACAATAATGAGTGTTCCATACATAGAGAACATATGGTGACCATCCATGAAAGGATGTGTCCCTTGGATAATAAGTAACTATTTTTTATTATTATTACTTATTATATATATTATTTAATAATCAATAATTATATTATTAATTATTAATATAGGAGAATGTCTTCCCGATGTTGTCCAAATATCAACACTCCCTCTCAATGAGGGAGACCTTCTGCATCGTGCCAAGTTTGTCTCTGAAGTATACAAACTTCGCCCTAGATTCAGGACACGTGTCTATAAGTTATTGGATATGTCTCTCTCCCACTTGAATCGAGGGGAAACTCCCCCTTGCGGGTCTCTCTCTGAGCCAACTGACTCTCTTTGAGATCAGTCTCATTTTGGGTCTTCATGTGATAGCATCTACCATCTTGAGTCTTTATCAATCCTTGTCAAATCACTATGACTATGAAAAATACCACACCAAGGTTGTTAACCATAGGTACACCCATGTGAGTGAATATTGTCCCAATGATAACTGACACATGGAAAGCAATTGAAGCACCTTGAGTCCATATAATTCATTTTCATAATCAAGGAAGGACTACGCCTGTGTCCATTTACCACAAGTACACCTTTATGATAAACGCATCATATCTCCCTTGGTCTACAACCCAATCTAGGAGAAGTTCTGCATGATCCTTACTTAGGACATTGTAGCAAAAAGGTCTGTCACACATAACACTCCCATGTGGACTTCTGGAGGCTACTCCCTCTAGAAACAATAGGGTCAACTCCCCATAGTGTGTGACGTAAAGGTCAACTCCCTTGACATGTCCTAATGTTCTCTCCATATGGGACGTTGGGCTATAAGCCCAAACCCACTTATCCCTCTCGGATAAGTGTCCTCAAAGATCAAATCAACTCAGTAATAGAGGAGTATGATCTGGAGATTATTTGTCACACATGGCACTCCCATGTGGATTTGTAGAGGCTACTCCCTCTAGAAACACTAGGTTCAATTCCCCACAGTGTGTGATGTCAAGGTCAACTCTCTTGATGTGCCCTCATGTGCTCTTCACAAGGGACGTTGGGCTATAATCCCAAACCCACTTATCTGTCTTGGATAAGTGTGCTCATAGATCAACTCAACTTAGTCACAGAGTAGTACGATCTGGAGAATGTCTCAGGAAGATGCAAACATCAACACTTCGTCCAAATGAGGGAGGCGTTCTCTGCCACAGAAGTACTTGAACTTCGTCCTGGTAAGAGGTTTGGTAAGAACATCGACAACCTATTCATATGTAGGAAGATATTTCACCAGTACTTCCTTCCTATGCACCATGTCTTAGATGTAATGGTACTTGATCTCAATGTGTTTTGATTTGTCATGAAACACTGAATTCTTGGAGAGCTTCACACATCTCTGGTTATCGCAGTGAATAATGGTGGAATCCATCAAATGTCCAAATAAATTTGCAAGGATCTTGCGAAGCCACACTACTTTCGGGGATACCAAACTCAATGTAATGTACTCTGCTTCTACGGTGCTCAAAGCCACAAAAGTTTGTTTCTTGCTACACTAGGAAACCATGGCAGAACCCAAAGTGAAGTAACACCTGGAGGTGCTCTTCTTGTCCACTGTGTTCCTTGCCCAATCAGAATCAGTATATCCCTGCAATCTCATGTAAATACTAGAATTATATCTTAGACCACGTCCAATTGTGCTTCGCAGGTATCTCATTACATGCTTCGCAGCAATCCAGTGTGTAGGTCTCGACAAACTCATAAACTGGCTAAGTGCACTCGTTGCATAACAAATATTTGGTCTGGTGTTAACCAAATACATCAATGATCCAATCAAATGTCTGTATAGGGTTGGATCAATCTTGTTGGAATCGAAAGAAGACACACTTAGTTTCTTCAGATTCATCACCATTGGTGTAGCCATGGGCTTATAGTTCAACATCCCAAACTTCTTTAATATCTCAACTATGTACTTCCCCTAACTCAGGAAGATCTCCTCAGTTCTCTGCCACACCTCTAGTCCCAAGAAGTAGTGCATCATACCAAGGTCCTTCATCTCAAACTAAGAGACCAATGCATACTTACATTCAATAATAAGGATCTTTGTACCGCTGAGGAATAAATCACCAATGTAGAGGACCAAAATAAGGGACTCACCATTAACAGTCTTGTAGTACAGGTTGGGATCAACAAAACTTTTGTTGAAGCCCAAAATCATAAGGTGTCCATCAATCCTTTCATACCAAGCTCGAGGTGCCTGCTTGAGTCCATACAAGGCCTTCTTTAACTTGCACACATGAGAATCATTCTCTTGTATAATGAAACTATCTGGTTGCTTGATGTATACTTCTTCCTCAATCTCTCCATTGAGAAAGGCTATCTTCACATCCATCTGATTTAGTCTCCAATCCATGGATGTTGCAAGGGAAATAATCATTCGAATAGAAGTGTCTCGAGCAACATGAACAAATTTCTCCTCATAATCTATTCCCTCCACCTAAGAGAATCCTCTAGCAACAAATCTCATGTTTTGCTTCTTGATGCTCTTGTCAACTATGTGTTTGATCTTATAGATCCACTTGGAAGTCACTACAGACTTCCCCTCAGGTCTCAGAACAATATTCCACACATCATTCTTCATAATGGAATGGTACTCCTCCATCATGACATCTCTCCATACTGGCTGACTAGATGTCTCCTCATAACAAAAAAAGGGCTTAGAATCAATGATGTGGTTCATAGCTGATCAGAATCTGGACCAGGGGTCTAAAATTTGGTCAATTTTCAAAGTGCTTGGAATGCGACGAAAACGGTGCCATTGCGTCCGTCTCGTTCTCCTGATTCCGGCGGTATATTTATTTTCGCAAACGGAGTCCGTATGGAGAAGTTATCGAGGTCTGTTCGCCGAGCCAAACTAGTAAAAAAAATGATGCTCACTGGGCAGGCCGTACTGCTGACGTGGCAGAGACTGTACATCTGACTGGGCATCCGTACCTGCTGACGTGGCATTCATACGGTGACTTGGCAGATGACGTGGCACACGTTGATTGGATGACAGCTGACGAGTCAGGTGGCGACACGTGGCATAATTATTGTGCAATGGAAAGGTGCCACGTGGCCCAATGAAGGGCTGCCAAGTGGCACCCCGGTAATTGTCTATTTGGCCTTGGTTTCAAAAATATTGGGGAGTCGACCGGATTCGAACCGGCGACCTCCCCCTCCGCCAAAGTTTTAACATTACTTCCGTTACCGTTCCGCCATGTTTTGGGACTTGATATGTAAACGAAATAATATTTATATAAGTTTAAATGTTGTTTCATTCTGCGGGGGGTCGGGCCAGGGCTAAGCCCCGGCCCGAGGTTTTATTATATTCCGCATATGACCATCCGTTATTCAAAACGCGCGCGGGGAATTTGCTATATGGCACATGGTTGGATTTCAGCCCATGGTTCGGGCGTTAGTTCATACGACAGTTATAATAATTGCGCGCGGGAGTTTCCATGGTTAGCACACGGTGCTATGCAATATTCATATGACCATAGATTTATGCCATCCGCGCGGTGTGTAAACATTAAACCTCACGGTTTGTAAACCGGTCACATGTGACCCCTATTGCAAAGTGTTTGCGCGCGGAGTGTTGTATGTGATAATATAACCGTTTTACAATTAGAGCGCGGGGTTTTTACATTGCAACCCACGGTCACATTGTTACCATACGACCCAAACTTTTGATTTCTGGAGCGCGGGATTTTGTTACAAGTTTAATATGACCACTGTTTAAAATGGTGGGTTTTTGGGGCGGAGTCCGCCTTTTTTGGGCATTTGGCTATTTTTAGCTTGGCTAACTCCCGCTACTCCAATTTTGGTGGAGTTTTGTTGAGGAAAAGAAGGGGGAGTTAGTTATTGGCATATCTTTGGCTAGGGGAAACCATTCTTCAGGAAATTTTGATGGATTTTGGGTCTCTTCGACCTTCTGGAGCCAATGGAGCAGGTTTTAGGGCCATCTGAGGTCATTTGTAGGTGATTTTGCTTCAGGGAAGCTTTCAGGGCCACCAGGGCCATTTCAGTGCTTGAGCTGTTTGGAGGCTATGTGCATCCATTTTTTGTGATTCAAAAGCCTATGTCTGCTATTTTCGACCTTCTGAGTCTGATGGTAGAGGTTTCAGAACCATTTGAGTTCATATTCACCTCGAAATCCTCCATGCAAGATTAAGGGGCCACCAGGGCCATTTGGGGAAAGTACTGTATAAGGTACAATTTCACTGTTTAGTGTTTGGGAAAGAGCATGTTCAGCTAATTCCTATCTTCTGATTCTGTATTTACAGTCAGATTTGTCTTTTGAGACACTCATATTCTTGTATTATCATTTGTAGCATTTTAATACAAGAGGACAAGCCTAGTGTGGAAGGTTTGGTCCAGCAGATGTAGCCCAAAGGGGGTGAACTGCTTTATCATCTTGGTATTGCTGTGATTTGATGTGTTATTGCTGCATTTTATATTGCTTTACATTGGTTTATAACACCTATTTAATCACTTAAAAGAACCTTTCTCCTCACATGAACATTGACAAGAAGAGGCAAGAACCTTACACATAAACAAGTTGCACATTTTTAAGCCATGAAGCAAGTGTATGTCAAAGACTTCTAAGTGTTTACTT
>ML784259.1:641613-655073 GCA_009831015.1 Picea engelmannii
TGGGGTTTTCTGGTCACTTGTTTCTTTGTAGATGATGATGAAGTTAGAGGAGTTTTAAGTCCTTTACCTTCTCTTTTAGGAGCCATAATTACTACAGAGGAGTCGCCAGGTGAAAGATACACAATCTCATGTAAATGTCCAAATTCTTGTCCACCATCAAGATTTAGATCTGATTTTTGTTGTTCTCCCAGAGAAAATATCTTCGTTCCTTCATCCCCGACAACGACGCCAAAAGATGTTAGTCCCTAAAGTTGCACTTGACTGTGAAAGGGAAAGCTAGTGCATCATCAAGTTATTGCAGTTGTTTTATACAGAGTTTTCTGAATAGGTTTTAGAAATTGGTTGAAAGTTGGCTCAAGGATTCAATAAAATATATAGCTCAACGTAAAAAGCAAGTAAACATCCCACTGGATTAGTGAACGACAGACACTTTAACAGATCAGATGGTAAGGTAAATAAAGAAAGGACGAAATATGAATATCTAATTAGTCAACTCACAAATGGATTTCTCATTCCAAAATATCATTAAGAAACAAGAACATGTACTTGAAAACAATCTGAATTATGAAAAAAACCAGTAAAATTTTCATTGTGTCACTCACAATCAAGAAATCATATGGTTTGCAACAGAATAAATGTATTCAAGTAAGAAAAGAAACATATAAAAATATGAAAAGAAGATCTGACCATCAAAATGCCTTTTCCATTAGTGCCAATATGAAAAATATTGTCTTGTCTTACAGAGGAGTCTTTACAAAAATAGCCCTTGAATTCCCCAACTAATCGACCCCTCATACAATCTTTTCAATGTCTTTTTAAAGCACACAATTACTCTTGTAGATCCTATTTTTTACATTATAGTTTTACTATAGGATCATATCAATTAACTATTTCCTGGGAGAGAAGAGCTCAAACAATCATTTCTAATGCCTATAGTTTAGTAGGCTCAACATCCAATCCAAATATAGATTAGGTGTCAGCTTGATAAAACTTTGAAAATCCCACAAAAAGAGGAATACTATCTTGCTGAGATGGTTCATCTGAGATACCAAAAAGTTCCATTTGAACGAAGCGCTAAGAACCAAAATGTTCATCTTTACTATCTTAGTAATAGCATTGAGCTATCAAAACTGAGGCAGATTTTCCTTGGATAATCATGGTATGATAATTGCAAAAGCTCGGGTGTCTCTTTGTTTGAGCTTAGTTGTTAGCACCACATTATGCCAATATAATCTTATATTGGATTCTATTACCTCCTTTAGCAAGGCTTTATGCTCTTTCCTCTTCTCTTTGAAATCTTATATCTTTTCTTGTTGTTTAGAATTCCATTGCTCATCCAAGGACTTCTTTCTTCAATTTCTTAATAATATCCTGCACCTCTTTTACTCTATCCTTTTCTCTCCTTGCTTCCACCTTAAATTTTAGATATTCTTCTACTGGGGCAGGTAAGTTCAAATCTATGGAATCTTGGGGTTTCGTTAATTTAATTACACACTTTGAAGATAGCCTAGTGCTAAGGTCCTCTTCTTCAGTGCTTTATGAGTCTCTGGTTTCTGGAAGATCTTGCAACCGGTCTATGTCTGGAAAAAAAGATAATTTTCTTCATCATTAATTGCATATGTGTCTTTGAATGTAAATTTAGAGACTGAAGTTGACTTTGTAGTTGCCCTGGTTACAGGTCTCCTTGAATATTGTGCAATATGTTTTCCCTTTTCACGTTTTTTCCTCTGTTCTTCAAATTCCTCCTCTGACCCGTGTGAATAAGATGCCAAGGTCTATTTTTTGATCTCTTTCTTAATATCTTCTGAGTTGTCTTCTATGATAATCAGGTTTTCCTTCTTGATAGAAGGATGAAACATCGCCTTTCAATTCAACCTGAATTTGTTTGAAACCCTGCTAGAATTTCTTCTAGGGTATTTAGGTGCAAGTGTCTTCTTCTTACTCTATTTCTTATCTTTTGCAGTCTTCTTTTCTGTAGGTTGTTTCTTTTGTTTCAACAGACTTTGAACTGGGCTTGTGATGTAATCTTCAGGTTCATCAAGTTCATCGAGTTCCCTTTTAATATCTGGATCAAAATGGATATGAGTCTCTTCATCGATTTTAAGTTTCTTACCTTGACTGGTAGTTATTTTCTCATTAAGTTTACCCATGGAAAAATTACCAATGGCTTGTTGTGTTTGTAATTTTCTCTTACCAACATGAGTTACCCTGGTTGCATGGGAATTTTCTTTCATGAAGATTTATGTGGATTGAGAAGTTTGTTTACCTTTTCCAGGTTTCTTCTCCTTGACAATTTCAAACTTAGTTTCTCACGGATTAGGTTTTAATGACCTCTGAACTTCATTTAAGGAAAATACTACCAAAATTTTGATCAACCCTTGATGAAAAAGATTGTTTTTTGATGTTGCAGGATGTGACTGAATCCTCTTAGACATCTTAGATAAGCTTTTTAATAATAAATAAGGTAGGTTAAGAGGGTAATCACCATTTACATTGATTAACAGTCTAATATGATAAAGATGAACCAGAGAAAATCTGTCTTCCCATGTAATGTACCTGTGAATAATCAACAGAGTAGTATGACATTCTTTCCTCACCCAACAATGTGGGATACCTTTGCTCCAATTGGGTTTTTTCTTTCTTCCACCATCTTTCCCCATATACTGGTAACCTGCAAGCTTTAACTATGGAATGCTTTGTCACATGCATGAGGAGTTTACCAACCATAGATTTGAAACCATCTAAAGAATGTGCAAATGTCATAGAAATATGCTCGTCATGACCCTCAAAGTTCAAGAAGAAGTTGAACCAGCCTGTATCTCTAAACTTTTGTGACATCTGGGAAAGGCTTCGAGCAATTCTGTCCCTTCTGGCTTCAACCTGGTTATCTGACCACTCTTTTTGGGCACCATGACACTAATACAATCCTGTAGAAAATTTCTGAGAATGTCGAGGGTTTGATCACTAGCTTTCGAGGGATGTTGAAATCTAAGAGTTATCTGTTTACCTGCAAAGCATGTGTAGAATGATATACATACTAAAATAGGCAGAATATGATTTCATTCATATGGAACAATAATCGGGCATGTTGATTTGATGTCAAAGTGGCGAGTACATCCCGATCCTCTGAGTTAGTTGTCATCATGAGAATTACAACCTGAAATAGATCATATAGAGATATGTAGATCCTTTAGTAATGATTTCGAATGTTAGAACACGATCTGGGTAAGGTGGCGCATTTAGAACTATCATTACTCCCGGTGTTAGACGAATAACATTATTCTTTTAGCGCCCTTTCCACCTGGACAAAATTTGAAAATTCAAACGAGGAAAGGACAAGTGATGTGATAGAAATCTTTTATATCATATCCTAATCTTTTAAAACTTAAAAACATTTAAAATGTGCATAAAAATACTGAAAATAAGCTTTCAAGCCAAGAAGAGAAAAAACAAAGTTAACAAAGAATCATGAAAAAATGGATAGGAAAGGGATTAAGGACACCTAATCAGTCAAAACAAGTTTAAGGACTAACAAGTACCTCTTTATTTTTTAACAATCTTGAGGAGGGTAACATATGCTTGGGATAGCTCATCCTTTAGATGAGTCCTTCGACATATGTTTAACGAACCTGAAGAAGGAGGGGTTTGGTACTGGAGATTGGACTCACATAGGTCCTTTGATGCATAATTTTACGAGCCCAAAGAAGGTAAACTCGGTGGTTTTTCACGTTTTGAGAGTCTAGAAAGAATTTAAATACAATTCCATGGATGAGTTTTTCGTAATTTTAGTCTCCCAAGCCCGAAAAAAGTGTAAAACAATACAGGGTAGAACTCTTCTAGTCATGCTTGACTAGAGTACTCATTTTTTGTAATTAGTCTCGTGAGGCCGAAAAAGAGATAAGCTACCACTCGAAAGACACCCTTTCAAACCTTTTAATGAGTGTGAAAGGAAACAAGATCACTCGACAATCTTTTCGTGTTTAGGTAGTCTGAAAATATATTATAGGAAACTCCAAAGAGTTGTTTTTTCGTAGGGTTTTTACGAGTCTTAAAAAGAGATAAAAGTATACTCAGTAACCTATTCTCATGTATTAATGAGCACGAGAAAGAAAAAATATTGAGCTCGGTAACTTATTATCATGTATTTACGAGCACGAGAAAGAACAAAGACTAAGCTCGTTCTAGAAAATACTACTATGTTACGATGAGAACGATCCCCAGACGAGGATCACTCCTAGCAGTGTGTCTCTCTAGAGGTATTTCCCCCCCAACTTGTGTGATAAAAGCTAGTGGCTTCGCTCCAACATGATGTCCAGAGGCTGGAGACCTGGCTCCCAAGCGTTGTTTTCTTTGGCGACTCTTCTTCTTTCCTTCTATAGGCTTCTTGTTACTAATAGGAACATTTTCTCTAGGCAAAGGAAAAGAAGGTTCAAATACTTGATCCAGAGTGAGACTCGATTCAAATGGAGGGGGGCTTGTTTCATTTTTTAATGAGCTAGACAGAGACAATGAACTATGATCGTAAGCATTTGTTTCATTTTTTAATGAGCTTGACACAGGAAAAGAATTGTGCCCGTAAGCGTTTGTTTCATTTTTTAATGAGCTTGACACAGGAAAAGAACTATGATCATAAAGAGCAGGTACTACCGAAGGATCAATTGATTCTAGGGATTGTCGCACTTGAGTCGAAATCATATTTAATGTGGCAACCTGCGCGGTGGCAGGAGCGAGCAAAGGAAAAAACCCCATGAGTGAGGAATCCTTAAGAAGACCAATTCCTACACTCTCAAGACTAGACTGTCCTAGAAAAGGGACATTATTCGTTCTAGCATTGTGGATATCTGGAGTTATATAGTCAAGTTGGTAACCAATGAAAATTTTTCCTTGATGGGTAAATCGTAAAATACGAAACACTGAAGATGCAACGACAATCATTGCATAGAACCAACTATGACTAAGTAACAAATTGTAATCCAGGGGCACACCAACCACTTCAATATCGACCGAAATGGTTTTACCCTTCAATGTCATAACAACATATTACGAGAGTCTGTGAGGTTGGAAACCACGTCCATCAAACGCTTTCAGGGTGGTAGGAGATGAGGTAAGTTTAGGAGAACCAAAGGCTCTCCAACAAGGCAAAGACATGACACAGGCAAAGGCTCCCTCATCCAAAATAGTACAATGGATGTTCTTTCCACCAATAAAAAATTGAATTTGGAATGCTAAGTGGTGGGAGAGCCTCTCCTTAAAGTAATCCAGATTAAATGTAATCAGATTCGACTCCTTTGGACCCATGGCTCCAATGGCTGACAATAGGGTTCTATGTTGACTTTGACAGTTCTGTGAACTTCGAGGGTCGACATAACACAAGGCACTTACGCCAAATCTTCGACAATATTATAGTTTTTGGTAGCGTGAGCACTTGGATTAAATGTCTCTTTTCGAATTGCGCTCTTGGGCAGGCGCAACACTGCGTCAAATGTTGGCTTCTCAATCTTAAGAGGAGTAGAAGATGGAGGAGGAGTGGATGTGGAGGGTTGATCGATAGCCTTTACATTAGCCTGATCACCTAGAGGAGTGTCATAAGTATTTTCTCAAGTCGTTACATTAACTGCCTTAAACATGTACACCTAAGAGGCGCTTGAGGAAGAATCCCCATGGTGGGAATGACCTCTGTTGCCCCCTTGCGGAGGGGCAAGATTTTGTGCAACCAGATGTTATTGTTTTACCGATTGGGAGGTACCCTTCATAAATTTAGTGACTACCTCGAGATGAGGGAAGTATTTTGTGTAGTGGTCTTCCTCACAAATCATGCAAGGAAACTTAGCCTTTCAATTTTCCGTTTCAGTCCCGATCTTGAAGGAGCTGTTACGGCCAGCTGGGGACGAATTTGGCGAAACCGAAGGAGGTTTTTGTCCAGCACATGCCCATCTACAATAACCTCTTTCATTTTTCACCCAGGTGTCATCGTTCAAGAGAAAAATGCGTCTGTTCGGACCCCTGTTTCACAGAAAACCGGTCCGTTTTTCATGGCAGAAAACTCCAAATTTT
The DNA here is from genome assembly GCA_009831015.1 of Picea engelmannii. Taxonomy (NCBI): domain Eukaryota; kingdom Viridiplantae; phylum Streptophyta; class Pinopsida; order Pinales; family Pinaceae; genus Picea; species Picea engelmannii. The sequence goes on from ML784259.1 coordinate 647,668, forward strand.
GTGGGAGTGGTGGCTATTTTTGACCGAGGCGGTTAAACCGACTTCCGAAACTAATTGTGATGGTCTATCCTATTTATCCTTATGATTTTAATGTAAAATGGTTCGACCTGTGAGGTTCCTGGACTGGACTGTGGGTTATGCATGAGCAGAAGACTTTTTTATTTTCTGTAATTTTGAGATGAGCAATCAGCAATGAGCATGTTTTATTTCATAGGATTCTTGTGTGGGTGTATTGGTGGCGTTTTCCTCTGTTAAAATGTTTTCCTGTTATCTTTCAATTTGTTTTCAGCTCTTATTATCAGAAGGAATGTTATAGAAGTAGAATTTATCAGCAGATACTCTACCTCTCAACTTGTGATAATCTTTATGTTATTCATATAAAGAGCCCAGCTTAGGAATTCTTAGTTGCTCCCTTGCCTGGATTTTTCCTCCACTTTTTCTTCCTCAAGTCAACATCACTAAAACTCAATTTGGTCCAAGACGTTCACTACCTTGCCCTATGTAAAAGAACTTTGTCCAGATCTGAGTGTGAATCACCTTGTTTAAAGTGCAGACCCCATTTTCCCAATGGCCCTCCTTGATGTTTCAAATCAACCATTTAAAAACCCCAACCCATGTTCTTCATAACTAGCCTAATACCTCTTCAAACAAAGCTATATCGGACATAGAGATCCCTCTCTGAGTCTTGGAGGGCTAGATCCAAGACTCGAAGTGGTTTTGATGTTGCCTCTGTGACTGCCTCACAGCCTTGGGCAAATTACAGAGTGCTAACAGAATGGCGACTCCACTGGGGAACTCTTCCCAGTAGTACATTTCAAGCTCCAGCTCTGATCATTGATGGTGGACAGTGACCAGACACACGAAGGCTGAGATCATTCACCTGACGACTCCAATCAGCTCCAGACTGTGCCAACTCGAAGACTCCACTGGAGGAAGAACCTGAAGCATGGCCAAGCAGCCTAGAAAGACCAGGTACTCAAGATCAAATTGTGTTCAAGAAATATTTGGTTTCATCTGCAATTACTTTCTCTCTAATCATGATCCTGGTCTAGAGTATATTGTTGAAGAGTACTTTGACCATCAGTCAATTGATGAGTCTCAAGAGATCATATCCCCAATTGTAGATTATGTACAGGCTCATACTCCTGTGCACATCCCATATGCACCTGTAGAAACCATAGTGAGACATAAGCCTCCTGCTTTGTCTCCTACTCTTGCTAAACCTTTGGATGGTTGTAAGACTCTTTCTTCATTTCATGTGCTTGCAAAAGTCCCAAACCGATACAAGCCTCTAGATTTGCCTCCTGTTCTCCATGACCTCCCTGTCAATTACATCAATAATCTGCCTAGGTTTGATGGAGAAAATGAGAAGATTACTGTTGGAAAACATATTCAAAACCTTGAGGATTTCCTCGACCTTTATGAGGTTGAAGATGATGATGTTTATCTCAGGATGTTTGCCCTGTCCTTGGGAGGTAAAGTTAAAGATTGGTTTAAGAACCTTCCAGCTGCTAGCATCAGAAATTTTCATCAGTTCATGCAAGTGTTCTTAGATAGGTGGGTGATCAGGGGAAATGTTTTCCTTATCCTAGAAGAGTATGAACACTTGAAAAGAAAGCCAGGGGAGACAATACATCAGTTTTCAGCCAGGTTCAATAAGGTATATCATGCAATACCTGCTGATATAAGGCCACCCCCAGGATCTGCCCACTTGCATTACCCAGATGCCTTCGATCCTGAGATGACATTTCAATTAAGAGAAAGGAACACTACAAGCCTTGAAGAAATGCAGAANAATAAGGTATATCATGCAATACCTGCTGATATAAGGCCACCCCCAGGATCTGCCCACTTGCATTACCCAGATGCCTTCGATCCTGAGATGACATTTCAATTAAGAGAAAGGAACACTACAAGCCTTGAAGAAATGCAGAACATTGCAGTTGATGTGGAGACCAACTTGTTGATCAAGAGGTCAAAGTTAAAGAATAAAGAAATGGAGCAGCTGAAGTCATCAAAAGCTAAACTGCAGATTTTGGCCAGTGCCATGGAAAAGCTGATGCAGAAGATTAACATAAAAGAGGAGATTGTTGTCCAAAGACATCATGGTCCCTTGATTTCAAAGAAAGAAAGTATCATAATTCCCAAACATGTTGTTGCACACCCTTGGTACCATGGTTTGAATAATGATTCATTCATGTATTCAATTCACAACACAGTCAAAGATGAAGCTCCATCTCAACTTGTAGAGGAGCAACCGACTGATATGATGTGCATGTTTGACGACATTCCTTACTTGGATTGTCCACCCAAGTGGGATCAGTATGATGATGATCATGAAACTAAAATAGAGGTTGACTGTTTAGAGAAACTGGCAGCACGTCATTGGCAGGAAGAAGACCATTTACAGTTCAGATGTGAAAATCATCTCGTGCACAACAGTCATGACAGCGATGAGGAAGAGACAGAAAATCTCAGAGATATGGAGGCTGTCCTAAACCCAGAATCGCAACACTTGCTCTCCTTCAGTTTTCAAATTCTTGATGAAAGCTTAGAGCCTGAGACAAATTATGATTTAATCCAAAAGAACTATGTGCCATTGTGCTTTAAATCATTTCAAATTTTGAAGGAGACTCTTGGACAAGTGGTGAAGGACAAATACATAAAGGGTGAGGAAATTTCATTTGAGTCAATGCAACAGTCTTGTCAGTCTTTTCAGGATCCAATAGTTGATATGTTAGATGGCCTGTATGGTCAAAATCATTCTTCATTCACCAGTCATGAGATAAAAAGTTGCTATGATAGGGATATGATTAGACAGTCAGTTACAGGGGTGTGTTCAGTAGAGGCATCATTTCACAAACCATCAGAGCATACACAGTCGTATGAGGAAGTGTTGAAAGACACAGAATGCATAGGTGAAAAATCGAGTTTTGATGTTGAGTTGTTTGAAGTTGAAAATCAAAAGATGGGGCAAACCTATGTTGATCCTGTAAATACATATATGGAGAATTTTTTTAATACAGGATATTTTTCCATTGCCAGTGTTTTTCCTATTGTTCGGGTTTATCAAAGTTTATGTAAGGGAAAGCAAGTTGGGAATTACTCTCTAGCACGAGTAATAAACTTATTTCTAAGTTTCATCACAGACAGTGAAAGAACAGAGCCACTAAATCAACTGTTGGATTGGCTTCATTGGCATTTTCCCATTACCTAGCTGAGCAATGATTGCAGTAGGGTAGGTAGGAAAAATCAAATAAGCTCGGCATTCCAAGCATCTCTTTTTAAGCAGAGTTTATTTTCATTTGGTTTCAGTTGCAAGACCAAAACAAGTACAGGTTGCAGAATAAGATTTTGGGATCAGCCCAATGGATAAAACACATGTCTGCATGATTCACAGGTCTGTGGTTCTTGACACCTCCTGAAAGAAGTTGCCATCCCCAGGTGGAGCCTATGTTGGGGTCCTATAATTATAGGCGAATCGATTCTTCGACTGTTGATTTGGTGTTTTCCCTCGTGATGACGAAGTCTGGCTCGGTTGATCCCGTTTCCTCCCTCCATTCTTTTCGCTCAATCCCCCATCACCCTGCTGCATCCTTCATACACATTGCGCCCTCTCCCCCTTGTCTTTTGTCAACCTCCATTATCTCGCCACCTTCACCTGTCCATAAACAAACAGACTTAGGATAAACAAGAATAACAATAAAGTTAGTCTAGTTTAAAATTGATTAATAAACCACTAGTTTAATAATGGATTAATTATTAATTAATCAATTATTAATTAAGTTAAAAAATATAGGTTAGTAATTAGTTAGTAACTAGGTTAGTTTTAATTAAATAAAACAAAAGTAATAAAACAAATAAAAATTTAAAACAAAATATAATAAATAACAAAAAGTAATATAAAAATTATAATATACATAAACAAAAAATATATAAAATAAAACATAATAAAACCAAAACATAAAACAATAAAACAAATTACAAAAACCAACGTAAAATAAAACATGCACAAAACACATAAAAAACATATTAAAAATATTAAAAAACAAATATAAACAACAATTAAATAATCCTAAGTCTACGCATCCCTACCCCCTCACGTCACTTTCCACTAAACCCCCCTTATACCTCACCCCACGTAATACTCTACTCACCCCCCTGACACCTCACCCCTACGTCACCCTCCACTCCCACCATAACTCCCGCCTACACCTAACTCCAACGCATATTTCATACCCCCATACCCTCCATCATATACCATCAAATAAATCAACGCACTATATTTTTTCCGGACCCCCCCTCACCTTCCGAGTTTTAACGAGAGGGGGGGGGGTCCAGAATTGAAATAACCCTCGTGCAAATCTGAACGGCCCAGAAATGAGCACCAAAATCAACGGCCCAGATTAAATTCCGGACCCCCCCCGGGCGTTCTACATTTAACGAGGGGGGGGGTTTGGAATACCGCCCCCCGAAGAAAAACCACTTTCCCCAAAAATTTACCATTTTTGCCTGTTTTACCACGTCCTCTTCCAGATCGATTTCTGGGCAAACAGAGACGAATTTTAAAAATCTGAGAGATATTTTTGCTCAGCACGGGTTGAGGAACAAAAACCTCTTTTAGTTTTTGCAACGGAGTCACGAGCAGAGAGCATCGAAGACATCTTCGAAGCCTATTTTTCCAGATTTTCAATTTTTCGTTTCAGTCCCGATCTTGCAGGAGCTATTACGGCCAGCTGGGGACGAATTTGGTGAAACCGAAAGAGGTTTTTGTCCAGCACATGCCCATCTACAATAACATCTTTCATTTTTCACCCAAGTGTCATTTTTCAAGAGAAAAATGTGTTTGTTCGGACCCCTATTTCACAGAAAACTGGTCCGTTTTTCATGGCAGAAAACTCCAAATTTTGTGGGAGTGGTGGCTATTTTTGGCCGAGGCGGTTAAACTGACTTCCGAAACTAATTGTGATGGTCTATCATATTTATCCTGATGATTTTAATGTAAAATGGTTCGACCTGTGAGGTTCCTGGACTGGACTGTGGGTTATGCATGACCAGAAGACTTTTTTATTTTCTGTAATTTTGAGATGAGCAATCAACAATGAGCATGTTTTCTTTCACAGGATTCTTGTGTGGGTGTATTGGTGGCGTTTTCCTCTGTTAAAATATTTTCCTGTTATCTTTCAATTTGTTTTCAGCTCTTATTATCAGAAGGAATGTTATAGAAGTAGAATTTATCAGCAGATACTCTGCCTCTCAGCTTGTGATAATCTTTATGTTATTCATCTAAAGAGCCCAGCTTAGGAATTCTTAGCTGCTCCCTTGCCTGGATTTTTCCTCCACTTTTTCTTCCTCGAGTCAACATCACTAAAACTCAATTCAATCCAAGACGTTCACTACCTTGCCATGTGTAAAAGAACTTTGCCCAGATCTGAGTGTGAATCACCTTGTTTAAAGTGCAGACCCCATTTGCCCAATGGCCCTCCTTGTTGTTCCAAATCAACCATTTAAAAACCTCAACCCATGTTCTTCATAACTAGCCTAATACCTCTTCAAACAAAGCTATATCAGACAGAGAGATCCCTCTCTGAGTCTTGGAGGGCTAGATCCAAGACTCGAAGTGGTTTTGATGTTGCCTCTGTGACTGCCTCACAGCCTTGGGCAAATTACAGAGTGCTAACAGTAACCATATGGCATGGAAAAACTAGTAGGACCAAATCCAGGCTACGGCAAGATGGAAAAACTAGATGGTCCTCCCATATATGGTGGCTTCTTGGGTTGTCCACCTATGTAAGGTGGTTGTCCTGATTGTCCACCCATGTAAGGTGGTTGTCTTAGTGGTCCACCCATGTATTGTGATTGAACAAATGGACCTCCTATGTACTACGATTGACCTGATGGTCCCCCATGTATTGTGTTTGAAGGGACTATTGTGTTGGAATCATGGGGTTTACAGATTGATAGGGCAATGTTCCCTGTTGAGGAATGCCCGTTGAATTGGGTTGACCCCCCAAAGGATTAAAAACTCTTGGAAATGGTTTTCCATGATACATGTCAGTGGTAGTAGGGATATAAGGACTTGTAGGAGTGGCTTTCCCCAAGGCTTGTTGATGTTGCAACCATGTAGGTTTCCCCCAGTAAAAAGTTGCCCTGCAGCTGAAGGTTGTCCCCTAGCTGAAGGTTGGCCTCCCATTGAAGATTGACCTTCAATGTAGGGTGTACTTATCTGCGATGGTTTATATGGCGGCTAAGTAGCTTGTGTAATCGTGGTTGCATGAACGAATTGACTGTCGGCCATCTGACCGATAGAACGATCAAGTAAAGCACTTGGTGTGTGCATGTGTGGAAATAGTGAAGTAAGAATATTACTTAACCCATGTGCGAAGGGATATGTATGTGCAAGTGGTTGAGTTGGGGCTACCTGGGTCACCAATGTTTCCGGTAAAGATGAAGCACCAATAGTATCAACTACATGAGTTATGGAAAAAGATAAATTCCCAAGTCCTTAAGGAAAACTAATAAATGATGGGTTCATGCCAAAAGATTGTGTAGTGGTGGAACCAGACGGTAAATTGTAAGAAGAATAAGCATCAAATAGTTTGATCTTCAATCATTCCTTCGTAAGAAACATTTTGTTGAGGTTCTTGAACATCAGGATCCATACCTTGTATATTGTGAAATATTTGATCCCAAGGCTCACTATGAAAATCCAAGAAACACACTCCTAAGAAAACTAAAAGGAATCAACCAAGAAACAGTAGGCTCAAGGATCTTTCGAAGATGGGATATCAATCCACAAACGAGGAAGTGAGAAGCAGTTACCCTGACCTCCACGTAACAACCCTTCTCGGTGCAAGCAACCCTCGCTTTCACGGGATCACCCTTCAAGGGTACTGCAAGTGTGATATGATGTCTGCCCCAAGTACCGTAGGAATCCTCCCATAGTCACCTTTGTAAATACCTAGGAAAGGCCACTAAGGTTACCAACTCGCAATCAGCCTTTGGACAGGTATAGTCGACAGTCGAGACGAACGTATGGGCAGCATATCAAAGTCCAAAATTCTTCCAGAGGACTGAGGACAAGTGGACCAGTAGACTCCAGAGGACCTCAAACAGATTTGAGATTCATGAAGCACCGGGACTAAGTGAAACCAATGACACTTCAGGAAGAACCCCCAATATACGCTCTGCCCACTACGATTGATCAAGATTTGGAGGGGTAATCTCTGCTTCTCTTCTGCGTGTGACCTTGTGTTTAGCCCCTGTGTGAGAGGGGGTTCCCAACTATGCTTATACATATACCATAGATATCCATATACATAATAATTAATAAATGGTAATTATTAATAATAAAAGGTCATGTCTCAAAGGACATGACTATTGGTAAAGGGCACCCTTGCGTGGGT
>ML784259.1:658126-682891 GCA_009831015.1 Picea engelmannii
TTTGTTTGATTATGTATGCAATGAGATATGCAAACTTTTCTACTTCTAATCTTTCAAGTGAAATAAAAGAGATCTATGTTTGACACAATGAAATACGAGGAAAAAAGGGAATCAAACAAAGCGCACTAAAAAATGATGAGAACTGAAAGAAACAAAGTGTGAGATAACTCGTTCAATCAAGGACTCAAAGATGCAAAATAGAAAGAAGACAAGCACTCATGAAAATCCTCAGGAAATGAGCAACAAGAAACAACATTCAAGACTGGGTTGTGGTAAATGAGAGAGACCTAATCATCCATAAAAGTGATATGTTTCAAAGAATACAAAAAGGGCTTAGTACCAAACAACCTTTGCAAACCCTAGTTGATGAAAACTCCTAAACAATCAAACAATCTAACATCTTTGTGAGACGAAGATCAAACAATTGAATGGCAGGATGAACCAAGGGATCTTGTTAAACCAAGGGGATCACAACTAGGAGAGAATTGAAAACTCAAAAAAGGAAATGAAATGAGTGATAAATGTCAAATTCTCATTCAAACAAAGTCAAAGACAAACTAGGAGACTCTGGAAAAAAACCCTCTTAAAAGAAGACTAAGAAAAGCAGAGTAGAAACTCACAAAAACACCTAAAAGAGGAGACTAGTGCCCCTATTACTAAGGGAATGGAGCACTATGGAGCACCCTAGGAGGCTTAGAGGGAGGGTCAGTAAGCCAGTGGCACCCTGGTAGGAACTGCAGGGGAGTGTTGAGTTCTAAAAAAGCTCAAAAATGGCTTCCAACAACTCAAACTTAGTAGAGACTCTGTCAATGGATCTATAAACTCTTCAATGAGGAAGAGGGAAGGGGAAATATATCACAATGAAGCATCAAACAATAAATATCCAATCATAAACAAAGGATTCAAGATGAAACAAAGGAAATACTAGTCAAAGTCCTTCCCCGAAGGAGTTGCCATTTTTATGTTGTGAGAAATCTTACCCTATGGACATGCTAAGCTCCCCTTTGGACCAAGACCCCTATCTTTGGTCCAAATACATAAGTGAACAAATGGTTGCTACTTTCCCTATATAATTAACTCAACCAATCAAGCAAGAGAGAAGAATAATGTGATGTACCTTATTGCGATGTTCGTCCTCCCTGCTCCAATCCTTGGGCTTGATCTCCAATCTCCTCAATGCATGTGAATCCCTGTAAAGACTAGCAAATGAATTCTTCCTCCTACTCTATATGATTGTATAAAGCATATCTATCTATGAATATTGAAATGAAAATAGACAAACAAATGTAGAAGACATGAACTTGAAGGGAATAGGCCAAGTGTATATTAATTGGAAAGAAAAAATAAGGCACTTACAAATCATGCTTGACGATGCAGTATCTTCTCCAAGCTCTCCTCGTCCAACCCTTGCATGAAAACCTTGAAATCAAAATGTCGATGCTTCTCCCGGGATCAAAGGTTTGACATCTGAATTCTCAACCCCTTCATTTTGGAAATACCTTCAATATATAGGCTTGAGAGGCATAACCACCGTGAGCTAAGTAGGGAGACAATTGAAGATATGTCTCCTTAAGTTGGGATTTGATCCTAAGATAGAGCCATAGTACATGAGTCAAGCAAAACCAACCTCATCCCAAGAGAGCTGACCCTCAGGAAAAGGTGGAAGATCCCATATTTTCCTCTAACAAGATTGGTCCTCCCCCAAGTGAGAGACAAAGCGCCATTGGCACCCCCTTAACAAGGCAGGGGCAACACTAACACCCCCTCAACATGAGTAGGGGAGTTCCACCCTTCTAAAATGGTTGATTATTCCAAGAAAAAGTTGTGTTTTGATTGTTAGATGATAGTGCTTCTTCTTCCAAGATGACTTAGGGATTGTGACAAATGTTTATATGGTGTCAACGGGTTGCAACACTTGGTAAGGTGCATACGACACTTGAAACAATGCATGAATCACTTAACAAGCTGCATACATCACTTTTCAACACCTAGGGTGTGACATTTTGGTGTGTAACACAAGTCATGCAAAAATTGTGCGTGCGCTATGTGTTGCAATTCCTCCCGACATTCTTCTTCGTGTGCTTTCTTCTCATTGCATCACATATTGTTTTGTCTTTCTTCATGCACGCGAGCTTCCTCCAAAGATCTTTGCGTCACGCACTACAATTCCTCATGAGCGTGAGCTTCTTGTAGTGACCTTTGCATCACACGTTGTACCTCTTCGCGGATCCTAGCTTCCTTAGAGGATCTTTGTGTTACCATCTATACTTCTTCTCAGATCTTGGCCTCCTCAAGTGACATTTGAGTCATGCGTTGTAGCTCCTCGTACAATCTTTCTTTTTTCAGTGCTCTCTGTGCATCACGCATGGATTGTTTTTTTTGGGCAACATCAAACCTTAGAGAGGGTTGGGCTGCCTTCCTTATCTTCTCGTCTAACTTTTGACCTAAGCCTTCACCATGCTTGAAGTCTGATCCTGCCTTCGTCCTCCTTGGGTTACTACCCATACATCAACCTCCTCATTCTTCTTCTTATTTTTGTGCGGCTATGCATGCACCATGTTGCAATTGGCCTTTTTGTCTTCCCACTTTTTCAACAAATCAAGGCAGTCTTCAGTAACATGCTTGGGACTATAGTAGTATGCACAAAGTGTGGATGGTTTGGTACAAAACCTTGAGACATGACCAATCTCTCCAAAATTAAAACATGTGGGGGTCTACGTTCTCCTTCTCCATATCCTCGACCACAATCATGCCCATATCCACCTCAAGGACCTCCTTGGTATTCGCCTCTTTCCGCTTCGTCACACTCACCACCCTTTTGTTCTTCCTGTACCTGGAATGCATCATGGGTATTATCTTGCATCAATTCGAGTGAGCGAAATTTATTAACATAATGCCCGACATATTTACAGAACTCGCAGAACAAAGTATGGGTCTTTGTTTGGTACTTCTACAAAGTTGGTCAGCAGGGTGGCACATGGCCCCACTATCTACATATCTCACACCATTATGTCTGCCCAGATGGAAATGGATTGGGTGAGCTTGTCGCCACATAATTTGGCAATACAGGGCATTCATATCTATAATGCTCTTCTAAGCAACATGTGATACACAATACGTGCTCGTGCACGACCTTTCGTCTTAGCCATATCTTGCAATTGCATTGTCAGGTTGGCTAGTTGCGACTGCACCTAATCCAAACATGTCGATGTCTCTGCCCCTCCTAGTGTAGCTTCCAAGCGCATTGAAATTTCTACCGCCTTCGCTTGAGTCATCACCTTATGTTGGGTGAGAAGAACTCAGGTATGGGGAAGTAACCCCACAATAAACCATTCTCTACGCTGTACATCCTAGATTTGGAACGTTAGCCTATCCAATAATATTTTAAAGCGTTGGTCATAATCCCATATAGTCTCGCCTTCCTTCTGCTTGATCTCCTTTATCTTGGTGATACATTGGGATTTTGGATTAGGTTTTTGGAACTCCTTAAGCAAATCTTGCTTAATCTCTGCTAGGGACCTCGTCTGTCTCGTCATAGTAGTAGCCTTGTACTTCATGTACCACGTTAAGGCTTTATCCCTAAATGTGGTCTCCAACTGCACAATTTTTTATGCTTTGTTTGTGATTCTCTTCACGAACCAAATTGCTTCACAGGTAAACCAATGTTACTCCACATCATCCTTACTCATTCTGTGGAACACAGGTAGCCTCAGGGTATTGTCCTGATTTTCCATCCTCAAGCTCGAGCTAGTTCCTCCTCTCTGACTTCTAGAGGTTTGATTTCTCAACACCAATACTTCTCGAGGTAAAGTGGTATTGACTTCACCTTCTTTTTTACTCATCTTTTTGCTTCTATCTTGTTCTTCTCTCTCTTCTACTCCAATTGCTCATCTATATGTTGTCCTTTCTTCTTGATTAAAAATGCGCAAGGGGGGCGGGGTTAAGTCCATCTTCTTATGAAATTTTCCATGAGGTGACCGATATAGTTGCCTACTTGCAACTGCGCAAGACCATCTACTACTAACAATTTGTCTCCCCCACCACTATGGGATCCTCCATCTTCCTCTTCTTCTGGTGCACTAACACGTTGCACTCTATCTTCTTGTCCTATCTGCCCACCACAAATCAACACTCTATCTTCTTGTCTTATTTGTGCACTACCACTTTGTGTGCTATCTTCCTCTCCTAGCAACATGCTACTGCTACGCGCACCATATTTTCCTCTTATCAACACACCACTGCTCTGCACTTCATAGTCCTCTAAGGTTGCAACACTCCACAACAACCAAGGGGTGTGGACTTAGTCACCTAGACCCTTACTAATATCACTACTTGTATCTCCATTGGATACCCTATCCCCTATGCCACGCCTCTTCGCAGGCCTATCTTCATCTGTGCTCTACTCTAGCACAACATACTCTTCCGCACTACCACCTGGTGCAGTTTCTTTTCTCTTCATCATGGGCCCAACCCCTTGTTGCACACCCCTAGATAACTCTTTTCCACCTCTTTGCTCCACTTTTCTTCTTATCTCAACTCTTCTTACATATATCTACGTGCTTTTTCTCCTCTACTCCTCTAGGTCCATACCATTCCTCACCTCATCTCAACACTTTATGGATCCTCCTCCATAGATCCATTTTCTCAATGAATTTCCCCCATACCTGCAACCCCTCCCCCCAGCGCTATGGGAGTTTACTCAACCATTCGATTGGGCTCCATGCACATTGACCCTTTAACCACAAACATCATCTTTATCCAGAGTAGAATATCTTCCTACATCTACTTCCTCGGACCTTCCGCGAACTTTCTTTCAGCCTCGCTGAAATAATTGGTGTACTCCATAACAAACTCAACAATGTAGCCTTCTTTTGTTCAAGCAAACTAGAAGTCAATAGCTTGAGTCTATTAGCATCTTTATTTTTAAGGTAAAGTTGGAAGTTTGTTTAGAATTTGCAAAGTCATGCCTTGGTCTAAAGAATACCAAGGCATTCCTAATTGAGTCACAATGTGTGTTTTATCTCAAAAGATGATTCAAAGTCCATAGGTCATTGATCAAACAAAATATAAGATGCATGTCAAAAGAGAGTCAAGTTATAAGTCTGAGTCAAATGCTTATGTGTGAATTTCATGATACATCATTACACATCATGAAAGACATGAAATTTTTAAAAGGTGTATAGGATGTCTATCACATGAAAGGGTTTGTAAAGGTCCTTGGTTTTTTAGTTTGAAACAATTTCACAAGGTGGGAAGTGGTATGTCAAAGTCGAGTCGTAAGTCTAGGAGGGAAGTTCAATTCAAAGGATATCAATGATCATCATCACATATGATCAAGTCAACAAAAAGGGTAATGATCACATCTCATGTCATTTGTACCTTCGCAACTGAAAACATGTGCGCACTATGCAAACATGCTGCGCAAGTTACTTGAAATAGGTTGGGAAGTCTCATCACCTAAAACAAGTACTTTCCCTTTCAAAATCTCTCCCTATCAACTCGTGCATGCATCTTTGCCACCTTTTGTCCATTTGCATGCGTCCTCAACCTGTGAATCAACCATTTCCTCTTGAGCAAGCTCCAAGAATCCTCTGCTATGCAAACCAGTTTCCTCGCTACACAAGCTCTGTGTAACATTCTTCGCTACGCAAAACTCGGTTGCAGTTGCTCTCGCTATGCATCCATATTCACTTGTTTGTTGTGTAAAAACCATTAAAGCTCGTTTTGTCGATGCTAGCATACTTGCTCTATAGTTTTCCTTTCATATAATGAAAGTTTTTTATGCTAATTTGAGCAAACCCTAGCCCTGCTAATTTATTGTGCAAGTTTCCTGCTGAGTTTTGAAGACCTCTCTGCCTGTAATAGTTTCGAGTTCATCTTGCAAAAAATCTACAAATCTATGACAACACAAGAGAAGAAGAAGTACAGGGGATGCAATGTGTTGAGGTATGATCCACAAAGTTTGACTTTGGTAAACTCAGACCTTGCATTCAAAGTGTCTTTTGAGCAAGTTGGGTGCATGAGGTTTTGTGAAAAGGTCCAAGGGTATAACATGCAAGTGACAAAGGAGTTTTCCCTGAACTTTAATGGCGTACAACCAACCATTGTTGAGGTCATTTTCCCAGTATCAGAGGAGACAATATCAGCTGCAACAAAGATTCCAATACATGGAGAAAAATGGTTTAAAGGTATGCCTCTTGACCTTGTGTTTTACATTGACTTCCTTAAGCCTAAGTGTAGAAAGCAGAAGATTGGTGCCACTATCCCCAAGGAGTATGTTTTGGATCCCTATGAGAAGTTGTTGAGGGTAATACAAAGGTATTTCACTTGTGAGGGTAGGTTTGATAGGGTATACCAGTACCATGCAAGACTCCTCATGCATTTCACAGGAAAGAGCCCCTTAAACTTACCTTTTTACCTGTATAGAAGCTTAGGTAAAATCGCAGATAAAGTCCAATCTAGGGCTCATCAATTTAAGAGTAGCTTGTTTCACTTTTCCTTGGTGAAGCTGCTAGTGGTTGAGGAGCTTAGAAAAATGAACAGGGACTGGGATTCCTTCTTAGACTCCACCAATATCGCCCTGGACCACAAAGGAGATACCCCCTTGTCTACTGAAAGATTGGCATCTAACAGCTCAAGTGGAAAAGAAAGAAGTGTTGCAGAAAAGGGAAAAGGGAAAAGAGATTGAGGGACCTTCACCAAGTTAGATAGTTTTGAAAAAGGGTAGGAGGATACAAATCACCGATGAGCCAAAGGAGACACAAACACCTAGTAGACCAACCACGAGGCCAACTGCTAGAAGGCTTCCCACACCCACAATGCAGACATATTTTGTTGAAGATGAAGCTCATGATATGGATAAAGACCAAGTGAAGTCAAGGGAGAAAGATTCAGAGATTAGGGAGATGCAACAAAAACTCAGGGAGGCTCCTCATGTCATAGATCAATTCTACCAAGAGAGCGGAGAATTGAAAAGGAAGCTAGATGAGAAGGTTTATGAGGAACAAACACCACACATCAAGAGAGATTCCAAGAATGAAATGTCAAAGGGGAAGGAAGTGATTCAAATCCCTAAGACCATAGTTTTAGCCAAGCCTACAACTCCTCTGAAAAGATCCTTAGCTAGGAAGAAGAGTTCAAAGGTAGAGGTCCAACTTGCAATAGGTGAAAAACCTCATACTTCACCTGCAGAAGGAGAAAAAACTGTGAAGTGGCTAAATAAACAATTACGGGAGGCTCGGGACCTAATTATTTAGCTCAAGGAAGAGAACGGGTCATTAGAAAAAAGGATTCAAAGACATTTCCAAGAATGTGGACCAACCATCACAAATGCATGTGAGGCACTCTCAAATGCCCACAATTAAAATTGAACAAAAGTGCACGCTTATCAAAGAAAATTCAAAATTTGAAGAGGTAGAATTTGTCACTGAGAAAGACAAAGAGGTCCTTGAGGTTACAAGTGAAAATTGATGAAGAGGGCAAAGGTAAGTTGGACCTTCTTGCTCTGAGTCGAGCCATGCCGAGACAAAGCGATGGAATGTCAATGCGGCTAGGGCCTAAACCCTAGCCGCCTCCGCTCTGGTTCTACGAGTGCAAGGGCATGGATCTGCAGCCGATCAGGGTTCCCTGCATACAGGGCCGCGGTCAGAGCATCCCTACTGCGTTTCGCCTGCATTTTTGCATGCGTTTTGGAGTAGTGGTCTTGGCTTGCCGCTGTGACTTGCTCCGTCTTCTGGTTTTGCTAGTGGTCGATGCCCAGCTACGATGGCCCCAGATCCGATTGCCGAGAGGGAAAAAGAACCTTTGGAAGCATTCAAAGCATTAGTCCGCTCGGCAGGACCCAAATCCAAGCCTTTTCTATCGTCTAAGTTTGTTAAGAAGATGGAGGAGATCCCTTCTCTGGAGCTATCTCCAGAGGAGCCTTGCAATCTTGCCCTCCTTCTAGCAGAAAAGGCCCTCATCGGAAAGTTTACGGGGTTATGGCCTAGCCCCAAAATGGTGGAGGCATGGATGGATGATCGTTGGAAGTCGTTGATACATGGAAATGTCTCTCTGTTCGTAGTAGGCAGGGGTTTTTTTGTCTTCAGTTTCTCGAGGAAAGAGGACTGTGATCTAGTTTTCAGATCTGGACCCTATTTCATGGGGTCGAGAGGACTGTTCTTAGCCCCTGGACTCTTGACTTCAATCCCGAAGCCGAGATCACCGCAACCCCTGTTTGGGTTAGGCTGCCTCACCTTCCATTGCATCTCTGGGGTATAAGATCTCTGGAGGACATTGGAAATAGGCTTGCGCGTTTCTTGGACAGGGCGGAGCCAAAAGGGGACCATTTTACCTACGCTCACATTTGTGTTGAGGTTAACCTTGAGAAAGGTCTTCTGGAAGCCATTAAGCTCTCCCTAGGGGAATGGTGCCATATCCAAGAGCTGGACTACGAGCAGATTCCCTTTAAGTGCCTCCGGTGCCATGCTTACGGTCACTTCGCAAAAATCTGCCCCAAAGCACCTGAGGAGCCAGGACCAGTCAAAGAAGATGACTTTCAGCCCGTATCTAGCCGACGAAGGCAGTCAAGGCGAAAGGATCCACTAGTCTAGGCCCCGAAGGCCACTCATTCAGCAGAGGCAACTCTAGAAAATAAAAACAACTTTGATGCGCTGAAGGAAGATGAAGTCCTAGATCCAGAAGCAACAGGAGTTAAGGAAGATCCTCCGGCAGACGAAAGCCTTTCGGAATCCACCCCCCCAAAGTCAGAAGCAGCGAGAGAAATTCGGGCTTCAGATCCAGAACCCTCTGCCCACGCAGGTCTGGTTGCTACAGTCCCCTCTAGCGGCTCTGGGGGAACACCTGAACCTGAAGACGATTCAGTTCCATCTCCACCTCTTACCCGAGGGCGAAGGACCAACAAAGCGCACAGAGAAAAGGAGGCGACCTCCAACATTTCTTTAGGTTCTCAGAAAAAGATGGATCCCTACATTAAGGGGAAAATTTCAGCCCCCTCGGTCTAATGCATTGCTTCTGTCTTCTGCTATGCTCACAGTTTGTGAGAATTTACTCATGTATGCATTCTTTGTCATTTTCTCAAATTAGCTCAAGGAGCAGAGGGGATTGGTCTTCCAAGACATTCACAAGAAGTTTGGCAGTACTATTAGAGGTCACCAACCTTCTTCAGATTTGTAACTTTCTGATTCTGGCTTGCCAGAATGCCGCTTAATGCAACATAACCGTTTTGTCAAAAAAAAAGTTGGACCTTCTTGTTGAGATATGAATGAAGAAACCTCACAATTTTATCTTTTTGGGGAAAAGGGTCATCTCAGGGTTTGAGTTTGTTCTAGAAGTTTTGTTCACTATGAGAAAGTGAAAAATCTATGATGATGGAGAGGAGTGAGGATGTTATCAGATTCGAGATATGTTATGATTTTTTTTTTCACTCCCTGTACCTTTGATTCAGAGAAGGATGACAGCCTAAAAACACCTCCTAAGACACAGTTGTAGTTTTGTCTAGGAAATTGTTATGCACAACACTTGCGTAGCGAGCTCTCGCTACGCAAGTACTGTAAGCACACATGGTTAGAAAAGTCAGCAGGAGGTGATGGGTATTCAGGTTATGAAGTAAGTATACAAGTTGCTGCCACCAGACGATTGCACATGTTTCAAGAAAACTCAACGTTCTACGCAAAAACTGTAGGTAGCACTTGCGCAGCGTTAGCTACAGTTCGCTATGCAAATGTGGAAGAGTTAGCCAACAAAGCATAGAATGCCTCGAAATGCTATCCAGATGCATCTAATGACTCATCACAACATCATATTCGGTTTTTTCTCAAGATCTATGTTTGTATAAGATTTTTTGTTTTACATTTAAGATGGTCAAAATCGAGTTTACTATTTATAGTAACTTGTTTAGGAGTTGTTCTCCTTTGATGTAACTAGATCCATGATTATAGGTGGCAGTAGTTCGACTCCCAGTAGCCTGGTGTGGAAATAAGCTCTTGTATATTTGATCACTTCTGATGTAAAGAAGGGGGGAGTTGGCAGAAGTACAAAGGGACGAATTGTAGTGATCATTGTAATAATTTCTGAATTTGAATGAATACAAGTGGAAATGTCCAGAGTTTTTTCATACCAAATATTCATGTGGTTATGATCTGAAGTATGTGCTTCCTTTCATACATGTTTTTCTAGTTTGCTATCTCTTCATCTGCAACCTTTCATATTTTAAAATTGGATGTTAATGGGTCTAGAATTCATATAAATGGTGCTTTAGATCCAAGCAATTTTGAATTTTGTTTTCTTTCTTAACTCATCAGAACTCATCTCTTATGGTGCTATGATTGATATTATATGTTTTCCTCTTTCTTCCATCTTATCACAACAAATTAAAAGATTGAAAGTTCATCACTTACCTTGCCTTTGCTTCCTTGAGAATTCTACCTACCAAACACTGTTTCAATTGTTTTAAGAGTTGGCTCCATCGCCCAACAAGTTCCTTTCCTTCTTGCTAGCAAAACCCATAAATATTTCATCAAATCAAAACCTAGCCATTAAACCTTCTTAGAAGATCCATCTTCCAAGAGACCAAGTGACAAGAGAGATCCCTCTCCGAACTGAAAAGGCTAGTTTCAGTTCTGAAGTGGTTACCTTTGTAAGTTGTCCCCTCAGCCTAGGCAATTTACCTAGTGCTAAGATTTTGGCATCGTTGCGGGGGAACGAAAGCTAAACTTTTCCCGGGAGAAACAACAAAGATTAGATATGATTGTTGACGGTGGACAACAATCAGATACAAGGAGGCTGAAAATCATCCACCTCATGACTCCATTATCAATTGTATCCAAATGAGAGAATATCAATGGTGACTCCACTGTCTGAAGGTTTTAAAGCTTGAAGAAGGTACTAGTGACTCCACTGGATTTGTTGAATAACTCAGATGTTGCTACCAATGTTTCAAGGTATACATGTTTTGAATTTTCACAGATTTATGGTTTCCCGAATCCTTTACCCAAGGATGAATATTTTTTAATAAATGGTTTGAAATTTAGTGGAGATGATCTGAGTTTGACTTTGAAGCATATCTTAAAGTTTTGTAACTTTACTGAGTTTCTTAGAGTCAAGCATGAAGATGTTTTCATCAGACTTTTTTATGATTCATTTCAAGGGAAGTGTAGGAGCTGGGCTGAAGGTTTTCCTATTAGATCTATTAGAGGCCAAGATTCAGTTTTTTGATGAATTTGCCAAAGATATTGAGGGAGAGCTCAAAGCTTTAGAAGATCAGAAAATACCCCAAATTCCTTCATTTTAGAGTCTTCCTTGTGAAGTTTTATTTCAGTAGAAGCAAAATGACACATGGCTTCCTTTTCCCTTTGATATTGGGGATCAACAAACAAACTTTGGCAACCATGTTTTCTATGATCCTATAGCTGAATATATGGAAAGATTTCTCAACTTAAATTTGCAGCCATGTCTTTACCGTGAGAAACAAAAGTATCATTAGTTGCCTTTGTTGTTACATGTTCCAATTTTGACCTTGTTGAAGCATAGTCATGCAACCATGTTAGCTAAGAAACTACTTGACTGGTTGCATTGATATTTCAGTATTATTTGATTCAGAAAGTGTCTTCAACAGATTAGAGTAGGATTGTGTGCCAATAAGCTCACAATTGAGCATTATTCAGTAGTTTTTAATTCAGTTTCAATATTCAGTTTATAGTCAGCAGGGTAAAATAACTTCAATCTCCAGTTTCCAATTTGGATTCAGTTGCAAAATGAGTTGGTTACGGGGAATGGGATCAGCCCAATGGATAAGGCACCGGGTCTATTGTTCTTTGCTACCTCATAGGGAGGATAACATCCCCATTGGAGCCAAATGTTAGCATCTTTATTTTTAAGGTAAAGTTGGAAGTTTGTTCAGAGTTTACAAAGTCACGCCTTGGTCTTAGGAAGACCAATGCATTCTTAATTGAGTCATAATGGGTGTATGTGTATGTTTTGTCTCGTAAGGTGATTCACAGTCCTTAGGTCATTGATCAAATAAAATATAAGATGCATGTCAAAAGAGAGTCAAGTTATAAGTTTGAGTCAAATGATTTTGTGTGAATTCATGATACATCATTACACATCATGAAAGACATGAAATTTTTAAAAGGTGTATAGGATGCCTATCACTTGAAAGGGTTTGTAAAGGTCCTTGGTTTTTTAGTTTGAAATAATTTCACAAGGTGGGAAGTGGTATGTCAAAGTTGAGTCGTAAGTCTAGGAGGGAAGCTCATTTCAAAGGATATCAATGATCATCATCACGTATGATCAAGTCAACAAAAAGGGTAATGATCACATCTCATGTCATTTGTACCTTGGCAACTGAAAACGTGTGTGAACTATGCAAACACGCTGCGCAAGTTACTTGAAACAGGTTGGGAAGTCTCATCACCTAAAACTGATACTTTCCCTTTCAAAATCTCTCCCTATCAACTCGTGCATGCATCTTTGCCACCTTTTTTCCATTTCCATGCATCCTTGACCCGTGAATTAACCATTTCCTCTCGAGCAAGCTCCAAGAATACTCTACTACACAAACCAGTTTCCTTGCTACACAAATCCTGTGCAAGATCCCTTGCTACGCAAGCTCTGTGTAGAATTCTTTGCTACACAAAACTCTATTGCAGTTGCTCTCGCTACGCATCCCATATTCACTTGTTTGTTGTGTAAAAACCATTAAAGCTCGTTTTTTCCATGCTAGCATACTTTCTCTATAGTTTGCCTCTCATATAGTGAAAGTTTTTTATGCTAGTTCGAGCAAACCCTAGCCCTGCTAATTTTTTGTGCAAATTGCCTACTGAGTTTTGAAGACCTCTCTGCCTGTGATAGTTTCGAGTTCATCTTGAAAAAAATCCACAGAGCTATGACAACACAAGAGAAGAAGAAGTACAGGGGAGGCAATGTGCTGAGGTATGAGCCACATAATTTGACTTTGATAAACTCAAACCCTGCATTCAGAGTGTCTTTTGAGCAGGCCGGCTACATGAGGTTTTGTGAAAAGATCCAAGGGTACAACATGCAACTGACAAATGATTTTTCCCTGAACTTTAATGGTGTATATACAACCATTGCTGAGGTCATTTTCCCAGTATCATAGAAGATAATATCAACTACAATAGATTCCAATATAGGGAGAAAAATGGTTTAAAGGTATGCCTCTTAACCCTTTGTTTCACATTGGTTTCCTCAAGCCTAAGTATAGAAAGCAGAAGATTGGTTCCACTATCCCCATGGAGTATGTTTTGGAGCCCTATGAGAAGATGTTGAGGGTAATACAAAGGTATTTCACTTGTGAGGGTAGGTTTGAAAGGGTATACTAGTACCATGTAAGACTCCTCGTGCATTTCACAGGAAAGAGCACCCTAAACTTACCTTTTTACTTGTATAGAAGCTTAGGTAAAATGGCAGATAAAGTCCAAGCCAGGGCTAACCAACTTAAGAGTAGCTTGTTTCACTTTTCCTTGGTGAAGATGCTAGTGGTTGAGGAGCTTAGAAAACTGAACAGGGACTGGGATTCCTTCTTAGCCTCGACGAATATCCTCCTGGACCAAAAAAGAGATACACCCTTGTTTGTTGAAATATTGGCCTCTAACAACTCATGTGGAAAAGGAAGAAGTGTTGGAGAAAAGGGAAAAGGAAAAGAGATTGAGGGTCCTTCACTAAGAAAACCAGTTTTGAAGAAGGGTAGGAGGCTACAATTCACTGATGAGCCAACGGAGACACAGACACCCAACAGACCAACCACAAGGTCAGCTGCTAGAAGGCTTCCCACACCCACAGTGTAGACAAAATTTGTTGAAGTTGTAGCTCAGGAGATGGATGAATACCAAGTGAAGTCAGGGGAGAAAGATTCAAAGATTAGGGAGATGCAACAACAACTCAGGGATGCTCAACATGTCATAGCTCAATTCTACCAAGATAGAAGAGAATTGAAAAGGAAGCTAGCTAAGAAGGTTTATGAGGAACAAACACCACAAATCAAGACAGATTCCAAGAATGAAATGTCAAAGGGGAAGGAAGTCATAAAAATCCATAATACCACAGTTTTGGCCAAGCCTATAGATCCTCTAACAAGATCCTCATTGAGGAAGAAGAGTTCAGAGGCACAGGGCCAACTTGCAACAGGTGAAAAACCTCATACTTCACTTGCAGAAGGAGAAAAAACTGTGAAGTGGCTAAATAAACAGTTAAGGGAGGCTCGTGACCTAATTTTTCAGCTCATGGAAGAGAACAGGTCATTCGAACAAAGGATTCATAGACATTTCCAAGAATGTGGACAAACCATCACAAATGCATGTGAGGCGCTCTCAAATGCCCAATTAAAATTGAAGAAAAGTGCACGCTTATCAAAGTAAATTCAAAATTTGAAGAGGCAGAATTTGTCACTAAGAAAGACAAACAGGTCCTTGAGGTTACAAGCGAAAATTGATGAAGAGGGAAAATGTAAGTTGGTTTGTCTTGCTGAGATAACAGAGATATGAATGAAGAAACCTCACAATTTTGTCTTTTTGGGGAAAAGGGTCATCTCGGGTTTTGAATTTGTTCTAGAAGTTTCGTTCACTATGAGAAAATGAAAAATCTATGATGATGGAGAGGAGTGAGGATGTCATCAGATTCGATATATGTTATGAAAAACATTTTGCACTTCCTGTACTTCTGATTCAGAGAAGGATGATAACCTAAAAATACCTCCTAAGCCACTGTTGCAATTTTGTCTAGGAAATTGTCATGCACAACACTTGTGTAGCGAGATCTCGCTACACAAGTACTATAAGCACACATGGTTAGAAAGGTTAGCAGGAGGTGATGGGTATTCAAGTTATGAAGTAAGTACATGTCTCCAACAAACTGTTGCCACGAGAAGATTGCACAGGTTTCAAGAAAACTCAACGTGCTACACAAACGTTGTAGGTAGCACTTGCGCAACATTAGCTATAGTTCGCTATGCAAAGGTGACAAAGTTACCCAACAACACATAGAATGCCTCGAAATGGTCTCGAGATGCACCTGATGACTCATCACAACATCATATTTGAATTTTTCTCAAGATCTATGATTGTATAAGATTTTTTGTTTTACATTTAAGATGGTCAAAATCGAGTTTACTATTTATAGTAACTTGGTTAGGAGTTTTTCTCCCTTGATGTAACCAGATCCATGATCATAGGTGGCAATAGTTTGACTCCTAGTATCCTAGTGTGGCAATAGGCTCTTATATATTTGATCACTTTTGATGTAAAGAAGGGGTGAGTTGGCAGTAGTACAAAGGGACGAATTGTACTGATCATTGTAATAATTTCTGAATTTGAATGAATACAAGTGGAGATGTCCAGAGTTTTTTCATACCAAAGATTCATATGGTGATGACCTGAAGTATGTGCTTCCTTTCGTGTATGTTTTTATAGGTTTCTATCTTTTCATCTGCAACCTTTCATATGTTTAAAATTGGATGTTAATGGGTCTGAAATTCATCTAAATGGTGCTTTAGATCTAAGCAATTTTGAATTATGTTTTCTTTCTTAACTCATCATAATTCATCTGTTATGGTGCTCTGATTGATGTTATATGTTTTCCTCTTTCTTCCATCTTATCACAACAAATTAAAAGACTGAAAGTTCATCACCTACCTTGCCTTTGCTTCCTTGAGAACTCTACGTACCAAACACTGTTTCAATTGTTTTCAGAGTTGACTCCATTGCCCAACAAGTTCCTTTCCTTCTTTCAAGAAAACCCCATAAATTTTTCATCAAATCAAAACCTAGCCATTAAACCTTCTTAGAAGATACATCTTCCAAGAGACCAAGTGACAAGAGAGATCCATCTTTGAATTGAAAAAAGGCTAGTTTCATTTCTGAAGTGGTTTTGTGGTTAACTTTGTAAGTTGTCCCCTAATCCTAGGAAATTTACTTAGTGCTAACAGAGTCCAATTATTATCCAACACTTTCAATCTTTCAAGATTAGCTTGATCGCATACCACTGGTTCCAAAGGCCACACACTAGAATTGGTAGCATTTTTCTCTTTTAGCCATTCATACAACAAACAAATAAATTCAACAAAGAAAATCTCATGCATATCCTTGTAAAGACAATCATCTTTCCATTTATTCACATTCACTTTCAACCCCTGAGTTTCTTGCAGGGAAAACTCATGCTCTTTTTAAGTCAACTAGTCTTGAATTTCCTCCCGAGATGGATGCCACCTCATCTCTTGCCTTCATTATTCCCTACAAGACTTTTAGGTCCCAACAACATAACCATTTGTTGGCATTTTGTTCCACAGTTACACACGCCCTTTTTAATGCTTGGGAGTTTAGACATAGGGTTCATCTAGAGTTGACCAACAAAAACTCCAAAGCATCGACATATCAATCCTCAGCCAAGGCTGAGGAAGGTCTCACCTGAGATGTATATAGGATCACAGAGACCACAAGGTCTTGTGACAAGGATGAAGGCTAAACACACAAAGATCCATCGGGACTGGCATTCATGTAATTCATATCCGACAAGTTATTATGACTAAGAAGTAAATCAATACACACACATATCCAACTTATACATGATAGACACATAGTAGATCAAAATTGCCGCATCTTTATTACCAGAGTCATTCCATTACAACAAAGGCATATATTAAGCATACTATATATGACATCCACAAAACTTCATATCTTCACTTCTATAAATTCCCAGAAATACAACACATTGCACAATGCACATTCTCTCAAGACTTCAGACATATGGCAGACTCTGGAATATATTTATAAGCGTTACAATATTACAATAGGCTCAGAGCAAGCTTGATACCAACAACTTAATGAATCTCATATAAACATCTAACTAGCCCCATTTATGATATCATTGCTTCCTTTTTTAGATTTCTTTGCTCAAGAGCTCTGTCTCTTTCTCCTCTGTTCCACTCTCTTGACTAACAAAATTGCCTCGCATGCTTCTGGCACCTTCCTGCAGTCCACGTAGCCTTAAGGAATCGGGGCAATCTTAACTACCCTATCAACTCATCTTTTGTCAGCTCCACGATCCATTGTGTTGCTGGCAGTAATCATTTGAGAGGATTTCTTGATTATTTCTTTCTTGATTTCAACGTGTGTCTTCTTGATTTCCAGTGCGCATCAAAACTCAGAAAGGTGCACATTCAATAATCTTTTAGGTATGTCACACACTATCAAAACTCGGTCTGGCGCACACTCGTCATCATTCTTCGCGCATGACCTTAAGTGCACACAAAACTTTGGAATGAACGTGCACAACTTCATTTGTGTGAGCACGTGAAATGAACCAAAAACTCTCGATCCCAACAATTTGGTATTGAAATACTCACATGTACTAATGTTGGAGTGTTATGCTTCTACAATGTTTTTGATTGTCCCTACTACTTGAGTGATTGGGAGTTTATGAGACTACTCCAATCGGTGATGGGAACCAATTGCATGGTGATACATGGGTTGTCATTCCTTGATTAATGTGATTTAAATTATTGGTTTGCAATCACATGGATATATGTTATGTGCTTAGAAACACTATTACTTACATGCTTGATGGAGAATAAGATGCAAGGAAGTTGCACATTAGTTTGATATGTGTAGAGTTACATGTAGTTTGAAGAACAAGGTGAAAGCAAAGGTTGCACAAAGAACAATCCTCACAACCAACCCAAGAAGAAGAAGATACAAATCATTGTACAAGGCATGGAATATAGGCCTAATGGCCTTTCTTAAGACATAACACTTTATACAAGCCCGAGAGAAGACCTTAGAAGAGACTTTGTTAAAGGATTTGCGTTGGTGAAGCGAGTGGGATATAAGTCCCTCTTTTACGGATCAAAAATACACTTCTGAATTTTGTACCCAATAATTCAACTTAGCAACATCGATCTCACCTTGATAGGGCTTGATATCCACTTTCGCTTCCATTCTAAACAGAGTCCATGAAGGAATGATGGTACTGGAACTTGGTCGCTCTTTCTTGGGCTATTTTTTCGACTCCTTTTATGGTTCTTCACTATCTCTTAGTTTCTCATCTGATCCAACTTTTGAGTTAGAGCCACCAACCTCCCCGAAAGGCCTGAACTTGTTCGCTAGAGCCAGCCATGTTGCAAGAGATATTAATGACTTGCTCTTCCAACCTCACAAATTTCTCTTTTGCTATATCCCAAGGGTTGTTATTAATGGACTCATACATGATGGCTAACGTTTTGTGACTTCCTTCTTAAGCCTATTGCTAGATCCTGTAACTTTCCACATGTACCGCAAAGAAGACCTTCTTTGATGCCAACATGATTTGTAAATTGCCATGGATATTCCACTAGAATAGTTCATCACAACATATCTTATATCATTATGAAATCTTTTGGTAATGCAAGTTTATTTCCTTAGATCTTAGATTTATTATCGATAACTTATTGCTTGAACTAAGGAAGAAACTGAAATATGAAAATGAAAGAATAAGTAAATGAACACACAATCCACATAAATGAACACAAGACATATCCCAGGAAACCCAATATGGGAGAAAACCCATAGAAGGTGAAGCCTATGCTCTACTCTCTTTTATTCAGTTATAAAATGCAAGTACAAACAAAGGGGCACTCACCATGGAGTTGCCTTTGACACCGTGGCATGAATGTCTGCCACAAAATCTCTTAGCTCTTCTATTATGCTCTCAAAATCCCACTCCTATATGTTCTGCTCAACTATGGAACAAGTATAATGCTAAAGAATGGAACCCCCTCTCCTCCTAGTGGCCCAATTTTTAACATTGCCTGATAGTCGTCTAGGATTGGGACTTGCCGCTAAAACGGGCCCTGTAAGCCAATTCCTCTTATTTTTCCACACAAAAAGTACCAATATAGATGAAAAATTATATAATGATCCAATTCGAATGAGTTAATATTGGCACATAGGTAGTGTGGATTTGTAATCTCATGATTGAGCTTAGATTTCCCATTGAGGAATCCACTATAGATTATCATTACAATCAAAGTAGAGTATAGGTAGCTGAGAATCTTGTTGCTCACGGTGATATGAAGCGTGTGGAACTTCAAGCTCATTATTTGAGGCAGTTAGAATAGGACATTGTAGTGTCTCTTGTTAATTGTAGGTAATATGATTAGATCATTGATATCTTCATGAAGCCTTTAACATAAGCTAACTTTGTGAAACTTTAGGCTATGCTTAGGCTTCATGCAACTGCAATTATGGGGGGTGTACAAAGAAGATAATTTTACCTATTGAATCTCTAGATAATTATGTTGATGGGGGGAGGGGGTGTTAGAACATCAAGTTCATCACACCTATAGATCTTTTGGAGGTAGTTAATTGATAGTTGAGAGTTAACTAGGAGAGTCTACTAGATAGTGGACTAAGTAGTCCACTAGTCTGTCGGGTTGACAAAGACGATCGACTGTTGCATAATACGAGGAAAAAAAAGGAGTTTGGTACACACCCTAGCCGATCAAAATTGATTGTGTCTTCCTCACTTCAAAGAATTTAGTTATACATTGGGGCTATATATAGATGGTCCTATGGATCAATATATCACGAAGTTTAATGAACTTGTGTATGAAGTTTTTCCTTAATATGTATATTGAGCTATGCTCACTTGTGCTTTAGTACTCTAACAATGTCTTTAGACACTACCTTTCCTTGGACTGTATAACTCTTCAGAACTACCAACTCCCCAATTTTCTAACACTCTTGAGAGTGATAGTCATTGGCTACCTTAAAAACACAAACTCATGTATATCTTATGAATTATTAAAGTGAAATGGTGCATTTTTAAGAAAAAAAAAGTCTATCAAATTGTGGTTTAGTGGTTGAGTCAATGCATCACCATGTCAATAATCCATGTTCAAACATGATTGACATAGAGCCACAAAATACAAGCTCATCAAATTTAACAAGTTTCATAGAGAACACTAATTAAAAAACACAAATTTATAATTTACTAGCTTATTAATATCCTTAACTTAACTGATTTGGATCACTATGTCACATTAAGGTGGTATGTAAGGTGACTTGATCGTTTATTTGAACTATAAATTAGAAACACATGTGATATGTGAAAAAGAAACGCTAAATATCTAACACAAGAATTACAGGTTTGCAAACCACCACATACAATTCAAACTTAGAATGAATTCCCTACCTTACCTTTATACATTATTATCCTTGCTTCTATGTAGGTATATTGCATCCACTACCCCAATGACTTGAAATAGTTAAAGGTTTGACTATAATATTCTTTTGCAACATCAAAACTTGGATGTAGGAAACAAAAAAATAATGGTGTTGTCTAACTGTTCTTCGAAATGTTTTTTTTTTGCCGGAAACTGGTGACATTAATTTGCACGAAATCACTATTTTTTGTTGTTTAAATTCAATTTCTGAATGCAGAAATGCATTCAACATATTGAAAAACCCATGGAGAATTCATATTATACAAAAATAATAATTCAAATTTGCGGTTCTAACAATTTCTTGCCGGATTTTAGGTGTCCCCGAAAAAAATCGCTAGAAAATAATCATTTCGTAGAACATTTAGACTACAACAAAAATAATTCTTTTTGTATAAGATATAAATTCTTTATCGTGAATTTGATTGGAGAAAACGTTTAAGTTCTTATTTTTGAACTTCCACAAAACATGACAAACATTGCACACATAAGATACATGTAGATATGCGACTTTAGTTATGGCCACAACAAGACCCACCTCCCACCCCATAAAAGATAAATGTAAACTATTTTTTCTTAAAGTAGGAAAAAAACTATAATAATGTTATTATACCAGCCGATAGGCATGGTATATAGTGTTGAGTTAGGTTTGACTTTCTATTAGTTCATGGTTGACCATAAAATATACACCCATTTTTCTAAAGTTAAAAAAAATAATGATTAATGATTAATTTTAAATTTTAAATCTCATTTATCTGATATCTTATTGGCCAAAAACTTTGAAGTCTTATTGCTGCCTTCACTTCCTCCAATGTTATTGTAATAAATATTTCTGCCATCTAGTCATTTCATGCCTACTCCTTCTCTCCCTATCTCCTTAAACAATACTTTCATTATTATATTCGACAGGTATATGCTACCTAGTAGCCTT
Source organism: Picea engelmannii (assembly GCA_009831015.1). Lineage (NCBI taxonomy): Eukaryota > Viridiplantae > Streptophyta > Pinopsida > Pinales > Pinaceae > Picea > Picea engelmannii. The sequence continues at coordinate 679,270 of ML784259.1, forward strand.
GTTTGGCTTACTTTCAATTCATAAAATCTCAAGACTTTGACATATAATAATATCATTATGGATAGATAAAATTTGGTTAGTTGAAATAACTTGCAGGTGGTTCATAAAGGGTAAACTTCCACTTCTGTTAGATAGCTTTGGGTCTTGGGCTATTACCCTATTTCCTTAAGTTCAAGGAAGACAAACTCTTAGCCAATCAAAAGCAGTGTAAGGTCATAATCCATAACCAAATATCAGTTTCAACCTAGATAACATTGGCAAGAAACTCAGTGTCCCATGTTGTCGTTGCTAATACTATAACAAAGGGGTCACATAATTTTAAGTAGCACCTTGCCTTAATCCCATACATGAGACCAGAGACTAACCTAATACTATAACAAAGGGGTCACATAATTTTAAGTAGCACCTTGCCTTAATCCCATACATGAGACCAAGACTAACCTCAACTATAGTTTAACTTATTGCCAAGAGAAAAATAAAATATAACATATAAAGATAATCACTAACTATATGTAAAATTTATTAATAAATTGACAATTAAATTGTTTGAAGAGTCATAGCATTTTCAAAGATAAGAAAGCACACGATCACATATGAAATAGAGATACAAGTTTTATTGTAAATACTTTCTTAACTTAAACTGCTTTTTAGTGTAAGAGTTAAAATTACCTCTAATTGACTTGAAGCTTGTCTTTCTCTAATTACAATAACACCCAAAAATATCTCAAGGGAGTGAAATTTTACCCTTGAGTTGACAATTTACCACTAAGTAGTCACAAGTTTTACCACTTCCGAAAGAAAAAGAAAAAGAACAAAAAAATATTTACCACTATGTAGTCACAAGTTTTACCACTTTCGAAAGAAAGAAAATAAAATTATATAATGAAGGAAAACATGCTTCGACCCTGATAACATGTCAACCATGGCATATATTACTACTTCAAACATCAAAATATCTGTTTGGTCTCGTCCACTCTTATCGGCCACAATATCATCCTTTTCTGTTATAATGGCCGCGAGTCTTATCCTTATCGGCCATAACATCATCCTTTTATGTTCTAATGGCGCGAGTCTTATGGACCAGGAGAAAGAATGCAACATAAAAAACCAACGTTGAAGTTGAGGTTAGCCCATCTTAAATCTTTCAAAACTTTATTTTGACTCCGGATTGAGAGAACTGTACGCAGCATTTCCTAAGGGGGCAGAGGAGCCCGCGGGGTGTAAATGTTTGGAGTAAGTACCGGAACTCCTTCTCTCTTCCATCTTCTGTTTTTGTTGAGTAATTCTCAGTCATTCCAGGATTTTATTCATAGAATTTTCGCAGAGTTTTTTTTGGGATACTTTCTATTTGCCTTCTAGGAATTAGGAATAATGACCGGGCAGAGGCAAGAAAGACAATAGTTTGCAATTATTTCCTCAAAATATCACACTTGCATTATGAAACTGAATTCTCCCATCGATTTGTCCACAATGATGAAATGTGAAGTTTGTTTTATGTTAATATAAAATTAGTTGTTGCCCCAGGGGTGTAGAACAGTCGGTAATGTAGTGTACTGTTAAGGCACTCTGTTATGTGAAGTTACTGGTTCAAAACCCTCGACTTACCTTGTGTGCCGTGTGAGGAGCCGTGTTGGCATGCCTGGTGGTTATAGTGGTAGCAGTCGGATAACACATCCACATGTCACGTGAGTACGTGCCTGACTAGTTGCTGACAAAAAAAATATAAAATTAGTTGTTGTCTGATAATGTAACATAATAGAATAAGCTGAAGTCAAAACACCACCTGTGGAACGAACCAGCGTCTATACCGTATGCTTCAAAAGTGAGAAATGTATAACATGTCTTCCTTGTTGGACTACGATTTCCGTTAGACCAAAACCCGCAGGCATTAGTCTCTGCCACAATTGCCGGAGTTAGGATCCATGAGAGGGGGTTAACCCATGTTGCGAAACTCGCGGGAAGCGTTGAACCCAATGTCCAACAATCTCCCCCCAGCGCGTGCCGGACGAGTTAACTCGAAACATGTTACTTTGATACCATTTGTTGGACTACAATTGTCGTTAGACCAAAATCCACAGGCGTTAGTTTCCGTCACAATCGCTGGAGTTATGATCCATGAGAGGGGGTTAACCCATGTCGTGAAACTCGTGGGAAGCGCTGAACCCAATGTCCAACATTCCTCAATTGAGTTACATGGCTTTCTATGTCTTTGTTTTTGATCTGTTAGGGAGCTTTGAACCTCACACATATGCACACCTTCACCCAGGATCACAACTGCACACCTCACTGCCAGGAGGATGGGTGGTGGGGGGTTGAAGGTGTGCTTTTGTATGATCACAACTGCACACCTCACTGCCGGGAGGATGGGTGGTGGGAGGTTGAAGGTGTGCATTTGTATTTACCTTTCTATAAGTTTTTTGTATTGATAGGTAATTGCTTTTGTTGGATCTGTGGATAGCTTTAAACATGGTTGGGTGGGGAATGTGATTTGATCTTTGGACCTCTGCCTTGAGAGATGAATGCTTTTACCTAGCAAGCCATGGGTGTCCCCTTACATGTTATTATAGCATGCTGTCAGTTTATCGTTAGCTTCACATGGGGATGGATGTAGCTTAGAATTCTGATTCACATTTGTTGGGGTAAGCAGGGATTTAAGAAAGCGAAGAAGTGAGGAGAGGATCAAGGTCCATCGAAATTTAGAATTTCAAGGACATAACATTTGCTGATTTCTTTTGGTTTTCTGAGCTATATCATTGTATTGTAATTCAAATCCATCGAGTAGAGGAGAAACTCTGTTGGAGTTTAATTTACTGCTTGTGTGCTTGTGAATTCTTTCGAAGGGATTTATTCCTAGCTAGCTTTCACCAATCCATAGTTTTCGTTTATATACAACTCGATATTCCATATTTTTCAAGTCTCACTAAAAAATTCACCTACTCATATGCTTATCTTGGCGTTGCAGCATGACCTATGAAAATGTATTATTTTTTACCATTCTATTCACAAGACAGATAGTCTTGACTGTCTTAGGCGCTGGCATTTTTCCACAAGTCTGACGCACTAAAAGCCTTGAGTGAAGTTCGTTTTCTATGAGGTTGTTTACTTACACAGCTAGTAAGCTATAATATGGCCTAGTCGAATTTGAATTGTCCCCTGGAAATGAAGAAACAAGTTTATAAGGGCTTTTAAGAACTTACCTCATTGCATACATCTACTAGATTATGACACGTGCTTCTGGGTTCTTACCAGTTTTGAACGTGTGTTCATTATCAAGCTTTTTTCAACAGTCAATGATGTTGCTCCTTTTCTTTCTAATCTTTTTATGCATTGTGTCTTTTACTGCAAATTAAATCAAACAAAGAAATTCAATATCTATATTATGGTCAAATTGGGTCTAAAATACAGTTTGGGGGCTGCATTCATGTTAGAGCACAATAAATTCTGCCAATGACCTCATCATTACATTTAGAGTTTCATTTATATTTGTTGAAGAAATCGACCACAAATGAAGAGGCCCTTCCCTAGCAAGTATCTGCACAAGTACAAATAGGTTATGGCCTAGTTGTAACATTAACTATGGTTTGATGCCCAATCTAAATTTGAAATAATTCAGCATAATAGA
>ML784259.1:697033-711702 GCA_009831015.1 Picea engelmannii
TGAAAGGGTTTGTAAAGGTCCTTGGTTTTTTAGTTTGAAATAATTTCACAAGGTGGGAAGTGGTATGTCAAAGTTGAGTCGTAAGTCTAGGAGGGAAGCTCATTTCAAAGGATATCAATGATCATCATCACGTATGATCACGTCAACAAAAAGGGTAATGATCACATCTCATGTCATTTGTACCTTGGCAACTGAAAACATGTGTGCACTGTGCAAACACGTTGCGCAAGTTACTTGAAACAGGTTGGGAAGTCTCATCACCTAAAACTGATACTTTCCCTTTCAAAATCTCTCCCTATCAACTCGTGCATGCATCTTTGCCACCTTTTTTCCATTTGCATGCATCCTTGACCCGTGAATTAACCATTTCCTCTCGAGCAAGCTCCAAGAATACTCTACTACACAAACCAGTTTCCTCGCTACACAAATCCTGTGCAAAATCTCTTGTTACGCAAGCTCTGTGTAGAATTCTTTGCTACACAAAACTCTATTGCAGTTGCTCTCGCTACACATCCCATATTCACTTGTTTGTTGTCTAAAAACCATTAAAGCTTGTTTTTTCCATGCTAGCATACTTTCTCTATAGTTTGCCTCTCATATAGTGAAAGTTTTTTATGCTAATTCGAGCAAACCCTAGCCTTGCTAATTTGTTGTGCAAATTGCCTACTGAGATTTGAAGACCTCTCTGCCTGTAATAGTTTCGAGTTCATCTTGAAAAAAATCCATAGAGCTATGACAACACACGAGAAGAAGAAGTACAGGGGAGGCAATGTGCTGAGGTATGAGCCAGATAATTTGACTTTGATAAACTCAAACCCTGCATTCAGAGTGTCTTTTGAGCAGGCCGGGTGCATGAGGTTTTGTGAAAAGATCCAAGGGTACAACAGGCAACTAACAAATGATTTTTCCCTGAACTTTAATGGTGTATATACAACCATTGCTAAGGTCATTTTCCTAGTATCATAGAAGATAATATCAACTACAATAGAGATTCCAATATAGGGAGAAAAATGGTTTAAAGGTATGCCTCTTAACCCTGTGTTTCACATTGGTTTCCTCAAGCCTAAGTATAGAAAGCAAAAGATTGGTTCCACTATCCCCATGGAGTATGTTTTGGAGCCCTATGAGAAGATGTTGAGGGTAATACAAAGGTATTTCACTTGTGAGGGTAGGTTTGAAAGGGTATACTAGTACCATGTAAGACTCCTCGTGCATTTCACAGGAAAGAGCACCCTAAACTTACCTTTTTACTTGTATAGAAGCTTAGGTAAAATGGCAGATAAAGTCCAAGCCAGGGCTAACCAACTTAAGAGTAGCTTGTTTCACTTTTCCTTGGTGAAGATGCTAGTGGTTGAGGAGCTTAGAAAACTGAACAGGGACTGGGATTCCTTCTTAGCCTCGACGAATATCCTCCTGGACCAAAAAAGAGATACACCCTTGTTTGTTGAAATATTGGCCTCTAACAACTCATGTGGAAAAGGAAGAAGTGTTGGAGAAAAGGGAAAAGGAAAAGAGATTGAGGGTCCTTCACTAAGAAAACCAGTTTTGAAGAAGGGTAGGAGGCTACAATTCACTGATGAGCCAACGGAGACACAGACACCCAACAGACCAACCACAAGGTCAGCTGCTAGAAGGCTTCCCACACCCACAGTGTAGACAAAATTTGTTGAAGTTGTAGCTCAGGAGATGGATGAATACCAAGTGAAGTCAGGGGAGAAAGATTCAAAGATTAGGGAGATGCAACAACAACTCAGGGATGCTCAACATGTCATAGCTCAATTCTACCAAGATAGAAGAGAATTGAAAAGGAAGCTAGCTAAGAAGGTTTATGAGGAACAAACACCACAAATCAAGACAGATTCCAAGAATGAAATGTCAAAGGGGAAGGAAGTCATAAAAATCCATAATACCACAGTTTTGGCCAAGCCTATAGATCCTCTAACAAGATCCTCATTGAGGAAGAAGAGTTCAGAGGCACAGGGCCAACTTGCAACAGGTGAAAAACCTCATACTTCACTTGCAGAAGGAGAAAAAACTGTGAAGTGGCTAAATAAACAGTTAAGGGAGGCTCGTGACCTAATTTTTCAGCTCATGGAAGAGAACAGGTCATTCGAACAAAGGATTCATAGACATTTCCAAGAATGTGGACAAACCATCACAAATGCATGTGAGGCGCTCTCAAATGCCCAATTAAAATTGAAGAAAAGTGCACGCTTATCAAAGTAAATTCAAAATTTGAAGAGGCAGAATTTGTCACTAAGAAAGACAAACAGGTCCTTGAGGTTACAAGCGAAAATTGATGAAGAGGGAAAATGTAAGTTGGTTTGTCTTGCTGAGATAACAGAGATATGAATGAAGAAACCTCACAATTTTGTCTTTTTGGGGAAAAGGGTCATCTCGGGTTTTGAATTTGTTCTAGAAGTTTCGTTCACTATGAGAAAATGAAAAATCTATGATGATGGAGAGGAGTGAGGATGTCATCAGATTCGATATATGTTATGAAAAACATTTTGCACTTCCTGTACTTCTGATTCAGAGAAGGATGATAACCTAAAAATACCTCCTAAGCCACTGTTGCAATTTTGTCTAGGAAATTGTCATGCACAACACTTGTGTAGCGAGATCTCGCTACACAAGTACTATAAGCACACATGGTTAGAAAGGTTAGCAGGAGGTGATGGGTATTCAAGTTATGAAGTAAGTACATGTCTCCAACAAACTGTTGCCACGAGAAGATTGCACAGGTTTCAAGAAAACTCAACGTGCTACACAAACGTTGTAGGTAGCACTTGCGCAACATTAGCTATAGTTCGCTATGCAAAGGTGACAAAGTTACCCAACAACACATAGAATGCCTCGAAATGGTCTCGAGATGCACCTGATGACTCATCACAACATCATATTTGAATTTTTCTCAAGATCTATGATTGTATAAGATTTTTTGTTTTACATTTAAGATGGTCAAAATCGAGTTTACTATTTATAGTAACTTGGTTAGGAGTTTTTCTCCCTTGATGTAACCAGATCCATGATCATAGGTGGCAATAGTTTGACTCCTAGTATCCTAGTGTGGCAATAGGCTCTTATATATTTGATCACTTTTGATGTAAAGAAGGGGTGAGTTGGCAGTAGTACAAAGGGACGAATTGTACTGATCATTGTAATAATTTCTGAATTTGAATGAATACAAGTGGAGATGTCCAGAGTTTTTTCATACCAAAGATTCATATGGTGATGACCTGAAGTATGTGCTTCCTTTCGTGTATGTTTTTATAGGTTTCTATCTTTTCATCTGCAACCTTTCATATGTTTAAAATTGGATGTTAATGGGTCTGAAATTCATCTAAATGGTGCTTTAGATCTAAGCAATTTTGAATTATGTTTTCTTTCTTAACTCATCATAATTCATCTGTTATGGTGCTCTGATTGATGTTATATGTTTTCCTCTTTCTTCCATCTTATCACAACAAATTAAAAGACTGAAAGTTCATCACCTACCTTGCCTTTGCTTCCTTGAGAACTCTACGTACCAAACACTGTTTCAATTGTTTTCAGAGTTGACTCCATTGCCCAACAAGTTCCTTTCCTTCTTTCAAGAAAACCCCATAAATTTTTCATCAAATCAAAACCTAGCCATTAAACCTTCTTAGAAGATACATCTTCCAAGAGACCAAGTGACAAGAGAGATCCATCTTTGAATTGAAAAAAGGCTAGTTTCATTTCTGAAGTGGTTTTGTGGTTAACTTTGTAAGTTGTCCCCTAATCCTAGGAAATTTACTTAGTGCTAACAGAGTCCAATTATTATCCAACACTTTCAATCTTTCAAGATTAGCTTGATCGCATACCACTGGTTCCAAAGGCCACACACTAGAATTGGTAGCATTTTTCTCTTTTAGCCATTCATACAACAAACAAATAAATTCAACAAAGAAAATCTCATGCATATCCTTGTAAAGACAATCATCTTTCCATTTATTCACATTCACTTTCAACCCCTGAGTTTCTTGCAGGGAAAACTCATGCTCTTTTTAAGTCAACTAGTCTTGAATTTCCTCCCGAGATGGATGCCACCTCATCTCTTGCCTTCATTATTCCCTACAAGACTTTTAGGTCCCAACAACATAACCATTTGTTGGCATTTTGTTCCACAGTTACACACGCCCTTTTTAATGCTTGGGAGTTTAGACATAGGGTTCATCTAGAGTTGACCAACAAAAACTCCAAAGCATCGACATATCAATCCTCAGCCAAGGCTGAGGAAGGTCTCACCTGAGATGTATATAGGATCACAGAGACCACAAGGTCTTGTGACAAGGATGAAGGCTAAACACACAAAGATCCATCGGGACTGGCATTCATGTAATTCATATCCGACAAGTTATTATGACTAAGAAGTAAATCAATACACACACATATCCAACTTATACATGATAGACACATAGTAGATCAAAATTGCCGCATCTTTATTACCAGAGTCATTCCATTACAACAAAGGCATATATTAAGCATACTATATATGACATCCACAAAACTTCATATCTTCACTTCTATAAATTCCCAGAAATACAACACATTGCACAATGCACATTCTCTCAAGACTTCAGACATATGGCAGACTCTGGAATATATTTATAAGCGTTACAATATTACAATAGGCTCAGAGCAAGCTTGATACCAACAACTTAATGAATCTCATATAAACATCTAACTAGCCCCATTTATGATATCATTGCTTCCTTTTTTAGATTTCTTTGCTCAAGAGCTCTGTCTCTTTCTCCTCTGTTCCACTCTCTTGACTAACAAAATTGCCTCGCATGCTTCTGGCACCTTCCTGCAGTCCACGTAGCCTTAAGGAATCGGGGCAATCTTAACTACCCTATCAACTCATCTTTTGTCAGCTCCACGATCCATTGTGTTGCTGGCAGTAATCATTTGAGAGGATTTCTTGATTATTTCTTTCTTGATTTCAACGTGTGTCTTCTTGATTTCCAGTGCGCATCAAAACTCAGAAAGGTGCACATTCAATAATCTTTTAGGTATGTCACACACTATCAAAACTCGGTCTGGCGCACACTCGTCATCATTCTTCGCGCATGACCTTAAGTGCACACAAAACTTTGGAATGAACGTGCACAACTTCATTTGTGTGAGCACGTGAAATGAACCAAAAACTCTCGATCCCAACAATTTGGTATTGAAATACTCACATGTACTAATGTTGGAGTGTTATGCTTCTACAATGTTTTTGATTGTCCCTACTACTTGAGTGATTGGGAGTTTATGAGACTACTCCAATCGGTGATGGGAACCAATTGCATGGTGATACATGGGTTGTCATTCCTTGATTAATGTGATTTAAATTATTGGTTTGCAATCACATGGATATATGTTATGTGCTTAGAAACACTATTACTTACATGCTTGATGGAGAATAAGATGCAAGGAAGTTGCACATTAGTTTGATATGTGTAGAGTTACATGTAGTTTGAAGAACAAGGTGAAAGCAAAGGTTGCACAAAGAACAATCCTCACAACCAACCCAAGAAGAAGAAGATACAAATCATTGTACAAGGCATGGAATATAGGCCTAATGGCCTTTCTTAAGACATAACACTTTATACAAGCCCGAGAGAAGACCTTAGAAGAGACTTTGTTAAAGGATTTGCGTTGGTGAAGCGAGTGGGATATAAGTCCCTCTTTTACGGATCAAAAATACACTTCTGAATTTTGTACCCAATAATTCAACTTAGCAACATCGATCTCACCTTGATAGGGCTTGATATCCACTTTCGCTTCCATTCTAAACAGAGTCCATGAAGGAATGATGGTACTGGAACTTGGTCGCTCTTTCTTGGGCTATTTTTTCGACTCCTTTTATGGTTCTTCACTATCTCTTAGTTTCTCATCTGATCCAACTTTTGAGTTAGAGCCACCAACCTCCCCGAAAGGCCTGAACTTGTTCGCTAGAGCCAGCCATGTTGCAAGAGATATTAATGACTTGCTCTTCCAACCTCACAAATTTCTCTTTTGCTATATCCCAAGGGTTGTTATTAATGGACTCATACATGATGGCTAACGTTTTGTGACTTCCTTCTTAAGCCTATTGCTAGATCCTGTAACTTTCCACATGTACCGCAAAGAAGACCTTCTTTGATGCCAACATGATTTGTAAATTGCCATGGATATTCCACTAGAATAGTTCATCACAACATATCTTATATCATTATGAAATCTTTTGGTAATGCAAGTTTATTTCCTTAGATCTTAGATTTATTATCGATAACTTATTGCTTGAACTAAGGAAGAAACTGAAATATGAAAATGAAAGAATAAGTAAATGAACACACAATCCACATAAATGAACACAAGACATATCCCAGGAAACCCAATATGGGAGAAAACCCATAGAAGGTGAAGCCTATGCTCTACTCTCTTTTATTCAGTTATAAAATGCAAGTACAAACAAAGGGGCACTCACCATGGAGTTGCCTTTGACACCGTGGCATGAATGTCTGCCACAAAATCTCTTAGCTCTTCTATTATGCTCTCAAAATCCCACTCCTATATGTTCTGCTCAACTATGGAACAAGTATAATGCTAAAGAATGGAACCCCCTCTCCTCCTAGTGGCCCAATTTTTAACATTGCCTGATAGTCGTCTAGGATTGGGACTTGCCGCTAAAACGGGCCCTGTAAGCCAATTCCTCTTATTTTTCCACACAAAAAGTACCAATATAGATGAAAAATTATATAATGATCCAATTCGAATGAGTTAATATTGGCACATAGGTAGTGTGGATTTGTAATCTCATGATTGAGCTTAGATTTCCCATTGAGGAATCCACTATAGATTATCATTACAATCAAAGTAGAGTATAGGTAGCTGAGAATCTTGTTGCTCACGGTGATATGAAGCGTGTGGAACTTCAAGCTCATTATTTGAGGCAGTTAGAATAGGACATTGTAGTGTCTCTTGTTAATTGTAGGTAATATGATTAGATCATTGATATCTTCATGAAGCCTTTAACATAAGCTAACTTTGTGAAACTTTAGGCTATGCTTAGGCTTCATGCAACTGCAATTATGGGGGGTGTACAAAGAAGATAATTTTACCTATTGAATCTCTAGATAATTATGTTGATGGGGGGAGGGGGTGTTAGAACATCAAGTTCATCACACCTATAGATCTTTTGGAGGTAGTTAATTGATAGTTGAGAGTTAACTAGGAGAGTCTACTAGATAGTGGACTAAGTAGTCCACTAGTCTGTCGGGTTGACAAAGACGATCGACTGTTGCATAATACGAGGAAAAAAAAGGAGTTTGGTACACACCCTAGCCGATCAAAATTGATTGTGTCTTCCTCACTTCAAAGAATTTAGTTATACATTGGGGCTATATATAGATGGTCCTATGGATCAATATATCACGAAGTTTAATGAACTTGTGTATGAAGTTTTTCCTTAATATGTATATTGAGCTATGCTCACTTGTGCTTTAGTACTCTAACAATGTCTTTAGACACTACCTTTCCTTGGACTGTATAACTCTTCAGAACTACCAACTCCCCAATTTTCTAACACTCTTGAGAGTGATAGTCATTGGCTACCTTAAAAACACAAACTCATGTATATCTTATGAATTATTAAAGTGAAATGGTGCATTTTTAAGAAAAAAAAAGTCTATCAAATTGTGGTTTAGTGGTTGAGTCAATGCATCACCATGTCAATAATCCATGTTCAAACATGATTGACATAGAGCCACAAAATACAAGCTCATCAAATTTAACAAGTTTCATAGAGAACACTAATTAAAAAACACAAATTTATAATTTACTAGCTTATTAATATCCTTAACTTAACTGATTTGGATCACTATGTCACATTAAGGTGGTATGTAAGGTGACTTGATCGTTTATTTGAACTATAAATTAGAAACACATGTGATATGTGAAAAAGAAACGCTAAATATCTAACACAAGAATTACAGGTTTGCAAACCACCACATACAATTCAAACTTAGAATGAATTCCCTACCTTACCTTTATACATTATTATCCTTGCTTCTATGTAGGTATATTGCATCCACTACCCCAATGACTTGAAATAGTTAAAGGTTTGACTATAATATTCTTTTGCAACATCAAAACTTGGATGTAGGAAACAAAAAAATAATGGTGTTGTCTAACTGTTCTTCGAAATGTTTTTTTTTTGCCGGAAACTGGTGACATTAATTTGCACGAAATCACTATTTTTTGTTGTTTAAATTCAATTTCTGAATGCAGAAATGCATTCAACATATTGAAAAACCCATGGAGAATTCATATTATACAAAAATAATAATTCAAATTTGCGGTTCTAACAATTTCTTGCCGGATTTTAGGTGTCCCCGAAAAAAATCGCTAGAAAATAATCATTTCGTAGAACATTTAGACTACAACAAAAATAATTCTTTTTGTATAAGATATAAATTCTTTATCGTGAATTTGATTGGAGAAAACGTTTAAGTTCTTATTTTTGAACTTCCACAAAACATGACAAACATTGCACACATAAGATACATGTAGATATGCGACTTTAGTTATGGCCACAACAAGACCCACCTCCCACCCCATAAAAGATAAATGTAAACTATTTTTTCTTAAAGTAGGAAAAAAACTATAATAATGTTATTATACCAGCCGATAGGCATGGTATATAGTGTTGAGTTAGGTTTGACTTTCTATTAGTTCATGGTTGACCATAAAATATACACCCATTTTTCTAAAGTTAAAAAAAATAATGATTAATGATTAATTTTAAATTTTAAATCTCATTTATCTGATATCTTATTGGCCAAAAACTTTGAAGTCTTATTGCTGCCTTCACTTCCTCCAATGTTATTGTAATAAATATTTCTGCCATCTAGTCATTTCATGCCTACTCCTTCTCTCCCTATCTCCTTAAACAATACTTTCATTATTATATTCGACAGGTATATGCTACCTAGTAGCCTTGTTTGGCTTACTTTCAATTCATAAAATCTCAAGACTTTGACATATAATAATATCATTATGGATAGATAAAATTTGGTTAGTTGAAATAACTTGCAGGTGGTTCATAAAGGGTAAACTTCCACTTCTGTTAGATAGCTTTGGGTCTTGGGCTATTACCCTATTTCCTTAAGTTCAAGGAAGACAAACTCTTAGCCAATCAAAAGCAGTGTAAGGTCATAATCCATAACCAAATATCAGTTTCAACCTAGATAACATTGGCAAGAAACTCAGTGTCCCATGTTGTCGTTGCTAATACTATAACAAAGGGGTCACATAATTTTAAGTAGCACCTTGCCTTAATCCCATACATGAGACCAGAGACTAACCTAATACTATAACAAAGGGGTCACATAATTTTAAGTAGCACCTTGCCTTAATCCCATACATGAGACCAAGACTAACCTCAACTATAGTTTAACTTATTGCCAAGAGAAAAATAAAATATAACATATAAAGATAATCACTAACTATATGTAAAATTTATTAATAAATTGACAATTAAATTGTTTGAAGAGTCATAGCATTTTCAAAGATAAGAAAGCACACGATCACATATGAAATAGAGATACAAGTTTTATTGTAAATACTTTCTTAACTTAAACTGCTTTTTAGTGTAAGAGTTAAAATTACCTCTAATTGACTTGAAGCTTGTCTTTCTCTAATTACAATAACACCCAAAAATATCTCAAGGGAGTGAAATTTTACCCTTGAGTTGACAATTTACCACTAAGTAGTCACAAGTTTTACCACTTCCGAAAGAAAAAGAAAAAGAACAAAAAAATATTTACCACTATGTAGTCACAAGTTTTACCACTTTCGAAAGAAAGAAAATAAAATTATATAATGAAGGAAAACATGCTTCGACCCTGATAACATGTCAACCATGGCATATATTACTACTTCAAACATCAAAATATCTGTTTGGTCTCGTCCACTCTTATCGGCCACAATATCATCCTTTTCTGTTATAATGGCCGCGAGTCTTATCCTTATCGGCCATAACATCATCCTTTTATGTTCTAATGGCGCGAGTCTTATGGACCAGGAGAAAGAATGCAACATAAAAAACCAACGTTGAAGTTGAGGTTAGCCCATCTTAAATCTTTCAAAACTTTATTTTGACTCCGGATTGAGAGAACTGTACGCAGCATTTCCTAAGGGGGCAGAGGAGCCCGCGGGGTGTAAATGTTTGGAGTAAGTACCGGAACTCCTTCTCTCTTCCATCTTCTGTTTTTGTTGAGTAATTCTCAGTCATTCCAGGATTTTATTCATAGAATTTTCGCAGAGTTTTTTTTGGGATACTTTCTATTTGCCTTCTAGGAATTAGGAATAATGACCGGGCAGAGGCAAGAAAGACAATAGTTTGCAATTATTTCCTCAAAATATCACACTTGCATTATGAAACTGAATTCTCCCATCGATTTGTCCACAATGATGAAATGTGAAGTTTGTTTTATGTTAATATAAAATTAGTTGTTGCCCCAGGGGTGTAGAACAGTCGGTAATGTAGTGTACTGTTAAGGCACTCTGTTATGTGAAGTTACTGGTTCAAAACCCTCGACTTACCTTGTGTGCCGTGTGAGGAGCCGTGTTGGCATGCCTGGTGGTTATAGTGGTAGCAGTCGGATAACACATCCACATGTCACGTGAGTACGTGCCTGACTAGTTGCTGACAAAAAAAATATAAAATTAGTTGTTGTCTGATAATGTAACATAATAGAATAAGCTGAAGTCAAAACACCACCTGTGGAACGAACCAGCGTCTATACCGTATGCTTCAAAAGTGAGAAATGTATAACATGTCTTCCTTGTTGGACTACGATTTCCGTTAGACCAAAACCCGCAGGCATTAGTCTCTGCCACAATTGCCGGAGTTAGGATCCATGAGAGGGGGTTAACCCATGTTGCGAAACTCGCGGGAAGCGTTGAACCCAATGTCCAACAATCTCCCCCCAGCGCGTGCCGGACGAGTTAACTCGAAACATGTTACTTTGATACCATTTGTTGGACTACAATTGTCGTTAGACCAAAATCCACAGGCGTTAGTTTCCGTCACAATCGCTGGAGTTATGATCCATGAGAGGGGGTTAACCCATGTCGTGAAACTCGTGGGAAGCGCTGAACCCAATGTCCAACATTCCTCAATTGAGTTACATGGCTTTCTATGTCTTTGTTTTTGATCTGTTAGGGAGCTTTGAACCTCACACATATGCACACCTTCACCCAGGATCACAACTGCACACCTCACTGCCAGGAGGATGGGTGGTGGGGGGTTGAAGGTGTGCTTTTGTATGATCACAACTGCACACCTCACTGCCGGGAGGATGGGTGGTGGGAGGTTGAAGGTGTGCATTTGTATTTACCTTTCTATAAGTTTTTTGTATTGATAGGTAATTGCTTTTGTTGGATCTGTGGATAGCTTTAAACATGGTTGGGTGGGGAATGTGATTTGATCTTTGGACCTCTGCCTTGAGAGATGAATGCTTTTACCTAGCAAGCCATGGGTGTCCCCTTACATGTTATTATAGCATGCTGTCAGTTTATCGTTAGCTTCACATGGGGATGGATGTAGCTTAGAATTCTGATTCACATTTGTTGGGGTAAGCAGGGATTTAAGAAAGCGAAGAAGTGAGGAGAGGATCAAGGTCCATCGAAATTTAGAATTTCAAGGACATAACATTTGCTGATTTCTTTTGGTTTTCTGAGCTATATCATTGTATTGTAATTCAAATCCATCGAGTAGAGGAGAAACTCTGTTGGAGTTTAATTTACTGCTTGTGTGCTTGTGAATTCTTTCGAAGGGATTTATTCCTAGCTAGCTTTCACCAATCCATAGTTTTCGTTTATATACAACTCGATATTCCATATTTTTCAAGTCTCACTAAAAAATTCACCTACTCATATGCTTATCTTGGCGTTGCAGCATGACCTATGAAAATGTATTATTTTTTACCATTCTATTCACAAGACAGATAGTCTTGACTGTCTTAGGCGCTGGCATTTTTCCACAAGTCTGACGCACTAAAAGCCTTGAGTGAAGTTCGTTTTCTATGAGGTTGTTTACTTACACAGCTAGTAAGCTATAATATGGCCTAGTCGAATTTGAATTGTCCCCTGGAAATGAAGAAACAAGTTTATAAGGGCTTTTAAGAACTTACCTCATTGCATACATCTACTAGATTATGACACGTGCTTCTGGGTTCTTACCAGTTTTGAACGTGTGTTCATTATCAAGCTTTTTTCAACAGTCAATGATGTTGCTCCTTTTCTTTCTAATCTTTTTATGCATTGTGTCTTTTACTGCAAATTAAATCAAACAAAGAAATTCAATATCTATATTATGGTCAAATTGGGTCTAAAATACAGTTTGGGGGCTGCATTCATGTTAGAGCACAATAAATTCTGCCAATGACCTCATCATTACATTTAGAGTTTCATTTATATTTGTTGAAGAAATCGACCACAAATGAAGAGGCCCTTCCCTAGCAAGTATCTGCACAAGTACAAATAGGTTATGGCCTAGTTGTAACATTAACTATGGTTTGATGCCCAATCTAAATTTGAAATAATTCAGCATAATAGAACCATAGTAAATTGAGTTTAGGATGAGGCCTTGAAAGTGCCCTTCTTGTGAATACCATGACATGATCAATGACCCCTATTAGGGTGGTATGAAGGGTTAACTCCATGCTAGTTGTACCCATAGTAGTGTGGTAAGAAGACATAATTCCACAGAGTCAAATTTCGTTTTGCTTGCACCCAGAGGGATGTGGCAAATTTTCAAAAGGAGCAGGATGAGGCAAACTTAGCAAAGCAAGAAAAGAGGAGCAACTTGCCTCTAGCAAGTGTAAGAACAGGACATTAAGTTCCCTCAATTGTTGAAGAAGCCCATAAGTTCAAAAGGAGCAAGATGAGGCAAATTTAGTAAAGAAAGAAAGTTGGAGCAACAAGCCTCCTCTAGCAGGTTTAAGCAAGGGATATCAAGTTTCCTTGATTGTTGAAGAAGCCCATAAGAGATTGAACACAAGACCCTTGGCACAAATGTTTCACATTGGTAAGAAGGAAGAGATAGATAGTAGGGTTGCTTGTTGTATGTATGCATGTGGGATTCCTTTCAATGTAGTTTATGTTGATGATTACAGCTGTGTGAGACATCCTCCAGGACACAGACGGATTGAGTCGACCTGAGAGAGAGCCCCTGAGGTGGGTGTGTGTGTAATGTTCCTGACTTGGCTAGTCTAGGAAACGCTGCTAATGTGTGTGTAGGATCAAAGGTTTACAGCAGATAAATGATCATACAAATAATAAACGCGACAAAGGACTGCAAAGTTTGTATTATGATATCTCTGTGGATTACAAAATGGCTGAATGTGGCTGAATAAACTGACAATACTTGACTAGATCAACAGACAAAGGATCTTAGCCAGAATACAAATAAGCCACTGCTGCTGAATAAATAACAACACTCAGCTAGATAAAGACAAAAGGATCTTAGCCGGAATACAAATAAGCAACTAAAAGATAATATCCGAAATATGGGAGCACTGCGGAATCAACGAAGAATGTTGGAAGACTTGGATGATCTTCTTGGTGACTAGGGTGTGTCTTTCAACATCGAAATCAACCGACTGGTGTCTTCCTCCTGGAATACATTGAACTATCTCTCCTGAGATGCGCCTCTTCTCCTCAATGACAAGTCATAATCTGCATAATGATGAATTAGGTCGCTGGCCCTTCTCTTATAGCTTTTTTAAACCCTAATTCGCTGCTGAAACCCTAATTCGTTGTTGACCTTTTCCCTCCAAGTGACTTACGTTATTTTATTATTCCTTGATTAAATCACTTAATTAATTAATTAATTAACCATTTTACCTCTAAAAAGTGATTTATCCATCCTTATGGCTTCTCCGACCACTGAAAGTCACTTCTCATCATCTTATCCTGTAGTGCTCTTCTTCCCGATTCTGATGAGCTATCACACTAAGAGGTTTCTCCAAGTAATATGCCCATTATGACCTTCTTAGTGAATTTAATTAAGATATGACCCATAATAACTCAAAATTATGGAAATCGTTGAAATGCAACGAAACCAAAGCCAAGTTGTGCGGAATGGATCCTGATGATGAACGATGCAAGTCAGGCCCAAATAAACCCCTCAATATCTCCCAAACGCTCTGTCACCCCTATCTGGCTACTCGGGTAGGCATAACACTCTAAAATGTTGTAATGTTATAATGTCCCAAAATGGGGACATTACAGTCCTCCTTGCCGGAAGATTGCTTGTCCTCAAGAAATAACTGAATCCAACTACATATGATACCGGGGTCCCATATCCACCCGTGTGGCACAAGGTAGACTCCCCTCAAGATGTGGTCTCTCCAAGTGCTTACCACGCATGACACCCACATGGTCCTGATGAGTAGAATGATCAATGGCCAAAGAATCTCAGTCAACTCCCCGAGCAACTACTCTACTTGAAACTCAACTCCATCAAACGCTGAACTACCAAGCACTCCAATCCCTGGATCCCATATCAAAATGTGAACTGCAATGCCTCGTGAGATATAATCCTGTAACATATCACTACCATGAGTCTCCTGCAAATAACACACGGTCTCAAACCGAAATGAGTCTGTCCT
>ML784260.1:0-12466 GCA_009831015.1 Picea engelmannii
TTTTAAACAATCCTCGTCCACTCATATTTCTGATCACATCCATGAGTGGAGGAGGAGAAGATGTTTGATCAAAGTTCCTCTTCATGATCAACTATTGGCTGAGTGGTTTACCAAATCAATCATTAGACCTATTTCCCATGATGTCTCCATGGTTGGTGTTGTCACTGAAGAGAAGGTGACCAGTCATGCTCAACATCTAGATATCGTTTATTCACAAATGAGAACACTTTACGATTTAATCCTTGGCGCTCCTCGTCCTTCCACAACTCCTACCCCAACACCTCCAACAACTTATCATGTTGTTGATGGTGTCATTGACACCTTTCATGCTGAGACCCAGTCTGCAGATTCTGGTCACACCAATCCCAAATCTAATAATTCTAATGTAAAAAATACTCCTACTCCTACTCCTATCGGTAAGACTGCTGAGGTCAATTATGTTCAATCCACACCTACTAGAAAGAATCAAAATAAGAATAAAGGGAAGGATAAGAATAAGGAAGAAAATAATAATAATCCACAATCTGATAAAGCCAAAACACAAATTGCTGATGAGAAAGATAAATGTAAATCACGTTACCCTTGTCTCATTTGTGGTGACGATCATTACACGAAATATTGTACGAGACACGCTGAGGTTACTAAGTTCCTCCAAGGGACCAGGAAGCCTTCTACACCTGTTGTTTTGTCACAAAATTTCCCTTCTTAGTGGTAGGCTCAACTGGTCATTCATGACCAAGATTCTCCTTCCACATCATCTTATCTCCTTATGTGTACTAGTGACTCTAAATAGAATGAAGGTTCCCTAACAACTTGAGCCAAAGATTACTCTTCGTCAAAAGAGAAAGTTGATGATATACCACCTTCGTTGGTTCTGTTATCACCATAAGTCACTCCTGGATTGCAGCAAGAGTAAGCCTGATACCCATCAGTTTTATATGTCACGATAATTGAATTAAGGTGGTCGAATGGATACAGACCCGAGAGAATATCATTTTAACTCAGAAAACGGGGCCAAGCATGCACGAACGAGTGAGGTCCTGATATAACTTTCGTCAGTAAGTTGAATTTAAGGTGAGCAGATGGAATACTTGGTCAGTAAGTTGAACGAGTCCTCTATGGGCATCCGACCTTCCAGCAACTCAAGGAAAAAAAAACGAGACACTAAAATATGTCAAACTAACAAAGCTACAAAAACACAGTGATGGATCGACTGGATCCTCCGATTCCGAGCATCCCAATACTGCTGTAACAACTTAACTGGATCCTCCAATTCCAAGGTATTCAGTGTGAGAGGGAAAGGTAACATAGGAAACATACTAAAATAGGTGTAAATATGGCAGTGATCAACCATACATCATCCTACAACACGACAACCCTTGACTGGATCCTCCAATTCCAAGTGTCTTAATACATAGTTTAAAGAGCGATGACAAGAAGCTGACTTTCAATAAACAGGAAGTCTCAAATGCTAATACATAACCAGGAAACCAATGCTTCATCAAAACCATACAATCGGGAGCCAAGCTCAACCATCGACACCAACAAAAATGGAAAAAATGCCTCTAAATACTTGGAGTTGGCTCCATCGTTGAAGGCACAATCATATCATGAGTTGAATGATTTTCATAGGCGAGTTTCCTAATCAAGATGTGCATGCAGACATCGGTCAGACTGCCCATGCAGTTGACTGTCAGACGCAATCTTTGTCAGGTTGGACTGACAGTCACCTTCTGCGCTTTGTCTCTTTTTGACCTTCTAGTTATGGAAGGAGATGACATTCAACCACCGTCAACCACCTTAATAACTGCTTTCTCAGGATTAGGAAAGGTCTGGTCAGCTCTGCTCCTTGGACAACATGGCGGCCTTTCCTTGGCCACTGCTGCTTCGTTGGATTTCTATGAGGGGGTCTGACCCGTGAACATGGATGAGGATTTGACAGGGATGGCGACGGCACCAACAATGTGGAGGCGAGACGATGGGTGCTAAGGTGGAAGCACCAAGTGGCGGAGAACAGGGGCTATGACACCATATGAGGAGTGCCACGAGAATATGAATAAGAAATAGGTTGAAGTGGCATGGAGCACGGGGGCACAGGTGTCGAGAAATAAGAGGGACGAAGGGAATGGGGGCACGACACCTGGGAGAGTTAAGGAAAGGTGTGCGGTGGTGAAAGGTGAGAAGGAAGCGGGAGATGCGATAGGGGAATAAGAAAGGCAGAGTGGGGGACACTTGTCACCAGGAGGCGAAGGAAGTATGCGGAGGAGGATGCAGTAAGGGGTTTTAAGGGGGGACCACATGAAATTTCCCATATCAGACCCCCCATTAAAGGCAGAATGACAAGGGGGTTCGGCATGAGACCTCAGTCGTCAAGATGGGTGCTTAAATCCCAGTCGTTGAAACCTGCGCACCCTCACATCAGACCCCCCCCACCCATTAAAGGTAGAATGACGGAGGGGGGTCTAGAATTGGACCTTGTCTGTAGATATGGGTGCATAGATCCTGGCCACCCAGATCTACTTACTTCTTAACCATCATGTCAGACCCCCTCGCCCATTAAAGGCAGAACGACGGGGGGGGGGGGTTGGAATCGATCCTTGGCCTTAGATCCGGGCACACAAATATTGGCCACCCAAATCTACTTACCTCTTATCCCAATGCGCCCTGCACCCCAAACTTAGGATAAGTGGGTTTTTAGTCCACTTTGTGCCATTCTTCGCCAGAGGGGTCCATTTCTTAGGAAAACAACCACCCTATGACATTATGTGATAACATTAGGCTCCATGGGGGATGACTTGCTCCCTATGAGAAGACAATAACTCTTTGTAACTTCAGTGCCTTGCTGTTGGGCTATGGAGTCCCTTATTGAAACCGAAAATAGACAAAAAAAAATATTTACAACAACATAAGAGCCACTTAAGGCTCAAATGAAACATTTCTTTAGGAAATGCCCATTCACTGGGCCATTAAAAACTTCTTCGGCCCCAAAATCCTGCAACCTGTAGGTGTTATTCAAGAATACTTCAAATATCTTGAAGGGCCCAATCTAGAGGGTGTCGAACTTGCTATGTTTTCCTCTGTCCTACCTGGGGGCATCCCACTTAAGCACTAGATCTCCCATCTCAAATTCTTCTTTCCTAACCTTCCTATCAAAGGCCTTCTTGATCTTCTATTGATGATCGTGAGCTCTGCCCACTACCTTCTCTCTAGTCTACTGCACTTCCACCAGTTGATGAATTCTTTTGACCATATCGTCTAGCTCTCCCTCATAATCCTGAAATAATTTTTCTATAGGTAGAGCCAACTGAATGGGAAATACAACTTTTGTCCCATAAACAAGTTGGAAAGGGGAGGTACCCAAGGACCTTTTGGCTGTCACTCAATCATCCCACAGAGCAAATTTGAGTTTTGAATCCCAGGCCTTCTTATTGTCTTATAACAATGTTTTGATGAGCTTGATCAGAATCTTATTAGAAGACTCTGCCAGTCCATTTCCTTGAGGATAATAGGGAGTGGAGTGAATTAGCGAAATCCCAAACTGCTCACAGAATCTGACCATGGGCTCAGAATTGAAATATGCAGTGTTATCATTGATAATTCTGTTTGGTCAGCCAAACCTTTCTATGATATCCTCCAGGAAGCCGATGATAACTTTGTGTGAAGCACTCTTGGTGGGGATAGCTTCTATCCATTTGGTGAAATAATCGGTTGTAGTTAAAATCCATCTGTGTTGGCCACTTGAAGGGGGATGAATCTTTCCAATGAACTCCAAACCCCATTGTTGGAAGGGTCCTGAAGCCACTATACGCTTTAGTGGCATGGATTTGAGATGTTTCTTTCCTAATAATTTTTGGCATTTGATGGAGGATTTGACCTTTCTGTAGACATCAGTGAATAAGGTAGGCCAGTATTACCCAGCCCTAAGAATTTTGTAGGCTGTTGTTTTCCAGAAGTGATGCCCTCCACACAGGTTGTCATGAAAATCCAACATAACCCTTTGGGCCTCCTATGGGTCCAAACATCTTAGAAGCACTCCCAGAGGGTCCCTCTAATGCAAGACCTGGTCAATAATGCAATATTTGACTACTTTGAGCTTTAAATATGTTTCCTTACTCTTCTGAATTCCATCAGGAGGATTTAACTCTAGCAGAAAATATATAATGTCTCTATACCAGGTGCACTCTCTTAGTGGTAAACCATCCTGAGAGATTTTGTTGGACAACTCATCTTGCTGACTTTCTGAGTAAGCATTGATGAATCTAAGCCCCAAGGCCTTACAATTAGATTCAGCCAACAACTTAGCTAAACCCTGGCCTTTAATCAGCTTGGTGGGCTTTATTTCAATATCAAACTCAAGGATTTTGGTGATCCATCTGCTCCTCCTTCCCTCTATGTCAGGATGAATTAGGATCTTCTTCACAACAACTGAAGGGACATATGCAATGATTTTTGAATGCAAGACATAGACCCTGAAATCCTTGAGAGATTTCACCAAGGCATAAGCATGCTTCTCCATAATGTCATATTTGATATCTGCATCTCTCAATGCCCGATTGAAGAAAGAAATGGGCTGCTCCAAACCCTCAACATTTTTCTGCAATAAGACAGTTGCAACAGTATCAAATGAGGCAAAAGAGAAAATAAGTAAATCCTTTAAGTAATTAGGACTAATAAGCACATGAGCTTCATTCAAGGATTTCTTTATCTGATCAAAGGAATTTCGAGACTCAAAAGTCCATTTAACTTCATTTCCTTTCCTCAACATGGTTGTTATAGGATTTACCATCTCAAAAAAGTTGGAAACAAACCTCCTCAGAAAATTAATTTTTTCGAGGAAATCCTAGACTTCTTTTCTAGATATTAGGAGTGACAGGGTTTGGATTGCTTTGACTCTGCTGAGATCAATCATGACCCCTTCAGTTGATACTATGTGGCCTAAACAATTTCCCTCCTTCATATCAAACAAAGACTTCTTGGGATTTAAGGAGAGGCCAAACTTCCTGGACTTCAAGAAAACTCTTTTTAAATGTTCACGGTGCTCTCTGTCAGACTTGGAGAAGACTATGATGTCATCCATATAAATGACCAAGAACTTATCCCTTTATCCAATGAAAGTGATATCCATGCCTCATTGAAAGGTTGCACCTGTATTCATCAAACCAAAGGGCATTTTGGCATACATGAATGTACCTCAAGGAGTGGTGAATGTTGTCTTTTCTTTGTCCTCCGGCAGGACATAAATCTGATTGTAGCCAGAGAATCCATCAATCATGGAAATCCTGGACTCTCCTGTTACCCTTTGCAATATAAGTTCCATATTGGGAAAGGGGTAATTGTCCTTATTTGAGCTTCTGTTCAGGTTTCTGAAATCAACACAAAGTTTGATTTCCCCACTCTTCTTCCTCACTGAGACTAAGTTGGCCACCCACTCTGAATACCTCAAAGGCACAATGATCTGGGCATCCAACAACTTCTTTACCTCTTTCTCCATGATAGGCAACAACATAGGATTGATCTATCTTAACTTCTGCCTAAATGGTTTGGCCTCTTCCTTCAGTGGGATCTTATGGTCAATGAGAGTTGTGTCATAAGTCTTTAAGTCTTCATAGGTCTAGTCAAATACATCAACAAATTCCCTTAATAAATCAACATACTTGATCCTCTGTTCTCTTATCAAGATGCTTGACAACCTGAAAAACTTTGGCTCCTCTTCTGTGCCGATGTTATACTCAGCTATATCAACATTATTTTTTGAGACTTGGCCCTTTATTGCAACATAATTTCCATCAAAAATACTTTCTAAAGGGACTAGTCCCTTTGGAATTTGTTTGCTAGGAAGATGAACAATATGATGATCAAAAGTCTTTTTCATAAGATCTTCATTATAAGGGTCAGCTTCAGAAGCAGGGTCTTGATCAATGTGCAGTGCTGAAAACTCCTCAATAGTCTCTAGGAATATTTTGATTTCAAGATCATCCTCAAAAACCTTCCAATGCTTGACATTGTCAGGTATGGAGGGCATGCACTTTACTTCTGTATCATACTTGAGTTTAGGTGGCAGAGGCACTCTGAACTTGCTCTCTGAAGTGGCCATGGAATCAACCACAGTGTTTTCTCCTCTTGGAATAAATGATATATTGAAATCTAGGAAAAAACTGTCAACGAGGTCCCAAGCTTCATTTCTGTAACTTCTAAGTCGAGGGTGTTTGGCTTGGTAAACGTTCTTGATCTATTGAATGATCAAGTCAACATCTCCAAAAACAGACACTTCTTTGATTCCCATGTCCTTTGCAGCCCTCAAACCCAACACAAGAGCTTCATACTCTGCCACATTATTGGTAACCTCAAATTCTAACTTGTATGACAAGGATATGGTTTCTTGAGCAGGGGAAACAAACACTATCCTGGCACCCACACCATCTTTAGAAGAATCCCCGTCAAAGAACATTTTCCATAAAGAGGTGATTGGGGAGGATTTCCATCGGGGTAAATTGGTTGCTTTCTGATTTGAAGAGGAGCCTCATGGGTATTGGTGAGATGCAACAAGTTGGATCCCAAATTAGTACCAAGGGAAACTATGGGATGATTGGTGAGATCTGCCTCATCACTGACAATGTAAGCCAGCTGAGCTTCTCTGTACAAGCTTCTATGTTCACCCCCAAACACTGGAATAGTAGCATAGGTGAGGTCCATTTGCAGGGTTCCCCCAAGTCTTTTTATCCAAGACCTTGACAACAACATGCCAAACTTGGGGGGAACATCAACCACTACAATGTCCATGACCACACTCTTCATGGGCAGCTGGAACAAAGTCACCATCATATCTTTGATGACTCCTAGACATTGGAATCTTCTAGAATCAAAAGAATACAAGTCATGGTAAGCTTTTGTGACCTCCAACCCATGTTCTTCCATGACAATTTTAGGCATGAGATTATGGGAGGCCCCTGAATCCATCAAACAATTGTGAAACACCTTGTCATGTATGTTCAAGGATGTGTAGAAGGGAGGGGATGAACCATCTCTGTCTTCTACCAAAGGACCTAGGATTACTACAGGCTTTTCATCTTGCAGGTTGATTTAGTCTGGGGGACGGTATGAGGGTTCAGACTGCAATAGCTTGGAGAGGCTCTTTTTGAAATCTTCATGTTTAACCAGTTCAAAGAGGGGTACAAGGATTCTGATTTTTTGAATTTCATGCTCAAAATTAAAAAAGGAGGGGGGCTTCGGGATTTCTTTTACTTCAAGAACATGGGCTTTGTCATTGTTTGTCAGATCTTTGGCAGTCTTCTCTTCTCTGTTAGGTTGCTCAGGAACATTAGGCATTCCCATCTTCTTCTTGGATCTAAGATTGTATCTATTTTGGATACTACCAGCCTTGTCTCCCTTGCTCAGCTCATTGAGCTAGTTGTTCATGAGGGACTCCTCATATGTTGATTGAGTCAAATGAGGAAAAGGTGGGGGTGGGGTCTCTACAACAATGGATCTCAGGATCAACCTCATCTATCTCCTCTCCTTCTTCACCAGCAAATAGGTTGTTCTAAAGAGGAGTATGGATTTTCTGATCGTTTCTGTCTGTATTCCTGGGCTCTCTTGGGAGAGTTTGACGAACATCATTATCCGGCCTCCTAAAGATGCCTCTGTTATCAATGTTTTGGGGATTTTTGTATGTCTACTTCCCCTCCATTTGAGTTTTCTCCATCTCTGCAGACAGATACTTCACTATCTTGGTCAATTCATCAACTTGAGGGTGAGGCATAGAGGAACCATAGGTTGAGGCCTCTGATCTTCCCTTTCTTCTGTCTGCAATAGCCTTATTTCTGAGCATGTCAACTGCCAACACATTAGATTCTACTTCTATGGCCACATCTTGCATTTGAGATAGGGATGTAGCTCTTCTCTCTCTCAATAGGAGACATAAGTCAGGGTCAAATGCATTAGCATAAGAGATTTTGGCAGAGGATTTTGTGGGCTTGATCTCAATAGGGATCTTATTATACATTTTATTGAATCTTTTGGAGAAGTCGGAGCCAAACTCTCCTTCCTTTTTCTTCAAGGACCCTAACTTTGTCATGTAATACATGAAATATTTTTTATCTCCCCACTATCTCAAGAAGGCACTATCCGGAGCTTCAATCCCAACAATAGATCCAGGGGTCAGTCCCCTAAACCATTTCCTAACCTCACCATCAAGGCTCTAGATGAAGATTCTCATCCAGACATATTCATTTTAAATGTTCAAGTTTTCTGCATAACTGTAGAAGGAAATGAGGTGCTCTTCAGCAGTTATGTCCTCCTCTCCAGTGAATTTAGGCATATAATTCAAGTAATCTCCAGCAGGGAGAGGATTCATGGGCTGGGGTAGGATTAAGGGGGCATACCAAGCAACCACTATGGCATCCATTCTGTTTACAGGGGGAATGGCACCTTCCATAGGGATAAGAGGTGGAGGAGAATAGGTTTGACCAAGAGAAACTAGAACTAGGCTGACAGGAGGAAAGGGAAACCGTAGGGAATTTGGAGAACGAGCTTCAGGGCTTAAAGGGACATAAGTCTCCCTTTCTTCAGTAGCAATAGTAATAGGAGGAGGGGTGGTAAAACCCGGGGTAGGGAAATCTTTTGAGGTGCTAGGTCTGAACCAAGGTACAACCTCAGGAGAAAGGGGAGGGACAAGGATTTCTCCCTCCAATCCAAGACCAGGAGGAGAAAACTCAACAGGAACACTCCCAAACTTCAGACTTCGGGAAACTCCAACATAAGGAAATAAAATAGAATGAGATGCAAGGGTTGGAGTTCCTATAGGACAATGAAAATCATCATAAATACTTGGTTTAGAAGTAGAAGTACCTCCTCCAAAGGCCTTTCTCTCTCTGATAATGTTCTCTGGGTTGGTTTTGGTGTCGCCAAAGGCAGTTGTGGAGTAGAACTTCTATGTCTACCTCTAGAAGCCACAGTTGAAATAGTGGAGTCGCATGTGGGTTCACATCAATGAAGTTTCCAGGTGCATAGTAACAATCTTGGAGGGCTTTGATGCATGATGCATCTTCAGAATCAGACGCTCAATGTCGTTCAATCCTAGGGAAAATATTCAACTTCATCCCCAACAACAACGCCAGAAATTTTAGCACTAGAAGTCACTCCTGGATTGCAGCAGGAGTAAGCCTAATACCCATCATTTTTATATGTCACAATAATTGAATTAAGGTGGTCAAATGGATATAGACCCGGGAGAATATCGTTTTAACTTAGAAATCTAGGCCAAGAATGCACGAACGGGTGAGGTCCTGATCTAACTTCCATTAGTAAGTTGAATTTAAGGTGAGAAGATGGAAGACTTGGTGAGAAGATGAACGAGTCTGCTATGGGCATCCAGCCTTCCAATAGCTCGGGGAAGAAAAAATGAGACACTGAAATATGTCAAATTGACAAAGCTACAACAACACAGTGATGGTTCGACTGGATCCTCCAATTCCAAGCATCGCAATACTGTTGTAACAACTTGACCGGATCCTCCAATTCTGAGTTATTCGGTGTGAGAGGGAAAGGTAACACAGGAAACTGACTAAAACGTGTGGATATATTGCAATGATCAACCATACATCATCCTACAACATGGCAACCCTCGACTGGATCCTCCATTTCCAAGTGTCTTAATACAGAGTTTATAGAGAGATGACAAGAAGATGACTTTCATTAAACAAGAAGTTTCAAATGCTTATACATAACGAAGAAACCAATGCTTCATCAAAACTTTACAATCGAGAGCCAAGCTCAACCATCGACACCAACAAAAATGGCAAAAATGCCTCTAAATACTTGGAGCTGGCTCCATCGCTGAAGGCACGATCATATAATGAGTTCAATTCTTTGTGTAGGTGAGTTTCCCTGTCAATATGTGCATGCAGATGTTAGTCAGACTGTCCATGCAGTCTACTGTCAGACAAAATCTTTGTCAGGCCGGACTGACAGTCACCTTCTACGCTTTGTCTCTTTCTGACCTTATATTTGTGGAAGGAGACGACGTTAAACCAACGTCAACCACCTTAATAAATTCTTTCTTGGGATTAGGTAAGGCTCGATCAAATCTGCTCCTTGGACAACGTGGAGGCCTTTCCTTGGCCACTGCTGCTTCATTGGATTGCTATGAGGGGGTCTGGCCTGCGAACGTGGACAAGGATCTGACGCGGAGGGCGATGGCACCAACAATGTGGAGGCGAGATGAGGGGTGATGAGGTGGAAGCACCAAGTGGCAGAGAATGGGGGCTATGACACCATACGAGGAGTTCCATAGGAATATGGATAAAACACAGGTGGAAGTGGCATGGAGCATGGGGGCACAGGTGTCAGGAAATAAGAGGGATGAAGGGAATGGGGGCATGACACCTAGGAGAGTGGAGGACAGGTGTGTGGTGGTGAAAGATAGGAAGGAAGCGGGAAATGTGACAGGGGACTAGGAAAGGTAGAGTGGGGGACACTTGTCACCATCAGGCGAAGGTGGTAAAAGGAGGAGGAAGCAGTAAGGGGTTTTCGGGGGGGGCACATGAAATTTCCATATCGAGCCCCCCATTAAAGGCAGAATTAAAAGGGGGTTTGGAATGAGACCTCAGTCATCAATATGGGTGCTTAAATCACGGTCGCTGAAATCTGTGCACCCTTACATCGGACCCCCCCACCCATTAAAGGTAGAATGACAGAGGGGGTCTGAAATTGGACCCTGTCCATAGATCTAGGTGCGTAGATCCTAGCCGCCCAGATTTTCTTACTTATTAATGATCATGTTGGACCCCCCCCCCCATCCCATTAAAGGCAGAACAATGGGGGGAGTCTGGAATCGATCCTTGGCCTTAGATCTGGGCGCGCAGATCTTGGCCGCTCAGATCTACTTACCTCTTAGTGCAACACGCTCTGATGCCCCAAACTTAGGATAAGTGGGTTTTTAATCCACTTTGTTCCATTCTTTTCCAGAGGGGTCCATTTCTTAGGAAAACAACCACCTTACGACATTATGTGCTAACATTAGGCTCCATGGGGAATGTCTTTCTCCCTGTGAGAATCCAATAACTCTTTGCAGCTTAAGTGCCTTGCTATTGGGCTATGGAGTCCCTTATTGAAACCGAAAATAGATAGAAAACAATATTTACAACAACAAAAGAGCCATTTAAGGATCAAACGAAACATTTCTTCAGGAAATGCCCATTCACTTGGCCATTAAAAACTTCTTCGCCCCCCAAATCCTACAACTTGTAGGTTTTATTCAATAATACTTCAAATATCTTGAAGGGCCTAATCTAGAGGGTGTCAAACTTGTTGTGTTTGCCTCTTTCTTGCCTGGGGGTATCCCACTTAAGCATTATATCTCCCAGCTCGAATTCCTCTTTTCTGACCTTCCTATCAAAGGCCTGCTTGATCTTCTGCTGATGATCGTGAGCTCTGTCCACTACCTACTCTCTGGTCTGTTGCACTTCCACTATTTGATGAATTCTTCTGACCATATGATCTGGCTCTCCCTCATAATCATGAAATAATTTTGCTACAGGTAGAGCCAGCTGAATGGGAAATACAACTTCTTCCCCATAAACAAGTTGGAAAGGGGAGGTGCCCAAGGACATTTTGGTTGTCACTCGATCAACCCATAGAGTGAATTTGAGTTTTGAATCCCAGGCCTTCTTATTGTCTTCTAACAATCTTTTGATGAGATTGATCAAAGTCTTATTAGAAGAATCTGCCATTCCATTGCCTTGAGGATAATAGGGAGTGGAGTGAATTAGCGAAATCCCAAACTGCTCATAGAATCTGACCAGGGGATCAGACTTGAAAGATGCAGTGTTATCGTTGATAATTCTATTTGGGTAGCCAAACCTTGCTATGATATCCTCCAGGGAGCTGATGATAACTTTGTGTGAAGCACTCCTAGTGGAGATAACTTCTATCCATTTGGTGAAATAATCTGTTGCGGTTAAAATCCACCCATGTTGGTCACTTTAAGGGTGATGAATCTCTCCATTGAAGTCCAACACCCATTGTTGTAAGGGTCCTGAAGCTACTACAGGCTTTAGTGGTAGGGATTTGAGTTGTTTCTTTCCTGAGAATTTTTGGCATTTGATGCAGGCTTTGACCTTTCTGCAGACATCAGTGAATAAGGTGGGCCATTAGTACCCAATCCTGAGAATTTTGTAGTCTTTTTTTTTTCCAGAAGTGATTCCCTCCACACAAGTTGTCATGAAAATCCAACATAACCCTTTGGGCCTCCTATGGGTCCAGACATATTAGAAGCACTCCCAGAGGGTCCCTCCAATGCAAGACCTGGTCAATAATGCAATATATGACTTCTTTGAGCTTTAAATCTCTTACCTTACTCTTTCGTATTCCATCAGGAGTCTTTAACTCTAGCATAAAATATATAATGTCTCTATACTAGGTGCACTCTTCTAGTGATAAACCATCCTGAGAGCTTTTGTTGGAAAAA
>ML784260.1:12566-27117 GCA_009831015.1 Picea engelmannii
GGGTTACAGGAACAGACCGGACCGGAAGTCTCTGGGCTCTATGGAAGCTACAGGAATTTCTTCCAGGAGTTCTCTTCTCCCTCTGTGCACTCTCTCACCTGGAGGAGTCACTCACAGGCCAACAAGCCTCACGCAGTCCAGTACTGCGTGGACACAACAATCCACAGTAAACTCAAACAAATTCTTCCAAAAACGGTTCATCAATCACTGGATGATCTCGCGGTGATGATTTCGGGACAGGCTCCAAACACAGGCTAGCTCAACATTTCCCATACAACCACAGGATGCTTCCACTCAAGTCCAGCACAGGGATTCTGGTTCAGGAATGTGTTTCCGATTTGCCTAGAACAGGCACAGACTCATAGTTCGGAGCATGGGTGTACATGGTTTCTTCAGACAAAACATAGGCTTAACGGCTTCAGAGATCAATCCACGTATCTGGCAGAGGTCGTACTCCGTTTCATGCTCAGAGGTTTGGGTCCGAATGGAGGAAGATTCCCCACCCACGGTTCATTTTAGGCTTATATTTGCATGCACCAGGGTTGACACTTGTCACCCTGGGAACTGCATGTGTTCCATCCGTACGCCTCCCTTCCACCACTTGGGAATCACGGGTCCTTCCAAGAGGACTTAGGATAAAATACTGTGCATATGGATTTTTAGGAAATAATATTAAAATATTATTCCAGGCCTAAGACCCCTAGGCTTAGCCCCTAGGCTCATCACTCAACCCCTTTCCCACCTTCCAGCCCCTAGTTCCTTGCCTACTCTGTGGATGCTCAGTCCCCCATCACTCATTCATCGTGGTCGGTCTGCACTGGCGGTGTTTATATTTTATTAATTGATCTGCATACCTACAAGTTCATCAACAGGCTCCTGGCCTTCGACACTTAGGCTCCCTGGCCTAAAAAAACACATAAGCCTATAGATTATACAAGACTTGGCTCACGAGCCTATAGAACAGATTTACAATTCTTTGCATAAAACATGATCTGTAATGGGGATTGGCCTTGGGGACACTACATAGCGACTTTGGGTTTTGGAGGTTTAGTCGCACCAACGCATGATTCTCCCGTCATCCGAACTATGAACTCACAGATTCGACGGTCAAGGTGGGTCCCCATAGATCCTTGGATCTACAGTCCAAATCACATTACTACTTTGGGTTTCAAACTTCAGAGTATCCGTCCCATTCACTATTATTACCAACATTCGTCGAACTTGCAAAGACTGGAGGAGTTAAGGCGTTAATGCCTACACTCCTTACTCAAATCTAACGGTCATGACAGACCTTGGACACTCTCGAATGGATATTGTCTGTTCATCTTCCAAACGAAAGGATATTCTCTTTCGATACTTGAGTCTCGCTATTCTTCCTGAGCTTTGTTGGCTCTGAAAGGATTTCTTTCTCTTGAATGTAATGCTTGGAAGAATTCTTTCATGCACCCCTTATGTTCATTCCTCAACTCTAGGACTTAAGAGGTTCTTGACCTCTTCTCACCTCATAGAGACTTTGTGCATATCAACACTACCTCTCATGAGTTTAACAGGCTTTGTCCTCCCAGATATTTTGGGCAACTGAAAGTGTCAACGTGCGCCCGTGAAAATTGTGGCCAAGGTCGATGAACTCACAATCCACTTATTTTAACTTAAGCCATCACAAGGCTTGGGAATTTATGTATACAAATCAGGGAACTCTATACTTACTTAAATACACAATTTAAAGAAGAATAAAGAGATACAGTATAATCATTAAACAAAAATTCATATCCCTGAGTCATTCACAGGATATCCAATTTGATTACATAGTTACAGCTCAATTACACAGGGTATGAGAATACTTATCTATTACAAGTTGCAACCAACTAACTGATTGTGGGTGTGTGCCTTTCCACCCAACCATAGGATAAGAGGAATTCATTCTTATCACTCTGGCCACCCCCATGCCAAGCCATGATATCACTAGGGAATTTATGCCATCTCTCAAAGTGACTCTCTCTGTCATAGCAACCCTACGAGGTTTATCAGATGCTTCCTCGGCATCAAGCTTGTGTTCTAGTTCTTAAGGTTGTGTTCTTTGCACTCCCTTTTGGTTCGCACACATCCTTCTGAGCTTGTGCCGTATACTAGTGTCTCCTCTCTCGTTATCTTCTTCTGTATCTTATGGTTACCTTCCTTCTTTTGGAGGATTTTCAACCTATCATGTTCCTTCTGTCAGAAGGAAGCTCGGGTCTACAGGTTTCTGTGGTACTTCGGGATGACATCCCATGTTTCCATTCATGGTGGTTGTTGATTATTCAACCACCAGTCCTTTCCTTCATTAATTTATTCTTTCCTCTAGATATATCATGGCTCGTACTTCAAGGCTTCACCCCCCAACAGTCAGTTATGGAAAATTTAACAATAATACATTTACATCATTCACATGCCTTAGCATGGTAATCCTATTTTATGATTAATTATAAGATGGGGGAAACAAGGTGTTGTAATCAAAAGCATATGTGTAGTTTCCATGGTTATATCTCATAGCCTACATACTTCTCTACTTTAAAATCATTCAACTCATTATTGTTTACAATCATTCTCATGTGATCCTCAAAGGCATATTCATTTCCCTCTTATCATGACAACAAAGCATCCTTTCTCATTTACTCTTTCATTTATTTGTACTGGATTTTCCTGGGGGGATGGAGCACATTCCTCTTAAGCTATCATTCAACACAAAACTTTCATGACTCTTCAAATGGAGTCAACCATGCATCCATGGTATTCATTCAATCTTGGAAAGTGCAATGCTTGTCTCTCATTTCCCTCATTTAGGCAGTCACCTCGTGCCTTTAGTATACCTATACTCTTACATCATACATGTGCATCAATTTCACATTTAATATCATTTATACTTAACTGGTATTACTATTAGGCTTCATGTCAAGAAGCTTCACAATGCATTAAATCCATGCACTCAAGCATAAACACATACAAGCCTAACCAAACATTCATCATGAAAGCTCATGTGCATATCAGACTCCCAGATCCTCCTCCAAGGATATTGTTGTCAACCTTATGACAAGCCTCATAGGAACACTCACCACTAAGTTTCCCTCTCAGTTGAGAGTTGGCATACATTCACACGACATCCACATGGATGTTGAATCAAACATAGTCATAACCATGTTCCCTTTTTATATGGTAATAGCTATCAAGAAAAAATTATTACCTCAACCTCCCTGGAACATTACCCAACTTATAAATACATTGTGGGCAATTAAAACCATGCCCAAGGTAACAAAATCAGCCAAAAAAGATTCCAATTATATCTATATGGCTACCATCCACAACTAGATGTCAATGTGACCCCTTGGGATTATAGAAGTGCACCAGCACTTCCTTTACCACATTCAAGATCAACATTTACCCAACCATTTTATCTTAATTATATTAAATTTTTAATGACTAATAGCATTTGGACTATTCCCTTATAGCCCAAATGCAACTTCGAGTTATGTTTACTTACTAAGTGTCCTGGTTTAGACATCCAGATTATCTTTAGGTCAATATTGGTCTTTACCATTACACCTAGAATTGTTCCTTCTGTTCAACAATAGTCAGGGACAGAGGCCACTCTCCTCCTCCCACAAGAACTCTGGCCGGTTAGTTTCCTATCTACCAAGAAAGGGAGGCTATTGTGATTTCTCACTCAATCACACTATATTTATACAACTCCATTTATCATCTTGATTAGAAAAAAACCTTGTCCAAAAATTCTCTTACCTAGAAACAAAATTCGTCTCTTAGTCCTCTTGAAACCCAAGAGCTGCAAATGCTCTACTTTTTCAGGGAATGGTCACCAGACTCATTCCTCTAATCATGAGGGGTTATACACCCATACTAGGTTTAACCCTTCACTAAAGCAGTAATCATTTCTGCTAAGGATCCTTTCCATCCGTTCACAGTGCTATTTTAGTTTAAATATTAGTGTTCTTCAACATAATCCCACTCCTGTAGGATCGACTATCATTTGCCAAAGAAATTATAGGATTCCTTAAAGTACTTCAAGAATATTTTCATATGACTCGTGCATGATACCAAGCAAGACAAGTGTTGTTTACATGCTCTGATACCAATTTGTAACACACCTGGGCCCTAAGTGCTCTTTTAAGGGGTCATGCATCAAAATTTTACTTTCCTTAACTCTCTCTAGGTTCCCCTTTCTTTATATTGCAGGTTCTTCCAAACCCACGGGTTCTTTCCTGGCCCCTTTGAAGGATTTGAACAACAGGTGCTAGCTCTTCATGATATCCCCTTCCTTCATATGACCTCGGGTTGTGACTACATGCCTAATAAAAAGGTAGTTCGCGACTTCAAGACTTTGGGTATTCTATTGTGACCTCCATCTATGAATTGGGGCCCACTTTCGAGCATTTCGAGACTTTGCACCTTGCGGACTCAAAAGTTAGCTCACCTCCTTCTCCCTAAAGTCTGAACTTTGAAATTCACTTATGTCAGATCAATGGTCCACGACCTTCTGCGATCCAACGGTCCATATCACCTCTTCACAAATCGGGACTTAGCATTTTGAGATTTCATGTTTCATGAAGTGGGAAGACTTCTTGCCTCTTTTCCCTGATTCCTGATCCCCGAAATTAGCTTGCATCAGATCGATGGTCCATGACTTTGCTCGATCCAACGATCTAGGTCACATCGTGACTTCATGTTTTGGAGGTTTAGTCGCAACAACGTGTGATTCTCCCGTCGCATGAACTACAAACTCACAGATCTGACGGTCAAGGTGGGTCCCAATAGATCCTTGGATATACGGTCCAGATCGCATCATGACTTCAGGTTTTGGACTTCAAAGGATCCATCCCCTTCACGATGATTACCACCATTCATCGAACTTGCGAAGACTAAAGGAGTCGAGGCATTAACGCCTATGCTCCTTCTTAAAACCTAACGGTCGTGACAGACCTTGGACCCTCCTAAACAGATCTTGTCCATTCATCTTCCAAATGAAAGGATATTCCCTTTCGATACTTGAGTCTCGCTATTCTTATTGGGCTTTGTTGGATCTGAAAGGATTAAGATATTTACGCTCTTTCTCTTGAACGTAATTCTTGGAAGAATTCTTCTGTGCACCCTTTACTTTCATTCCTCAACTCTAGGAATTAAGAGGTTCTTGACCTTTGACCACCTTATAGAGACTTTGTGCATATCAATGCTACCACTCCCATGCTTAACAAACTCCATCCTCGCAGAGACTCTGGGCAATTGGGAGTGTCAACATGCACCCATGAAAACTATGGCCAAGGTTGACGAACTCACAGTCCACTTATTTTAACTTAAGCCATCATAGGTATCGGGAATTTATGTATACAAATTAGACAAATCCATACATACTTAAAGACACAATTTAAACAAGAATAAAGAGATACAGTATAATCATTAAAAAAACATGCATATCCCTGAGTCATTCACAGGATATCCAACTTGATTACATAGTTACATATCAATTACACAGGGTATGAGAATACTTATATTTTACAAGTTGCATCCAACTAACTAATTGTGGGTGGGTGCCTTTCCACCCAACCATAGGCTCAGAGCCATTCATTATTATCACTCTAGCCACCCCCGTTCCAAGCCATGATATCACTAGGGAATTTACGCCATCTCTCAAAGAGACTCTCTCTGTCATAGAGACCCTACTAGGTTTATCAGATGCTTCCTCGACATCAAGCTCACGTTCTGGTTCTTCAGGTAGTGTTCTCTGCACTCTGTTTTGGTTCACACACCTCCTTCCGATCTTGTGCCCTCATCTAGTGTCTCCTCTCTCGCTATATGATTTTTTATCTTATGGTTACCTTCCTTATTTTGGAGGGTTTTCGACCTATCACATTCCTTGTGTCAGAAGGAAGCTTGGGTTTGTAGGTTTCTGTGGTACTTCAGGATGACAACCCATGTTTCCATTCATGGGGATTGTTGATTATTCAACCACCAGTCCTTTCCTTCTTTAACTGATTATTTCCTCTAGAGATATCATGGCTCGTACTTCAAGGCTTCACCCCCCAACAGTCAGTTATGGTCAATTTATCAATAATACATTTACATCGTCCACATGCCTTAGCATGGTAATCCTATTTCATGATTAATTACAAGTTGGGGGAAACATGCTGTTACATCGAACTTGAATGAAGAAGATCCACAATGAATTGATAAACTAAAATTAATCTCTCAAGTATGAGCTGAAGTAGATTTCCTCATTCAATTCTTAGCCTATTTAACATTAATCTTCCTCGAATCAACCTTAGCCTTTTCCATGAGAAATCCCTCTTTATATAAGGGAAAGAGAAATAGTTGAATAAATTAGGATGATCCCACCAAATAAGAGAAGCAAGTAAGATCCCAACCATACAGATGCCACCTCATCTTCTAGAAGATCCCCTTCTAGAACTTTTGTGAAACTCAACCTTCTCTTAGTCTTTTGACATCGTCACACCTTAGTTGTAGAGCAACCTGCGGAGTCATCGTAGCCTAGATTTAGAGAAGGGGGGGGCGATTAGGTATTTTTTCACCCTGTGTATGGTGTAGCCTGTGACAACCTTCCTTAATAGGGTTTTTGAGAAGAGAAAGTCAGGCACTTTCCTCATGAAGAAAGGATATTTTTGGGAACATGAACAAATGTTGTCAATGGATCACTGGGGTGACCAAAATAATGTGTAACAAAATTCCCCCCAATGTAGGTTGGAACTCGTGATAGCTGAAATACTTTGTAGAATGTGTGTCAGAAGCAAGGAGCGCACCGATTGGGAACCTGGAAATAGTCAAGCATCAACATAATAATATACCATTATTTGAGGTAGGCATTCTCATACTCATATTACAAAATTTTAAGAAAGTCATGGCCACTAAATATACATTGTGGATCCATGTCATTATGAATCAACATAGCCACCCAAAATATGTTGTGGATCTATTCTCTAAAATGACTCAAATTCGGACATAGCCACGAGACATACAAAGTGGATCTATGAGTCAATACAAATCATAAATACTCCATTGCAGCCTCGACCAGAATGATATGATCTAGGGTCTTCATTTCCATCGTCCTTAAGTATGAATCTAACCATGTGATTACAGGTGTTGAAGTCGAATATGGTAGACACGACTTGATTATCGGTCATTAATGAAAACCGTTAAGAAGTGCGAGGTAAATCACCATTGATTTCAATGACTCCCAAGGTACCCCGATACAATCCAATGAATGTGAATAAATTATTTGAATTCGAACACTCGATGGAATATTCCAATCAGGGGTCAATGATGTGAAATCACTATTGAAAGCGAAGAAACCTACCATTGAGATACGCAGGATCTAAGGTACTGAATGAATTCTAAGTTTTGTTCCTGGATAATGAGTTGAAGTTGACAGGAAAAGACTCGTCATGGGAGGGACTTTATGTATTCCCCCATCAATGACATGAAATAAGTAACAGATTTGGGGTAGATCAGAGTGTGAACTGATTTGAAACTGACACGGGGAAGGCCAACATGGTAAAATATTTATAACTGCAGATGGCCGACTCAATCGGAGGCCTATTAAGGCTGGACTTCTCTTGAACATATGAATGACATGACAATGGTATTGGTAGCACTAACTCAAGGAGGACCCAACATATGGACATATGTATGGTCAAATGAGAGACAAATGGATTTCCCAACCTGGATACAATAATGAAAGGGGGCGTCATGTTCAAGAGAGACTATTACTGCCACTAACACGGATACAGAGAAACATTTATTTCCCAAAGTTTTCCCCCACCAATTCAAGCGAGTACCCATTTATTTTTACGAAAGCTTGAGGAGGATAACATATGATTGTTGATGTAAGCTCATCCTTCGGATGAGTCCCTTAGATTATGCTTAACGAAACCTAAGAGGAGTGGTTCGATCCCATATGGGTCTCTCGATGTTTTTTTAACGAGTCCAAAGAAAGGAGACTCAAGGGTTTTTCATGTTTAGAGAGTCTGAAAAACACTTAAAGAGAACTCCATAAGTTCATTTTTCGTAAAGTAGTCTGATGAGACCAAAAAAGAGATAAACTACCGCTCAATAGACGTTTCCTTCAAATAATTTTACGAGCATGAAAAGATCAAGGTCGCTCAGCAATATTTTTGTTTTTATGGAGCGTGAAAAGAGATTAAAGGATACTCCATAGGTTTCGTTTTTCGTGTTAGCATTACGAGTCTGAAAAAGCGATAAAATTATACTCGGTTACATTCTCATTGATTTATGAGCACGAGAAAGAACAAAAACCAAGCTCGAAGTTTTTCCTGAAAAAATCTAAAAGGATCTGTACATGCGACAAATATATAAAAACAAACCAAAAACAATATCGTTGTTCAACGTTTCACTCCTAGACTTTTTATCTGCAAAAAATCAACACTTGCACAGTCGTTAGGACATTAGGGTTTAGGTAAAATATATAAAATAATATAAAATATAAATGAAAAAGTGAAAGAGTCAATAAAAATGGGTAAAAACTTCATTTCATTATTCCATTTGTCATTTCACCCAAAATTTGCTCTAAAACACCCTATTTACCTCGATTTTCCATTGCAGATTATGGAGGAAACAACTGATCATTCGATTAATGGTCTCCGAAAAACATGTAATTTTCATCTCTTTCAACTTTCCATAGATCAAAATTTGTTTTTCATTGGTTAAAAATAAACTTTTGAGTGAAGTTTTTTAGGGTGCCTATCCGCGGAGGTCGTCGCATGTGCCCTATATTGGGCCTTGCGACGATCTAGGGTCATCACAATCGGCCCTATAGCTATCCTGCGACGACTCTGCACTGTACGGATGACTAGGCCTTCAACGTGCACAGTTCAAAAATTTTTTTAAGATGTATTTGCCAATAAAAAATCTCCAGGGAAGAAGATAAAGATGCTAATATCTCTTTAATGTTCCATTGTAGGTTTCCCATGATAAAAATGTTGGAATGGAAAGAGAGATAGCACGAGGAGGAAGACTACTTTACCGGGAATGGTAATGTCCCTTCGACAGTGTGGATTGTTAAAATTCTTCAAAATCCAGGGTATGAGGGCCCAGCTGAGATTACTCGAGTACCTAGTTCACATGTGGGATGTGAACGAGTAGGAATTTCATGTGGGTGATCACATTATTACGATAGATATGGAGGATATATACTTCTTGACCGAGCTATCTCGTTGTGGGTCCCAAGTCACACTTACAGGAAACAGAGGTGGTGGTGCACCTACGAACCACTATATCAGTGAGCATTGTGTGTCAGATACTCAGAAGCACCATAGCGGTAAAGTTGTTATAAGAGACATTCATACTTTCCCTTACAGAACATCATCTATACCATCACACACATGGCAGGGAGTGCAGCTCTCCATATGGCTCTTCAGAGATATTTTTAGTATGCACTGGAATGTATGGAGCCCTGAGTTTTCAACTGGTGTGAAGGGGTTCTCAAGAGTATGAAAAGACAATTGACCAAGTGCAGGAGTGGTGATCTGAAAAAGTTTGGATACGATTCTATTTTGGTTTCCTTCTTCCTAGAGAGGGTCCCATTTTTGCGCTTACAGGTAGAGTGGGGTATACTTTCCCCACGATATCCGAGAAAGAAGAGGTCAAAAAGTTTTTTAAGATGTATTTGCCAATAAAAAATCTTCAGGGAAGAAGATAAAGATGCTAATCTCTCTTTAATGTTCCATTGCAGGTTTCCCATGATAAAAATGTTGGAATGGAAAGAGAGAGAGCACGAGGAGGAAGACTACTTTACCGGGAATGACCCGGGAACAGTAATGCCTCTCCAACAGTGTCGATTGTTAAAATTATTCAAAATCTAGGGTATGAGGGCCCAACTGAGATTACTTGAGTACCTAGTTCACATGTGGGATGTGAACGAGTAGACATTTCATGTGGGTGCTCACATTATTGCGATGGATATTGAGGATATATACTTCTTGACCGAGCTATCTCGTTGTGGGTCCCAAGTCACACTTACAGGCAACAGAGGTGGTGGTGCACCTATGAACCACTATATCAGTGAGCATTGTGTGTCAGGTACTCAGAAGCACCATAGCGGTAAAGTTGTTATAAGAGACATTCATACTTTCCCTTACAGACCATCATCTATACCATCACACGCATGGCAGGGAGTGCAGCTCCCCATATGGCTCTTCAGAGATATTTTCAGTATGCACTGGAATGTATGGAGCCCTGAGTTTTCAACTGGTGTGAAGGGGTTCTCAAGAGTATGAAAAGACAACTGACCAAGTGCAGGAGTGGTGATCTGAAACAGTTTGGATACGGTTCTATGTTGGTGTCCTTCTTCCTAGAGAGGGTCCCATTTTTTTGCTTATAGGTAGAGTGGGGTATACCTGCCCCACGAGATCCGAGAAAGAAGAGGTGGGTCGACCTTATGTCATGACATGCAGTCGGTCATATCGTTAGATATAACAATGTCTTCTTTGACTGGTTGAGGACTCAGATGCTCATGGTTGACGACTATGTGTATGTTGGACTAGACTTCCGAGGAGATCCGGACTTAGCTCTTCCTGAGGGTTCCCAATGGGGGGACATAGGTAAGAAGGAAATTTTGTTTATATGATTTTTTTGTGATTTTTAATGATATAAATGTTTTTTATGTTGTTTATCCAATGACTAATCAAATTCTCTTTTATGATGCAGATGTGGGACCTTACCGACCTCCAGGTTCATCCCCTATCCAGAGGCGATGGGAGAGAGGTGATGTAGTAGGAGTAGATTTTGTTGACTACGAGACCATAGAACAAAACATTGAGGGGCTTACGATGAACATCCCATATGCCTCTATTGATGATATCCTGAGGCATTACCAGCGCCACACAGTGGGCGTGTTTTCTTCCATCGGTTGACTGCTCTGTAGAGTAGTACGGGCAGTCACAGGTTATAGCGAGCAACATCCTTTATGCTCTATAGTATATGAAGCCATGTGCTTCACAATTTTTATAATTTGGTCTTCGGAAAAAAACACTTTTTGTAAAACTTATATCATTATATATAGATGAGGCTTCTATCGGCTTATTGTTTGTATATACAAAGTGTGATTGGATTTTATAAATGTCTCAAATTTCTGTCTAACACATAATTATCCAATGCATCTATTAATGTATTTAGACATATAGGAATGTGTTGA
Organism: Picea engelmannii; assembly: GCA_009831015.1. Lineage (NCBI taxonomy): Eukaryota > Viridiplantae > Streptophyta > Pinopsida > Pinales > Pinaceae > Picea > Picea engelmannii. The sequence goes on from ML784260.1 coordinate 23,776, forward strand.
TATTCAATGTAATCAAAATGACGTTCCAAGAAGTGAATTCGTAAATATACCCTTAATAACGTAGAACTTCGAATGGAGTAAACATTACTCAACTGTAGGACTACTAAATGTGAATCGATTCATACAATAAGATGAAGGATTCTAAGTGAAACAATGTCAGCCAATAATTCGATGATTGCACTATATTCTACAATATTGTTAGTTGCACGACTAAGGAAAAAACCATGTAGACTAATCAATTCATCCGTAGGTGCATAGATTTCTCAGGAAGCAGATGTTGAAATCTGAGTACTGCGACTAGCACCATAAATGAAGCCAATGTAGGGTAGCAAAGACAACGACATCTAGAAACCAAGCACAACGCAAGGGAAGCAGCTGAAGGTCGAAACCGAACAACGAAAAAGAACACAAGAGTATGATACACTAAAAGTATAAGCACTCATGCAAAAATGACTTAAGCATAATACTTCTTTAAGTAAATCCCATTTCTGGGTTCACTCAAAGGAATTCCATCATAATCAACCAACTCATAAGCTCCCTTCTCCAATACTCGTTTGATAATATAAGGACCCCACCATATGGGCTTGAATTTACCAGCCCCTAGCAAATCACGATCTTGCTCGTAAAAGAGAACTAGATCACCTTCAGAAAAAACACGTGGCTTGACATGCTTGTCATATTAGGCTTTAATACGTTTATTTAAAGTTTGAATAACTAAGGCGGCATCACGACGGGTTTTCTCTAGTTGCATCAAATACAAACGACGCTCCTCTTTAACAAAGGTGTTAGGGAGAAGTTCAACGGCTAGTTTCAAAGATGGTATTTCACATTAAATCGACAATATGGCATCGATTCCATAAACTAACTAGAAAGGTGTAAATCATGTGGCAGACTTGACGGATGTTCGATAGGCCCATAATGTTGAGAACAACATCACGTGTCATTTTTTCTTATGGATTCCTATCATCCGTCGAAGCATAGTAATGAGAACTTTATTGATTGCTTCAACCTGGCCATTGGCCTGTGGATAATAGTGGGTTGAGTTTTGGTTTCGGTAGTCATGAGACTCTGACTCAAATAGTATATCACATGTGAACCATGTGAATCATCCTCTTGGACTAAAACCATAGCAATTGTAGAGTCAGAAGGATCTAAGTAGAGGAAGTAATCTTGGCTATAGTCAGGGGGAAACAACAATGGTGTATGGGTTAAGGAAAGTTTCAAAGATTCAAATTATTTGTTTGCAGTATCGTCCCATACAAACTCATAACCTTTCTTGAGTACCTAAGTGAATCCTTTCATCAATTCAGCATAATTGGGGATGAAACGACGCAAACATTTTGCCTTCCCTTGCAAACTTTGGAGTTGGCGTAGTGTGGAAGGAGGAGGTAGATTAAGAATATCCTCAACCTTCAAGGGATCTACTCGAATCCCATGTATCGACACGATAAAACCAAGAAGTCGGATAGACTCCACATAAAAAACACATTTGTGTGGGTTCAAACGTATACAATAATAACGACAACGTACAAAAATGGCCCTTAAATGTGTCGGCTAATCTTGGCGATGAATGGAATGCATTGAGAGATCATCAAGATAGGGTTGCACAATGTGCTTAATATCATGGAAAGTGTAAGACATAGCACGCTGAAAGGTCACACCAGCATTCTCAAAAGCCAATGCTGATACAGCTGAGTATAACATCAACACCGAAGAGGAGACAAAGTTTGTGAGGTTGTCAAGTATCTTAACAAGAGAACAGAGGATCGAGTATGCTGAGTTATTAAGGGAATTTGCTGATCTATTTTCTTGGACCTATGAAGACCTCAAGACTTATGACACAGTTGTCATTGAGCATAATATCCCACTGAAGGAAGAGGCCAAACCATTTAGGGAGAAGCTAAGACAGATCAATCCTATGTTGTTGCCTATCATGGAGAAAGAGGTAAAGAAGCTACTGGATGCCCAGATCATTATGCCTTTGAGGTATTCAGAGTGGGTGGCCAACTTAGTCCCAGTGAGGAAGAATAGTGGGGAAATTAGACTTTGTGTTGATTTCAGAAACCTGAATAGAAGCTCAAAGAAGGACAATTACCCCTTGCCCAACATGGAACATATATTGCAAAGGGTAACAGGAGTGTCCAGGATTTCCATGATTGATGGCTTCTCTGGCTACAATCAGATTTATGTCTTGCCAGAGGACAGAGAAAATATAACATTCACCACTCCTTGGGTACATTCATGTATGCAAAAATTTCCTTTGGTTTGATGAATGTAGGGGAAACCTTTCAGCGAACCATGGATATCTCTCTCATTGGAGAATGGGACAAGTTCATGGTCATATATCTAGATAACATCACAATCTTCTCCAAGTCTGACAGAGAGCACCGTGAACATTTAAAAAGAGTTTACCTAAAGTGCAGGAAGTTTGGCCTCTCCTTAAATCCCAAGAAGTCTCTATTTTCCATGAAGGAGGGAAAGTTGTTAGGCCACATAGTATTAGCTGAAGGGGTCATGATTGATCCCAGTAAAGTCGAAGCAATCCAAACCCTATCACTCCTGAGATCCAGAAAAAAGTCCAGGCTTTCCTGGGAAAAATCAATTTTCTGAAGAGGTTTGTTTCTAACTTTTTTGAGATGGTAAATCTTATAACAACCATGTTGAGGAAAGGAAATGAAGTTAAATGGATTTTTGAGTCTCGAAATTCCTTTGATTAGATAAAGAAATCCTTAACTGAAGCTCATGTGCTTATCAGTCCTAATTACTCAAAGAATTTCCTTATTTTCTCTTTTGCCTCATTTGATATTGTTGCAGCTATCTTAGTGAATAAAAATGATGAGGGTTTGGAGCAGCCCATTTCTTTCTTCAATTGGGCATTGAGAGATGCAGAGATCAAATATGACATTATGGAGAAGCAAGCTTATGCCTTGGTGAAATCTCTCAATGCTTTCAGGGTCTATGTCTTGCATTCAAAAATCATTGCATATGTCCCTTCAGTTGTTGTGAAGGAGATCCTAATTTAGCCAAACATAGATGGAAGGAGGACTAGATGGATCACCAGAATCCTTGAGTTTGATCTTGAAATAAAGCCCACCAAGCTGATTAAAGGCCAGGGTTTAGCTAAGTTGTTGATTGAATCTAGTTGTAAGGACTTGGGGGTTAGCTTCATCAATGCTTACTCAAAAAGCCAACAAGATGATTTTTCCAACAAAAGCTCTCAGGATGGTTTATCACTAGAAGAGTGCACCTAGTATAGAGACATTATATATTTTATGCTAGAGTTAAAGACTCCTGATGGAATACGAAAGAGTAAGGTAAGAGATTTAAAGCTCAAAGAAGTCA
>ML784260.1:104419-160761 GCA_009831015.1 Picea engelmannii
CAAGGTTCTGCCATATTGCTCGCATTCCTTCTCCTTGAAACCTTCCAGAAACTCGGCATTGTATGCGAAGTTTGGTGTGAGTGACAGCTGATACATTTCCTGCAAATGTTCTGGTCTAAAAGTCCCAACCGTCACCTTCTGTTAACTGATGATAGTCCTGGTCAGAATATCCACATGGTCTAGCGCCCATATGATCATATCATAATAGGGAAGGAGTCGTGGCCTTTCCACTACTTTGTGCATCTCTTCTTGAATGACGATTTTGTATTTGGTGGCCAAATCATCCTTCTCGTTATTGCTGGAAGGATCTAAACAATTCACTGATTCAGACTGAAGAATGTCGGAGATGTATGTCCAGGTTTTGACATTATTAATACTTCGGGGTGAAGTATCAGAAACAACATCTGAGCCCTAACCTGAGCTCTCGGCAGCCGCATGGAGCCATGATAGAAAAATCTATGTTCATATCTCCTGTAGTAAGAATTGTAAACACAAAAAGAAGTTATCCCGATGAAAAAACAACTCTGCGCTCAAAATAGAAATAAAATTGAACAAATAAAAGAAACTCCCTCGCTTTAATCTTTCAACTTTGTGTGAGTCCTTGCTGACAGAACGGTCAAATCATTTAATGGAAAGATTTAGGTGTGAAACGAGATCTTATTTTCCATTAACTCATCAAGATTCAAATCAATGCCATAAATGCTTAAAAGATTTGTGATAATAAAGAAAAAGTGGAAACATTCAAAAATCTCATCTGTAGGCTACGTACGTTAAAGGTCCTTTAAGGCATTAATTGATTTAGTTAATTCCCTTAACTTTTTACTTTCAGGCCTCGAAACCTCTTTTCAGCATTCGTTGTCTCGAATAATTTCATTCGTAGTCTTGGAGTCCAAAATACCCGAAATCGCGATGGCAAGATCTAGTTAAAAAATCGTGATATGACTTAAGTTCTTAACTCACTCATGCTTAGTTAATAAAAATCGTGATTTCACAACTCGGGGCTACGAAGGTAGAGTTTTTTGGGAGAGAGATCGTCGAGTCGCAAAACCCCGACAGTGCTTAACTAGGATTTAAAGTGACTTATCCCTGACACTAACCTGGGTGAACTTTTGAAACCGTTTCGTGACTTCGCATATCAAAGTTTGGAAACCTTGCGACTTGTAACTCTCGAAGCGCGATAGCATGAGGCAATAAAAGTGATAGACTCGCTTAATGGTTAGGCGACGGTGACTTAGGACTATAACGACTATCGCCACTTCACATGTTGGGGTAAAATTTTGATTGCAAGAATTATATTTCAACCACTTGTAAAAGGCCGCTCCAATAGAGGGTATGCAAAGTGCAATGTGGTCAAACGGTGATGACTGGTTCAGTGGAGGAAACGACAAAGGGAGTTGCGGTAATAGGATAAGAAGGTGGAAAAGAACATGAAGATAAGAAAGGAGGCCCCCGAGGTAGAGTAGGTTTAACCTAAGACTGACAGTCGCGCACGTGAACAAGGACATAAGGCTTTCCATCATGAGTGGAGATCAGATATGAGGGTTGTGGAGTAGCCAATTGTGTAGGGGACTGCAGAGGGGAGTGGGTCGGGAGGAGGTTTGTCAGAGGTTGACGTATGCACTCGTACAAAACTTTATAGGTGTCTTCAGTTAGGAAGAGATTATCACTAGCCCAAAGAGCATCGTCGTCAGCCCACGATAGGTCTACAATGGTAGCCATAAAGGGTTGTTAGAAGTGAGAAAGTGGAGATCCACATCTACAGAAAGGCACAAATCATCCGATTGTCACAAGACTGGGAAAAAAGGAAAAAACCACATCTGTAGGGAGCCAAGTTGTGTCAGGGTATGGGAGAAACCGCAAGAAAAATGGACTCATCTCACCAGTCAGATCCACGCATGCAGAGAAGGAGTGTCGGGCTATAGAAAGGAGGGATGCCATGACTAAAGGGAAAGAAACAACAGGAGTGTGGAAGGAGACGTGTTGCGGCTACACTATCAACGTGTAGCGGGGATCCCGCACTGCGAAAACCATAGGCTTCATCTTCTATAGAAACCCTAAGATTTTTTTTAGTAAGCCAACCATCCATTGGTTTACCATTCATGAATTATTTTAGTCTCAGAGTGATGTCACAGAGTAATTTCTATATATGTTAATATTATAGACATATACATTTGTTTTATATACATATATTTTACTTTTTAAATAATTCAAAATATAAAACCGACATTTACAACAATGTTTGGGGCTGTGATAAAACATTTGTTAATATAAATAATTTGATTAAGAACAATAGCCTACTTCTTTATGAAAAAATAATGAAAGAGTACGCTATATAATCTCATTAAAAATGATTGTCTGGCTATAGAAGAAACATATGGAAAAGAGAGAAGCATATGGGTTAAAAAAAAGGAGAAAGAGTAAAATGACACGTAAAATCATTCTCACTTTAACTTTAGCATCGAAATATGGTAAAAAAAGGAAGAGTATAATGGCACCCATAACCATTTTCACTTTAATTTTAGAATCGAATAAATATAAGGCTTTTAAACATATCGAGAGTTTCATTTTTTGTTTGCATATACAGTGTGAGTGGGCATAATGGTTAAGAACATGTGTTTCCTCTTAAGAGGTCATAGGTTCAAATCCAGAGGGGGGTAGGGTATGTATACCTTTATAGACTTTACCACTCAAATCGTTGGGTGGAGGGGGGTCCCTTGTCCCACAAACAAGGGGATCCCATACATCAATTATGGTTATACGATTTGGTTGAGGCTTCCATCGTTTATTGCCTTACAATTCGTGGTACATTAAGGAAGAAAATATTCAATAACATGATTATCACATGAAGAGGGAAGAGAGTTTTCTTCTATAACTTGAAATCTCACATCGCTAGCTATGGTCTCATTCTCTACCATTATTTTTATGTTAGAATAAATGGACTTGGGTCGCTGCTCTTGAATTTTTTATTATGTATATAAAATAGGTATTTCGATGAAAAAGATAATTTTGATAATGAACAAGTAACTTACTATTAATGAACAAGATCATTTTGATATCGGCATCATTTTCTTGAGTTGGACTATATCTATTTACTAAATATTTTCAAGCATTTCTACGAAGATAAGTCAAATTAAATGCACTTAAAACCCTTGTTTTCTTTTCTCTCCTTGAATTAGAGGATGACATGCTTTAAATATGGATAATCTATTCTAACCAACCATTCTTGATGTGACTTACTTAGAGATGTGTGTATGTGCAAAAAAAACCATGATTTTCATTGGGTTTTTTTAGTACTCCTTCTTTGGAATGTACATTGTTCAAAAAAATTATAAATAATAACATTTGTATCAAGTCCACTACCTACCATTTCATTTACCATTTCATTATATAACTTGGAATTTTCCTTTCTTACAATTTCTATTTATCAATATATTGTAATTATTATTATTAGGATCGGGCCCTTTCCATCATTTCTTTCATAAGTTTCCTTTATTCCCCGACCTTTCCTTCTTTACAATGTCCATTCATAAGAGCACCATATGTGAGGACGTCAAGAACTAAAACCTTTTCAGACATGACATTCAAGAAGTTGAATGCCTCACCCAAAAAACCATCTCAACAACAAGCATTAATTGGTGTAATGTAAGTTACCATGATTAGAGAGAATCTCTTTATTTCCATTTCATCTTTATTTCCATTTCATCTAGTATGTTATTTTCTTTTAGGAGCTTCCTTTCTTTGTATAGAGAATTGTTCATTATGTTGAATGTATATACATTTATGGAATTTTTTTTTGAAGTATTTTAATGTAAAGATGCCATGTCAAGTCCAACTAACTAATCCTGACCAAGTCCCTAAGGAGATTATTTCAGGTAATTATTAATGGCAAGTAGTCATAGTTCTATATTTTTTGAAATGTCTCTGTGATTTGTCTCATCCTCTTAGCTTGGACATAGGTTCTAATCAAGAGATCAAACACTAGTGGAGTTAAATTACAATTCTTGAAAGTATTTAGAGCATCCAAAACTAGAGATGTTGAAATTCCATTCTTTCTCACCATGCAAAGCAATAGAGAATAAGCATCTACAAGATTCCTACCCTTATTCAACATATGTATCATGGAACTTATGGATTGAGATATGTACTAATATTTCTTTTGTTTTCCATCCTAGTAAAAAAATATAAGACCCAACTATGCATTATCCTTACACTTATATGAAACATTGATCACAACTGGTGGACTAAATAGGTGACCTATCTTTTGTAGATCACCCCATTTTTCCAACCTCAAAAATATGTAAACATATTCAATAAAGTGACTATTACATGAAGAGAGAAGACAATTGTCATCTATAACTTGAAATCTTAACTCAAGAATACCTCTTTCACCACAATGATGGTACATTTCCATCTAGTCTCTTATGGAATGCTAGGTTCAGACACATTAATTATGACAACCTTCATTTGTTGAAAAAGGATGGTGTTTCTAGTTTGCTTACTATTCCTAGGAAATTGAAGCAATGCGATGCTTGTATCCTTGGGAAACATAGCAAACAACCATTTCATGATTCTACTTCTAGAGATTGTAGAAAACTTGGATTGATACATTTTGATTTGTATGGCCCCATTCTTGTTCCATATTCTAATGGAAATAGATATATCATGACTTTTATTGATGATTACACCATAATGTGTTGGATGTACTTGATGAAAGAAAAATCACATGCTTTTGAAAATTTTAAATATATTCATGTATGGATCGAAAATGAAGCACACTCACATATCGTCTCTCTTGGTACTAATAATGGAAGAGAATATACATCTAACAAATTTGAAAATTATCTTCACAAACATGTAATTCAACATCAAACCATAGCTCCATACAATCATCAAAAGAATGGTGTAGTTGAAAGATTGAACATGACTCTCTTAAATATGGTTCATTCCATCATGTTTTTCAAAAATGTGAAATTAATGTTTTGGGATGATGCAATTCTATGTGAAGTATATGTGAAAAATAGGACTCCATTTCATGCTCTTGGAAATATGAAATGTGGTATGGTTGCATTCCTTTAGTGAGGCATGCCAGGGTCTTTGGTTCCACCTACTATGCCTTAATTCCTAAGGAAAAATAAACAAGATTGATGAAAGGAGTTGGAAGTGCATCTTATTGGGGTACTCAAATACCACTAAGGCATATCATCTTTAATGAGGTAAAAAATAACTTCATTATTTTCATAGATGTAATTTTTCTTGAATCCTCAAAAAATGACTACAAGACTATTGAGTGACAACTCGATCATCTAGATAAATTCACCCATGTAAAGACATATAATGATTTTGACGATGAGATTCCAAATATTGAAGGGGGGATCCCTATCTTGGATCAATATATGGAATATCCTTTTGAAGAACCATCTCCCCCTCATGAAGAAGTTCTAGACACTTCATCAAAACATGAAGTTCATTTGGATGATGTGTTTAGATGATTGAAAACTTAAACCTTGATGAGAATTTAGCACCATCTCAATCAAATGAGAAACCTCAACCATATCATAAAGGTCCAACAAAGTGGATCATAAATTCACTTGAAAGTGTTCATCCCAATGAGGTCGGAAAAATAGAAACTAAAAGTTCTACATGACAATTTTTTTTTCCTAAAACCCCACTAAGTTATTGTTGGTAATGCATTGAAGAACTTCTTGCTATAATAAAATAATATTCAATTCAATATCCTATGTGTTCCTTTTACATTAATCAATGCCCGGAAAAATCGTAATACTCGTATGCATGTAATTTTTTCCCTATTTGCAATAAAAAAACTCAAGACAATAAACAATGTTTGATTTTCTAGTTAAGGATCCATGTCAAGAGGTTTAACGTTTCACCATTACATACTATCCTAACAATTGTGTTTTTATGAGGGATCCATGTCGAAAGGATTAGGTTTTCACCTTGCTTGAGCATCCTTATTCTATTCCAAGTCTATATAGAAGCTATGGTAATGAAGATAAAACTAATCATATTGGATGCCTTGCATCATAATTGCTCTTACTAATGGTGGGCACTTAATTTTTTCACTATTTGCAATAAAAAAACCACAACAATGGGTAATGTTTGGTGTTTTGGTTATGTACTTGTGTTAAGAGGTTTAGTGTTTCATCCTTACAAGCTATCTTAATGATTGTATTTATCTGAAGGAACCATTTCCATAGAATCAGAGCTTCACCCTACCTTGGTGTCCTTAGGCCATAACAACTCTATGAAGAAGCTATGCTAATAAAAATAGTTAAAACTAATGATATTGGGTGCCTTGGATAATGATTGTTCTTAGTAATTGTCTCTAAATATGGGAGGTGCTCTCTATACTAGGCAAGGATGCCTAACTGAGGAATTGTTATCACTAATTTGTTACACTTGCTTGAGTATAGATGTCTTGCATAATAATTGTTATTACCAAGTCCTAGAATTTCCCAAAGAGAAGCTAAGTGCTCAACATCCCTACTAAGGAGAAGGAAATCTTCAAGGCTCGTGTGAATGCTTGTTGTAACTTAAAGAAATGGAAAATTGACAAAATGTAACTAGTATTTTCAACAAATAAGAAATTAAAAAAAAATGTAGATTTGCACTCACTATAGGATTTGTAAATATCTATGGAAGGAACAGTTGCAAAAGCCCTATATAATGAGCAACAAAACCATAGTCCACAATAGCATCTTCTCCTCCAGGAGGAAATATCTACCCCCAAATTCAACAAATTGGGCAATGAGCACGTGTTGAATCCTAGACAAATATCACAAACATACGAAGAAAAATGTTGACCCAAGGAAAAAGACAATTTCCACACATGACTAGAGTTTTATGTAGTGACAACCCTGCCATGAATAGAACCAAACATGAAAGAAGAAGTTGTTGGCCAAGAAATCATCCAAATCCTTCAATTTAATTAGATACCAAAATCCCATAGAATAAAATGCTAACCAGATTGTCAATGTGAACAATGCTTGAAGAAGAAGCCAAAAACCAATAACTACCATCCCAAGAAAAGCTAGTAACGACCCTCACTAACCACCCCCCAAGTACACAACCATATACGAAAGGAGAAACAATGCACTGAGAGATTGTCCACGACATCCAACACAATCAAATACCAAAAGCTTGGGTAGCTAGTGACCACCCTCCAAGCACACAACCAAACATGAAAGTAGAGAAATCATTGTCAACATCCAACACAACTAGATCATAGAGAAAAATTGTCAACTACACGGGTGTGAGAACACACCACTAAACAAGTAATGAAATGGACATAAACCGGTGCAAACAATTCAGTACAAACTAATATCCAAGCTATGCACTTCAATGAAAACCCATGCCCTATTACATAAATACATTGCCTACCATAAAAGCCATATATAGAACATTAACCTTTACCCACCACCACCCATCCTCATGCTCCATAAAGTGGTGCCAATGTCAATATGACAAATCCAATCAAACCAATAAATATTTTACCACAAATTAATAAATCCTACTTAACCCAAACCATGACCTTGGAAAATATGAGAAATGGTGAAGGACAGCCCGTCACTCTATGGACATTGGTATAATCTAAATGTTCTACATTTTTGGTAATCATTATTGGAATTCTTTGATACAATTGGTATAATCTAAATTGGTATAATCTAAATGTTCTACATTTTTGGTAATCATTATTGGAATTCATTGATACAATTGTTGATAAAATCATAATTTTTTATTTTTTGGACTACATTTTTAAAGGCATAAATAAATTCGACCTTGAAAAATCCTTAAAACAATCAAATTATTCAAATTTAACAATTGAAATCTACAATTTCAACAATTTTTCATCACATTTTAGACAAAATTTTGAGATAAGTTTAAACTAAGTGATAGACATTTTAAAGATATTAACTTTTTGAACTACGTCCTAGACATTTTTTAAACACATAAATAAATTCAGAACCCTGAAAAATCCCTAAAACAACCAAATTATTCAAACTTAACAATTGAAATCTACAATTTCAACAATTTTTCATCACATTTTGGACAAAATTTTGGGATAAGTTTAAACTAAGTGGTAGACATTTTAAAGATATTAACTTTTTGGACTACATCTTAGACATTTTAAAGATATTAAAATAGTTCTACTCATGTTTTAGTCTTTTTAGAGGGAATAGGAAAACATAAATTGGACAAAATCCTAATTTTCTGAATGTACAAATGATTCAATGTGCTGAAAAACTTATGGGAAACTTGGATTATCAATGGGAAACTTGGATTATCAAAACGTAGACACTTGGATTATCGAAACTTAGACAATAATCTGCAGATTCAACAATTTTTCACAATATTTCTGACAAAATTAAACAAAAAAATCCAAAAATAAAAATAAAAAAATAAAGCGTAAAACCATAAATGTATGAAAAATTAGAATTTGCATAACTGTTATTTGCAAATCCGTAAAATTGCAACCTCGACCAACGGAGCTCCGCATGCAATGCATTATGCCATGCACACGCTCAATATAGAGTTCAGAAAAAGAAGAATATTTACACTAATTTTAAAAAAGCCATTCACAATTTTTCACATCACAGACTAAAGTTTTCACTGATTCAGTCTGCATGTCACCGCATGCGAGATAATATGTTCGATCATTAGAACTTCAACTTTAAATCTCAAGAGTAACCACAGACTGAACAAAGCCCCTAAAGTTTTCAGGTTTCTCGATTTGTGCCCATTTTCCGCAGGTTTGCGCTTCCGCTGCCGCTCCTTTTATAGGAGTGGGAGGCTGGAACGTATAGCAAACTTCATCACCGCCAGTAGTGTGAGCAGAACCACTCACCAAAATTCTGTCACGCCACGCTACACAACACGTGATCGTAATTGTAGAGGCTTCTGGAACAGAACCCACTACCCTCCAAACGTTTTTCTTGGGATTATATTTCCTGACTCCGTCTTTATGGAAGGAATACAATCGCCCAGAGGAAGAAGCAGCCACACATGATCGAGGGCTTACCCCCGCCGTCCACATATTCTCCAAGGTGGCCCATGCCCCTCTAATCGGATCGTAAATTTCTGCACTGCGCTCGAATCGACCCTGAGACTGTGTCTTGTAACCGCTAATAACTAAAAACTTGTTGTCAATAAAAGCACCATAACACTCGTCTCTCTCCTCGTTCATGTCAGGAAGAAGCTTCCACTCGTCTTTCGTCACATTGTAAACAGCTGCTCCTCGCATGGCATTTTTCTCTTCGTCGTGTCCTCCGGCCATGTAAACGAGCCCTTGGGGCGACACCGAGCAAGCGCAGAGGGATCGAACCGCTGGCATGTCCGCGCCGCGACTCCACTTTGCAGATAAGAAGTCGTAGACGAAAACCGTGTTAGTGGCCTCCCATTTGGAGGGATGCCATCCGCCTATTAAAACAAGCTTGTGATTGACACAAACGCACTCACAAAAGAGTGGGATTCCATGAGCAGGGAAGTAAGGGAGGCGTGGGAGCCTTTCCCAGGTGCCTTGCAGAGGCTCATAAACAGTCACCCCATAAAATGGTGGTCTCATCTGCCTCTTCTCATCAACATTCAGAGATTCCGCGTCATCAGGAACGACGGCCGCCTGGATGAAGCATATGGACTGTTCGCACGTCCCGAGGTTTCTTCTGTCTTGATAGAACAGGGGGCTGTTCACCGCCGCTTCCCAGCCTCTGCAGACGGCAGTGAGATTGTAATGGGATTTGTAAGACACTCGCAGCAGACACTCCCGCCCTATTTCCCATGGAAGACCTGGAAAAAGCTCCATAATCAACAGACTACTGCCGACTAAATTACAAGTCGATACGATCGGTGGGAATAAAATGAAGGTTGCAATTTGGCGAACGGGTTAACTAGCATGAAATTTATAAGCGAGGATAGCGTAGCGATGAAGATTGAACTTTCCAAAAATAGAAAGCTCTGAAGATATACTCGTGTTGATGGGATAGGACAGCATGTGGACGTATGGACTATGTGGCATGTTGTGTGTGTAGAGAGATTTTGGGGATGCAGATATGCCTCGGGCAAGTGGCAATCCGGTGGAGAGGAGGAGATTTTTGGAGTGGAACCCACTCATCCATCTGCGAGTCAATGCTTTGAAAGGTAGTGTGATCAACAACATTCTTCAGCTTTTCATTCTTTTAAGGGATATGTTTGATAATATCAAATCCCATAGATGCTCATTATCGATTAACCCTGCCTAGGTAAGTGTATAATATTAAGAATATAGATTAAGAAACATAACACAAGTGTGAGTTTGGAATGGAAATTTCAACAAGTACTTGTTTTTGAGCTAAAGTGTATATTTTTTTTTGGAGTTAATTTTGTAGGTTTTGTGAGCACCCTTTTGTGTGCTAGGTTTATGGTGTGGGAGGTCTTTCTCTTGAAGAATATAGCAAAGGATTTGTTGGGTTTTCTTCCCTTGTTGAGAAGGGTTTCCTAGGATACTTCTTATGTATTTGTGCATGGTGTTTTCTTCTCGTGATCTTGATTACTTCAACAAATTGTTTATGGTTCAAGTAAAATGCTAAAACTGGAATGAACTTCATGCTTAAACCTAGCTTAATGAAAAATCAACAAAAAGATCTATAGTTATGAAAATATCACTAATAACTCGAGTTCAATTTATTTCAACTTTATTTTGTAAAATGATATTGAAAAAAAAAAATAAAAAAAACAAATATAATTTTGTATATATTGCATAAAAAAATAATATGAACAACATCATTTAGTTTTATATTTTATCAAATATCCTTAATGTTGACTATGATATTCCAAATGTTGTTAAAGATAAGTATTATGCTAAATGTAACATTTTGTAGAGCATCAAAAAACCACCGAAAACATAATCCTCAAAAACACAACAATTTCTAGTAAGTATTTACCTATTGCAAGTTATAAAGTCTTTCCATACCAAACATAATCCTCTAAAACACAACAATTTCTAGTGAGTATTTACCTATTGCAAATTATAAAGTATTTCCATACCAACATGAATAATACAGAAAATTATTAAAAATGTACATGTGTTTATTAAAAAATTAATTCATGAACTAGAAAGCATTTTTGTAAATTAATTCATAAACTAGAAAACATTTTTGTTTACAAGAGCTCAATCCAAATGTTATGAAAAAACATAAGTAATTAGTCTTTTGTGTATATCATGCACGGAGTGGCCACAATCAATCCACTTTCCTTGTGCATGAATAAGAAGAAGAGTGTGCATCCACTTGTAGTAATATACGGTTGGATATGAAAGTGGCAGTGCTCGTGGTGAGGGTGGGTCTTGATCTTGATTTGGTGAAACCCTTCTTTCGTTGAAAATGGATCGAGGTCAAACCCACCCAACTATCGTGATCTGAGGATTGGGCGTGCCCCATTCTTCCTTCAGCAGTCGATCAACGACCTAACATTCACATTTCTTCTATAGCCTTTTCTTCGAAGTCTTTGTTTACTTATGTCATCTTCTTAAAGCAAGGTCTATTTGATAATTGAATAAATAGTAATTTCAACCAATGTCCATTGTCCACCTTTAAAGTAGAATAAGTAAAATTAATTAGATAAATGTGACTTAAATGTATGAAAAATTACTAGAATATTAGTCCAAAACAGTTATAAATATAATAATGAAAGAACATATTTAAATTCAAAATCTAAAGTAGTTGATAAGCTTATTTTATAACTAGCATCATTGGATAACACTGACAAATTCCTAGGTATGGCATTCCTTGAAAGAGTTTTTCGAGGAACAAATAACAACAATACTTAGATTAGTTTACTAATTATCCATAACACTTTTTCGAGGAACAAATAACAACAATACTTAGATTAGTTTACTAATTATCCATAACACTACTTATCATATTATTCTTAAGTCATATAACATAAGTATTGTGGTAAATCTCATAGTTTGGAAAGAATCAAAGAACCACTAGGAACATAATTTTTCAAATCAAAACCACAATTTTTTTTGATAGAGTTATTATTGTAATAGAGATTTAGCTCTTGTTATAAGTTATTGTTTGTCCATAGTATTCTACATGTCAAGGTTACAAATCAATAGAGTCTTAATATATGGTGCTAATAAATATTAAGAGAAAGAGTAACACTTACAAAATTGGTGTTAAAGGGTTATATTATTAGGTTAAAAGTTAAACTAAGTGCAGTGATGAGGTAGTGCCTAATTTAGAATTAATTGAAAAATTCCCTCTTACAAGAAAATGTTTGAGGTAGCCAAAGAATGATCCAACCAAAAACACGGTTGTGAATGAAAGTGTTTATGTTTCAAGATTAGTGCATAAGTTCCCTACAAAAACCAAAGTTCTAGCCTAGTAAGAGAATCATGCAAGCACAAACACATCTATAAATAGAGGTCCACCAAGCCTTCTAGATTTTTTTATTTTTTTTCATTTCAAAATCGCTCCAAAAAATTCCCCCTTGAAAAAAAATTGACTCTGCCAAAGAATCATGCAAGAACAAACATTACTATAAGCCTTTTAGATTGTATTTCTATTTCAAAATCAATGAAGAAGTTCCCTTTCAAAAGAAAAACATTGATATAATGAAATAGGCACGCAAGTACAAAGACTTTTGTTACTACAAATACAGTAGGCTCACTATATTCTAATTACATTTCAGAGTATAAAGACACACAACCATCCAAAATGAAGTGCAAGCCTTCAATCTAGAATGAAAGGGAAAGCCTGGATGCAAAGAGAAACCCCACAAACTAGCTATAAGTCTAAATAAAATCTTTATCTTAGCCACCAAATCATACAAGTAAAAAAAAATTGCAGGTAGAGAAGTGGCGGCAAGGCTTGCATATTTTGATTGCATTTGAATATCAGACAAATTATGCCACCAACCAAAAGGTTTAAACCTACCATGAAAATTCCTCCTAATCATATCTATGTTTTTTAATGGAAAAACATCAACTTTAGACACTAGCATCGAAGAACTTCCAGTTATAATATAATATAATATTGAATATAATATAATATTGAATTCAATATCCTTTGTGTTCCTTTCACATTAATCAATTCAAGAAAGACTTGTAATACTCATATGCATGTAAGTTATTCTCTATTTGCAATAAGAAAACTCTAGATATTGGACAATGTTTGGTTTTCTAGTTAAGGATCCATGTAAGTGTCGAAATATTGTAACTATGAAGAATATTCTAATTATAATTGAGTTATTATTATATAGATCATATCCCCTTTTGTGGATTGATCATGTCGAGTCTTGTATAAAACCAAATTCCCTCTTGTGGATTGGTCAAGCCATATTCATATGGTGGTATTTGAGAAGTTGGCCCCTAGGGTTTATTAAAGTGGTTTTAACCACTATTGGAAGAAGTCGGCCCTGCTTGGTGAAGAGACATAACCCTAGTGCCCCCTCAACTAGTATAAATAAGTGAGCATGGCGCCTCATTCATTCACTCACTCAGTCACTCAACAAGTGTGCACCTTTTGGAGGTAGTTGCAGTTACAAGAAGGAGACGAGGGGCGCATGCTCAGTCTTGGATATTCTTTAGTGTTTTGGGCTAAGTCTTGGCATTGGATTGGCAATCTATTATTGAAGAAGTTTTGTTGGGTTTTCTCCCCCATGAGGATTCCCCAGGATAAAATGCTATGTACCTTGTGATTGTGTTTCTTTTAGTGATCCTATTTATGCTGTTGTTTTGGAAATGCATTGAATGCTCTAGTAAATTGAAAAGAAACTAATAACAAGAGTAAATTTAACATGGAATCAGAGCTTGACTGAATAGAGCACCTTTCAATGGGTATCTAAAAATGTCACTATTGTTGTACAAGGAAATCAGGGCTTTTATTGGAGAATAATTTCTGACCAAAAACCATCTAGGGAAGTGCGCCCTACCCTAGCGCATCCTTTGGCAACTTGAGTCCACCATTTTAGTGGATAGAGCCTTCAAAATGTCAAACCCTAGTTTGGACTGGTATYAGAAAACAAGAAAACCGAGAAACCAGAACCAGTGCCAAAAGTACCAGTCTAGATTTGTGCAGGTCAAGTTTCAAGGGGTAAAACTTGAAACGTTTTTAAAAATATAGCTCCATCCTACTCGCCTCAGCCYAGCGCTTCTAGTCCCTGGATTGTAAGGAGCATAAGGCACCAAATATGACCGAACATTAAGTAGACTTGAAGGCTCCAAAGATGATCGAACATTAACTAGACTTGGTCAAAGGATAATGAAGCCACCTTGATAAGAAGAAGAATTTGTTTGAAGTATGGCCCAACTTTTCATATTAAGACTTGGTATTCAACACCAAGTATATCTTGTAGAGACTATGAAGTCTTTGTAGACTTAGAAGAAATCAAGAATAGAGTGAGCCTGATCTTAGAGAGGATCATATGGGAAAAGGAGACATCTTCCAAGACTTGTAGACAAATGCCAAGAGTTGAGAAGGATATATTGTAGCTTTAGAGACCTCTATGAGACATGAAATCTCTTGGGAATATTCCCTTGTTTCAATGACAGAGGAGGAAGCTAGTCAAAAGGACTGGGATATGGATTTTCCTTGAGACTAGAAGGAAAGTCAAGTGATGGCTTCCAAGATTGATCTAACAGATCAAGAATGTTATAGATAATAGTATAAATATGTACAAAGACTGAATTGTGTCTAGAGGATTCTCCCAGCAAGAGGGAGAATACTATGACAAGACACTTACTCCAGTAATCGAAGAAATAGTTCCAGTATTCATGAAGACAACCAGAACAACCATGATTCCGATACTATGAGATTTAGGGGGAGAATTCCCTGTATTTGAGATTGAGTTACCTCCATGAAAGAGGAAAATCTACCTTCAGTATCAGTTATTGAGCCACTCTCAGATGAAGTTGTTTCCATGATAGAATAGAGGAGCTACTCTCATAGTTCAATAGCTACAATGAGAATAGAGCAATTCATTCACAACTTCATAAATAGTAGTTGCAGGTGCAAAGTATCGGTCCTAGAAGGAACAATTGCAGAGAGAGTAGAAGACATACTCTCAAATAGTGAGACAGATAGTGCTTTCCAGAAACAACATAGCGCTAGCACATGATTGTGTAGATTAAGTTGCAGTTGGGCAAGTGTACCAAGTTGGTACAATGTGATGTGAAAATTTGGTTTGAAGTTGAAGATACAAAGACTCGTGTTTGTAGGTTGAAGAAAGCTCTGTAGAGGTTGAAGAAAGCTCATAGAGCTTAGTATGGCAGAATTGATAGTTTATTGACAAGCTTGGGCTTTAGAAAGTGTAAAGTTGATTGTAACCTTTACTTCAAGGTTAATGAATGATGAGCCAATGATTTTGCTATTGTATGTGGATGATTTATTCTTAATAAGGGAAGAAAATCTCATCATAGATTATAAGAAGAATCTCGTTGCAGATTTTGAGATGAAAGACCTAGGCATGATGCATTATTTCTTAGTTCTTGAAGTTTGATAGATCCCAGAGAAGATCTTCCTTAACCAAGGGAAGTATGCAGTTTAAATACTGAAGAGATTTGACATGTTGGAATGTAAATCCATGAACACACCCATGGAAACAAAGTTGAAATTCCTAGTTGATACTTCGTTAGAATTGGATGATGCTACACTATATAGAAAAATTATTGGTTCGTTGATGTATTTGACGAATACCAGGACAAATATATGCTTTGTTGTGAACACCTTGAGTCGGTATCTGGTAGAACCCAAATGTGTTCACCTTGTAGCTGCAAAGAATGTGATGAGATGCCTTAAGGGTACATTGGATTATGGTTTCTATTATACTGGAGATCATGAATTCAGACTGTATGGTTATACTAATTCAGATTGGGATGGAAGTGTTTCTGATAGAAAGAGCACTTCAGGATGTTGTTTCATTCCTGGGTCAGCCATGACTTCATGGCAGAGCAGGAAGCAATCCAGTATTGCTCTCAGCACGATAGAAGAAGAATACATTGTTGCATGTTCTGCTAGTTGTGAAGCCATATGGCTTCGAAAGTTGTTGACAGGTCTATTCGATCTGGAGATGGAAGCCATTATGATTCTATGTGATAACTAGAGTTGCATAAAGATGACAGAGAACCTAATGTTCCATGATAAGTCGAAGCACATAGAAATCTAGTATCACTACGTTCGTGACATGGTGTAGAGGGGAGCTATAAAACTCCAACATGTTGGCACAAATGAGCAGGTTGTAGATGTGTTGACCAAGCCTCTGTCTCATGTAAAGTTTGAATACTTTCGAGACAAGCTTGGTATAGTTTGAAAGGACCTCCCTGGAAAGGGGGAGTGATGTTGATGTTACTATGGTATCCTGACCAACAACAGGTAGATCCGTTAGGATTTTATATCCTATAGGATTGATCATCCCTGGACAGATCCCAAAGGTCTAGTAAGGACGGTCTGTTAGAGTACATGTGTATGTATATGCTAGTTGTGGTCAGTAGTGGTAGCTCCATTAGGATTTTATATCCTAGGGAATATTTTGATTCCTGCACATATCCCGAAGGTCTGGTAAGGACGGTTTGTTAGAGTACCACGTGGTAGATCCATTAGGAATTTATATCCTAGGGAATCTTATGATTATTGGGTAGATCCCGAAGGTACGGTAAGGAAGGTCTGTCAGAGTACCACAAAATGTTGTTGTTGCACCTGCCTCATTCTGTTTCCATATGATGATGATGTTGTTTTCTCAACCTCGTGTTGATGATGTTGTTGTCCCAACCTCATGTTGATGATGTTTTTTTTATCAGCATTGGGCTACTGATGTTGTTGTCTCAGCCTCATGTTGATGATGTTTTTGTCTCAACCTCATGTTGATGATTTTGTTGTCTCAACCTTGTGTTGATGATGTTGTTGTCTCAGCCTCGTGATGATGATGTTGTTGTTTTAATGTCATGTTGATGATGCCGATTGATTCAGCCTCATGCTGTTGATGATGTGGTACCGGCCTCGTCTTGTTGTTGATGATGTACCAGGCTCATGTTGGTTAGATTGTTGCTCTAGCTTCATGCTATTGATGTTGATGTTTCAGCTTCATATTGATGATGATGATGATGATGATGCTATTCCAGCTCCATGCTATGAACGATGATGATGATGCTATTCTAGCTCCATGTTGTGAATGATAATGATGATACTACTCCAAATCCATGTTGTGAACGATGATGATATTGATGATGAGAAAAACTTCCAATGATTTGTAGATATGCTAGTTAGTGTTGCAAATGTTGATGATTTTGTTGCCCTCTCCTTCTCCTGATGATGTTGTATTGGGTTATGTTAGTAGAATACCCTTCTTGTTAAGGGGGAGTGTTGAAATATTGTAACTTTGAAGGATATTCTAATTATAATTGAGTTATTATTATATAGATCATATCCCCTTTTATGTATTGATCATGTTAGGTCATGTATAAGACCAAATCCCCTCTTTTGGATTGGTCAAGCCATATTCATATGGTGGTATTTGAGAAGTTGGCCCCTAGGGTTTATTAGAGTGGTTTTAACCACTATTGGAAGAAGTCATCCCTGCTCGATGAAGAGGCATAACCCTAGCACCCCCTTAGCTAGTATAAATAAGTGAGGATGGCGCCTCATTCATTATCTCACTTAGTCACTCAACAAGTGCACACCTTTTGGAGGTAGCTGCAGTTACAAGAAGGAGAGGAGAGGTGCATGCTCAGTGTTGGATATTCTTGAGTGTTTTGGGATAAGTCTTGGCATTGTATTGTCAATCTATTATTCATGAAGTTTTGTTGGGTTTTCTCCCCCATGAGGGTTTCCCAGGATAAAATGTTGTGTACCTTGTGATTGTGTTTCTTTCAGTGATCCTCCTTATGTTGTTGATTTGGAAATGCATTGAATGCTCTAGTAAATTGAAAAGAACCTAATAACAACAATAAATTTAACAATAAGAGGTTTGGTGTTTCAGCCTTACCAAGATATCCTAACAATTTTTTTGTGAGGGATCCATGTCCATAAGATTAGTTTTTCACCCAACTTGGGTATCCTAACGCTATACCAACTCTATGAAGAAGCTACAATAATGAAGATAAAACTAATCATATTGGGTTCCTTGCATAAGAACTGTTCTTAATAATGGTGGCCATGTAATTTTTTCACTATTTGCAATTGGAAAACCACAATATTGGGTAATGTTTGGTTTTTTGGTTATAGATCAGTGTCAAGAGGTTTAGCGTTTCACCTTTACAAGCTAATGATTCTTTTTATGAGAAGGATCCATTTCCACGGGATTAGGGCTTCACCCTACCTTGGCATCCTTATGCCATAACAACTTTATGAAGAAGCTAGATGCTAATAAAGATAGTTAAAACTAATGATTATTGGGTTCCTTGCACAATAATTGTTCTTGGTAATTGTCCCCGGAGATGTGAGGTGCTCTCTATACTAGATAAGGATGCCTAGCAAAATAATTATTATTATTAGTTTGTTACAATTTCTTGAGTATAGATGCCTTGCGTAATATTTGTTATTATCAAGTCTTGGAATTTCCCAAATATAAGCCAAGTGCTCAACATCCATGCTATGGAGAAGGAAATCTTCAAGGCTTGTGTGAATGTTTGTTGTAACTTAAATGGAAAATTGACAAAATATAACTAGAATTTTGAACAAATAAGCTTAAAAAAATGCATATTTTCACACGCTATAGGATTTGAAAATATCTATGGAAGAAATTTTCACACGCTATAGGATTTGAAAATATCTATGGAAATCGTTTTTGTAGAGACCTCTCTAGAATTAAAAATATTTACAACTGGCACATCGGCTAACTCACAGCTGAGAATGTTGAAAGGTATCGGCTGAGAAAGCCAAAAGATATATGCGCTCGAAAATGAAATGCTCCATGCTCATGCAATAGGTATGAAATGCTCCATGCTCATGCAATAGGTGGGTCAGCCAGCCATCGAATATGAAACCGCGGACAGCTGAGACCCACGGACAGCTGAGGAGGAAGTTGAAGTAGTACCCGTTAATAATCCAAAAGTGGCAATTATATGGTGGTACAGTAATTTCTTAATATGATTAGGTAAATGTTAAAAAGTAAACAGGTTAACCGATGCATTCAAAAATACAAGGAAGTTATGAAGAGTAAATCACATTCATTGATTTGGGAGGACTACTAAAAATAGAGACCAGCATCTTCAATTGTTAACCATCAGATTAGAATTTTAGATTAAAAGGTCAATAGTGCCCATTGCCAATAAATATAACCTTTTCGACGTAATAATTAAAAAAAAAACTACCATTCACAATCACAATTTTTCACATCACAGACTAAAGTTTTCACCGATTCAGTCTGCATGTCACCGCATGCGAGATAATATGTTCGATCATTAGAACTTCAACTTTAAATCTCAAGAGTAACCACAGACTGAACAATGCCCCTAAAGTGTTCAGGTTTCTCGATTTGTGCCCATTTTCCGAGGGTTTGCGCTTCCGCTGCTGTTCCTTTTATAGGAGTGGGAGGCTCGAACGTATAGCAAACCTGATCACCGCCAGTACTGTGAGCACAACCACTCACCAAAATTCTGTCACGCCACGCTACACAACACGTGATCGTAATGGTAGAGGCTTCTGGAACAGAACCCACTACCCTCCAAACGTTTTTCTTGGGATTATATTCCCTGACTCCGTCCTTATGGAAAGAATACAATCGCCCAGAAGAAGAAGCAGCTACACATGATCGAGGGCTTATCCCCGCCGTCCACATATTCTCCAAGGTGGACCATGCCCCTCTAATCGGATCGTATATTTCTGCACTCCGCACGAATCGACCCTGAGACTGTGTCTTGTAACCGCTAATAACCAAAAACTTGTTGTCAATAAAAGCACCATAACACTCGTCTCTCTCCTCGTTCATGTCAGGAAGAAGCTTCCACTCGTCTATCGTCACATTGTAAACAGCTGCTCCCCGCATGGCATTTTTCTCTTCGTCGTGTCCTCCGGCCATGTAAACGAGGCCTTGGGGCGACACCGAGCAAGCGCAGAGGGATCGAACCGCTGGCATGTCGGCGCCGCGACTCCAGTTAGCAGATAAGAAATCGTAGACGAAAACCGTGTTAGTGGCCTCCCATTTGGAGGGATGCCATCCGCCTATTAAAACAAGCTTGTGATTGACACAGACGCACTCAGAAAAGAGTGGGATTCCATGAGCAGGGAAGTAAGGGAGGCGTGGGAGCCTTTCCCAGGTTCCCTGCAGAGGCTCATAAACAGTCACCCCATAAAATGGTGGTCTCATCTGCCTCTTCTCATCAAGATTCAGAGATTTCGCGTCATCAGGAACGACGGCCCCCTGGATGAAGCATATGGACTGGTCGCACGTCCCGCGGTTTCTTCTATCTTGATAGAACCGAGGGCTGTTCACCGCGGCCTCCCAGCCTCTGCAGACGGCTATGAGATTATAATGGGATTTGTAAGACACTCTCAGCAGACACTCTCGCCCTATTTCCCATGGAAGACCTGGAAAAAGCTCCATATTCAATCGACTGCCAACTAAATTACAAATCGATACGATCGGTGGGAATTAAATGAAGGTTGAAGTTTGGTGAATGGGTTAACGAGCATGCATTTTACTCCACACCACCGAGTTAAATTTATAAGCGAGTGGAGAATGAACTTTCCTCGAAGAAAAAGTGCCGACGATATATACCCGTGTTGATGGCATAGGACACCATGTGGACGTATAGATTATGTGGCAGGTTGTGCGTGGAGAGATTTCGGGCAAGTGGCAATCCTGTGGAAAGGGTGAGATTTATCGAGAGGAATCCATCCATCTGCGAGTCAATGCTTTGAAAGTTTAGTGTGTTCAACAACATTCTTAACCGTTTCTTTCTATCTTTGTACCTTTTGGATAAAAGTGAAAAGGATATGCAATAATTTTTTTCTTTGGAAGTTGGTTTTATGATAAGAATATATATGGGAAGAAATTGTGAATATATATGGGAAGAAAATAGTTGATGAGTGATCATTTCCCAGAAAGGAAGCTTGCAAAACTTTGAAGATAATTTCCCAATAAATTAACTTGTGATTGCAATATTGTTCCCCTCCCTTCTTAATTATTTTCTTCCATAATGAAATATATGTTTCTAATCCATCTTGCATATTAAAAGGTCTCCTTACCAATGGATTTAACAATTAAAGTTTCCCTGTAAGTAAGTATGGATGACCATCAATCAAAGAATGCCACGGATTAAGGTGACCACTTTTCATCCCAAATTGAGACTTTATATTCCATAACCAACTTGCCATCAATGAGTTGGAATTTGAAGAATGGGAATCCTTTGATACTAGTTATCTTGGAGTTATCATTCAATATGTGTGGACCACAAATATCTTGAAGTTGAAAAATTACTCAATTAAATATGGGATGTAGGAATTGTGGTCCTCACATGTCTTGTAAGTGTCCATCATCTATGGCAACACAAATATGTATTTCCACATTAATTTAGATAATAACCTCCCATACGTTCCATCTATGTCTTCTTGTGTATCTCCAACTTCAATAATGTCAAAAACTCTCCTATGTTAAAAGTGATAAAAATGTAAACACAGTTATTTTTGTTATTCCATGCACAAATTACATTTACAAGGTGACAATTTTATATTTGACTCATAATAGTTTGTATTATCAACAGTTACCTCAGGTGCTTCCATATCATCTTACTTATAGAACAAGCTTTTTTGTAAGATTCAAATTTTAATAGAGCTTCATGAAATGGGTGGTTTGATGACCCCCCCTTGTAAAACAAATCACAAGAACAATCCACCATTGATTCTTCAAGATACTTAAGAAATTTAGCTAATGAAGTCAAAATGAAGTTTGAACCCATCTCCGGAAAGGAAAGGATAAAGTGGCCAAAACCCCCAATCTTGTGTCCATGTGTAAGCATGGTATTCAAATAAGTTGGGATATTCATGACATTACAAATATAATTTTCCTTTTGAACCAACCTTGGTATATAATTCTTCGACTTGTCCATATTTTCATGTACAATTATCAAGTAAATTTTAATGTACCCAACCACCCTTGTACTCGTTGGGATGTTTCCTGATACTCGAAAATTTTCTCCAATTTCCACAATTTCACCATACCATTAAACTCTGATACCATATCATGGTTCTTCCCTATCATATGATGCAAATTATACATGAAAAATGACATGCAAACTCATACAAAATTTATGATAACATTTAGATTATAAATGCACATCTATTCATTAAAACATTACAACAATTAAGAACATAAATTCACATAATTAACAACATAAACACATATCATAAGAACACTTATATTTAATAATAATTTACACCAATTTACTATTGACATGGGATGTTCCTCCTAGCTATAGTAACTTTTTTGCCTGGTATTTCTACAACATGCCACCCCCGCGCTATGGCTATGAGTCCACAAGGATGAACAAGGACTCTCTCAATCCAATTCCCACTAATTTTCTTATCCTAATCACTCATGTAACCATCCCCAATCACCATCTCTCTTTGCCCCTTCAGTATGCACAACCCAAGAATGGATCCCCTTCTCTATATTAATGCATTCCTTTAGGATACCACACCCATTATTGGCCTTCAACATAGGTTGTCTAGAAGAATCTCAATGTTGGGATCTACAGGGATTCTTAGTATCAATTTTCACAATATATATCTAATCCAGCCCCCATTCACAAGATTGATTTCATTCCTAATCACACTCTCTAATAAGATAAAAGGATGGATTAATTATAGACATAACGATGATCAACTCCTAAAAAAAAGGAATAAGTATACATCATTCTAACCTGCAACTTGGCACTCAAGGAAGTCCTCCCCCACTACTTTTGCATACATTTCAAGGTTGATATTCATTTTAAATAAGTTAAGGTAAGGACTTTGGGTTATAGTAAAATATTATAATATTTATGGCTTTGGCCCCTTTGGCCCCCCTTAGCCCCCTCTTGTTCCTCTCTAGTGGATTCATATCCCCCCATCATCTCGTAACCACCGATGTATTTATTATTAATAAATTTATTGTACATCATTTATATTCATCGATGCTCAACCATATTGTTTGACTCACAACCTAATTCAAATATTTAAATTACATTCCATTTCGAGGATCAAAACAAGGGTTTTAGATTCCCCTCCCCCTTATTTTTTCACTATCCTCAATGCACAACACCTTATACTGTTTATATCTATACAATTTTTACATCAAAAGTTCAAAATAGATGTGGGTATGATTCTCACATTACATCTTCCAGTCCCCATGTCACATCCTTAGTATTGTAGTAGGTCCAATGGACATTTACCTTCCTATTAGCTTTGTTCCAGTACCTTGACTTTCTAGTCTAGGATATGCACTAGATCTACCTGAATGTCCCCTTCTAACTCCACTTGAATCATATTTTCTTTAATGACATGGTTAGGATCATGTACATACTTTTTCAATAAAGACACATGAATAGATTATGCACATGAATAGATGCAGGAAATGCAATCATATATGCATCTTGTAACATCCTGACGCAGAATGCACCTTCTACCTTTAGCAAAGGCCTCTGCGCTGACCTCCCGGTCTTAAGGATCGTTCTAATTTTACCCCAAGCCGGAGTGGCTCCTTCGATTCTCCACTGGAATCTTTATTAAAATTGACCCACAGGTATTTTCTGCTCCTCGCAACTGCTAGGCCCGATCGTTGTTCTCTTTACGACAAAGAAATGGAAAATCAAGTTTCAGAGTTTCGAAATCCCGATGTCACAACCCTTTTGTTTCCCGATTTCCTGATCTCCGATATCCCGAAGTGCTTCAACTTCCGTTAGTCCCTTGGCTAGACTTTGGGTCCATACGACCTCCCTTTATATGCCCGCAGTCCTATCACCTTTCGAGATTTCGAGGTTTCTGATGTCGAAGTGTATGTGACCTCTTGTTCTCAGGATCCCCGATTCTCCGAATCCCGATATGACGTCACTAGGAACCCATCAACGACCGTGATCGTCTACTAAACCAACAGCTCCGGATCTCCCTCGGGACTTCGCAATTTCAAATGCCGAAATGCATTTGTCTTTCGATTTCCCTGATCTCTCGAATTCCGATTTCCTAATATGACTTCCTTTTCGGGACTTTTCCTGAAGGTCTCGATTTCTACCATGCGTCCCAACTGATGGACGACTCAGGTCTGCTTCGGGGTTTTCACTGTGGAGATTCCCAACCCCCCGTTATGACGAGATGATGTCAGCTGGGCTCCATAACGGAGATTTCCTCCTTTCGGGATTACAAACTTCGCAATTTCGAAATGCAAGTGTTTCTTGTCTTCAAGATTCGCGAAACGTCGAACCCCGTCTTCTCGGATTTTCGACATGCGTCCCAAATGAATGGACGGTTCAGATCAAACCTCAGACTTCGCCGAATGCAAAGTCAAAAAACACTCACTTATGTGGGTCCTGGTGTCCGGATCTCCGAATTGGATGATCACGCGACATGCGTCCTTCCTTAGATCAACGACTAAAATCATTTCGTTGTTTTGGGACTCAAAGGGTCTCGGACTCTTGGTCTCTAAACTTCCGATATGCCGATGGTTCTCGATTCCTGCCATGCATCCCAACAGATGGACGGTTTTGATTTGTATCAGGGTTTTCACTATGGATTCACCCGATCTCTTGTCCACGGGATTTTCGATATCCCGAACTCTGACACCTCGATATCCCAACACCTTTCGGGACTTTCGCTCGTCTTGAGAGGGTTTGAACCTCGTACAGCTCCTGTTAGATCGGATGGCTGACGGGTAACTAGGTGAGGATCCAATGGCTCACGATCTCCTAAGATTGAACTACGGACACAGCCATAACCTTCTCGCTTCTTTGTCATATTGGACGGCTGGCGGGATTTCGCTAATTCTCTACACAGGATTCTGACCGTCTGTTTCTTCCCCCTGACGATTCCTGCGAAGTGAACCAAGGATTCCTTCCCAGACTTATCCACCTGTGACACAAAACTCTGATGCCTTCTAATCACTCAATATGCACCAACTCCTTGTACTACCTTCAATAGTTCCAAAGGCTTTATCCTTCCTGAGCTTTCTTACGACTTCTAGCCTTAAAGAAGACCCTTGCACGCACTCCTTGCAACAACCTCCAAACACTTGAAGTGTTGAATGCTCTTCGACCCCGCGCACTCCTGCAACAATAGTCTCTCAATACTTTACTCAGGTTCGAAACTCTGAGTTCTTCCTCGGCCTGCCCACTACTTGCACGGCTCCTGTACCTGACTGCACCTCTATGTAAATGAGAACAAAAGCTATCTAGTCTGAGCTTATCAGAGACAAACCTCTGAATCCTTTGTCAACGCACTCCTTGCGGACAATTCAACTGCACTCCTTGCAGGAACTCTTGCTCAAACAAAGAAACAATTGAAACTCATCTCCATTTACCCTTTCCTCTCAGATTTCAAACATTTAATCAAGAAATCACTCATACATAGCATAAAAGCAATTTCATGACAGGAAGAGTAAAACATTCATGAGCATAACATTCAAAGATGCATACACAGAGAATATATGGACACCACGAGTCTGAATCACAACTTCTTTGTATTAATTTAGAACTTCTGTACATGGAGTCTACTACACAGCTCTCTTCTTCTCTTCTCTACTCTCTTCTGATGCTCCTCCTTCTATGTTACAATTACACAATGAGGGTGTCTATATCCATTTTCCCTCCACTCCTAAAACTATCTCATCAGAGAATTCAAAGCTACCTACTAACATAAATGCTTTCTACCTACTATGGACGAGAGCGGATCGCTCAAGGTCCTTTACAATATATAAGTACACTTCTCCTTAACTATCACATTTAAGTTTGGCACATCCAATCTTCAAAAGTTTTTAAACAATTTATCATGTGCTCAAAAGGTGTTGGCGCTTGATGTTGGCGATGCTCCGGCATCATACTCTCTCGCTTGAAAATTTTCATGGGCTCCTGTCCGTGAGCTTTCGCACGGTCTGTTCATGCTTATGAGTCTCTGCTTCATTCTCCCAGCTGACATCTTCAACCTGATGTCCTTTCCACTTGACCAAGTATTCAAAGTATTGTTTTCTTCTGGTTTCCTTGCCAATTCTTTTGTCTAGTATGATTTCCATCTGTGGCTTTTCTGCAACTGGCATTTGCTTTTGCCACTGAAACCTTGACTGTTCATCGTTTGTTCCTGCTTCCTCAGCTTTGTATGGGTACAAATATGAGACATTGAATATCGGAGAAATTCCCGTTCCATCGGGTAATTCAATCTCATAAGCATTTACCCCAAATTTCTTCAAGATCTTACATGGTCCGATCTTCTTCATTTTCAGTTTATTATATGTTCCTCTCGGGAACCTTTCCTTTCTCAGGTGTGCCAGAATCAAATCACCAACTTCAAATTGAAGTTGTCTCCTGTGTTGATTTTCTCTTCGCTTATACTCCTGGCTTGAATTCTGTAAACACTCCTTCACCTGGCTGTGAAGTTCCTTCATCGCTTCTGCAAAATCTTTTGCACTAGCACTCCTAGTCGCATTCTGATCTGAATCTCTCAATTCAGAAATTCCCCTTGGCTGCATGCCATAGACAATCTGAAATGGACTCTTCCCTGTACTTCTGTTGATTGAATCATTATAAGCAAATTCTACATGTGGTAATATGTTGTCCCACTGACTACGGTGTTCTGTCACCAAGCTTCTCAGCAAGTCTCCCAATGTTCTGTTTACCACTTCTGTTTGTCCATCCGTCTAAGGATGATAAGCTGAACTGAATGACAATTTAGTTCCCAGCTTCTTCCATAAGGTCCTCCAGAAGTGTCCCACGAACTTAGTGTCTCGATCCGAAACTATGCTCCTTGGTAAGCCGTGAAGTCGAATGACTTCTTTGAAAAACAGATTCACAATGTGAGTTGCATCACTAGTTTTCTGACATGGAATGAAGTGTGCAATTTTGGAAAATCTATCCACCACCACAAAGATTGAGTCAAATCCTCTTTGTGTTCTTGGCAAACCCAATATAAAATCCATGCTGATTTCATCCCACGACCTCTCAGGTATGGGCAATGGTTGATAAAATCCTACATTCTGTCTCTTTCCTTTCAAATGCTGACAAATTTTGCATCTGTCCACGAACCTAACGTCTGTTCACATTCCCGGCCAAAAATATGACTCATTCAACTTTGCGAACATCTTGTTGTGACCAAAGTGCCCTGCTAATCCTCCACTGTGTTTCTCCTTCAACAAATTCTCCCTCATGGAGAATTTTGGAATACAAAGATGATTACCTTTAAACAGTAATCCTTCCTGGATCATGTATTCTATCCATTGGCTTCTATCTCTGAGAATTGGATTCTCAGCTGCTTCATATGCCTCCTTAAAATCTGGATCATCTCTGTACATATCCCTGAGATCATCAAAACCGAACGTTTTGACTTTGAAATCCTGCAATAGAAATCACTTCCTGCTCAAAGCATCAACAACTTTGTTAGCAGTTCCAGAAATATGTTTAATCACAAAAGTGAAATTATGCATATATTCAACCCATTTAACATGTCTCTGATTCAACTTTTCCTGTTGAGTCACAAACTGCAGTGCATGATTGTCACTGTATAAGACAAACTCTTTGGGAATCAAGTAACGCCTCCATTTCTTCAATGCCTGGATGATAACATAGAACTCCTTGTCATATGTGGAGTACTTCACCTTCGCTTCATTCAACTTCTCGCTGAAATATGCTATCGGCCTATCCTCTTGACTCAAGACTTCCCCTATTGCAAACCCACTTGCATCGCATTTCACTTGAAATGTCCTTTGGAAATCTGGCAACACCAAGATTGGTTGTTCCGTAATCTTCCTCTTCAACAGATTAAAACTCTTCTCAACCTCTTCTGTCCAGTGAAAAGATTTGTGTCTTTTTTTCACTGTGTCCATCATCAGTGCACTAATTCCACTGAAATTCCTGATGAACTTTCGGTAGAAACTAGCCAATATGTGAAAACTTCTCACCTCAAATATGTTCTTCGATGATGGCCAATTCTTGATCACTTCCACCTTATCTAGATCCATCCTTAATTTGTCTGCAGAAATAACAAAGCCCAAATAGATGATTTCTGTCTTCATGAATGAGGATTTCTTCATGTTTATAAGCAACTTCTCTTGCTGTAATATCTTCATTACTGTAGCTAAGTGTTTCAGATGCTCTGCCTTTGTCTTACTGAAAATCAGTATGTCATCCAGATACACAATGACAAATTTCCCAATGAATTCTTTCAGGACTTCGTTCATCAACCTCATAAAGGTACTTGGCACATTTGTTAAGCCAAACGGCATAACAAGCCATTCATACAACCCTTCATTAGTCTTGAAGGCTATTTTCCACTCATCACCTTCTCTCATGCAGATTTGATGATAACCGCTTTTCAAATCAATCTTTGAAAAATACTTTGCTCCACTCAAGCAATCCATCAAATCATCCATCCTTGGCAATGGAAATCTATACCTTATGGTTATCTTGTTAATGGCTCTTGAATCAATACACATTCTCCAGCCTCCATCTTTCTTTGGACTGAGTACTGTCGGAACAACACATGGGCTCGAGCTTTCTCTAACCAACCCTTTGTCCAACAAATCTTGGACTTGTCTTTTGACCTCTTCATTCTCTTGCGGCATTAGTTTGTATGCGGCTTTATTTGGCAAACTGGCTCTAGGTATGAGATCAATATGGTGACTCACACTTCTGATTGGTGGCAATGAACGAGGTAGTTCATCCACTATTATGTCAGTGAACTCTTCCAATAGTCCCTGAACCTCTTCTGGTAAATCGTCCACTCTTGTGCTGGTTAAAATAATCATTGTCTTTCTTACCACAATGAACTGCGGTTCCTCCTTCTTCTTGACCTCGGTAAGGAGTTCCTTCCCACTCATGAGAAGTAAAGTGTTACTTACTCCAGGTTTCACTTCCTTAACTTTGATTGGAAGCAACATATGAGTTCTCCCATTCTTTTCTAGGGTATATGTGTTCATCCTCCCATCATGAATCACATTTTTGTCATATTTCCATGGTCTACCCAACAATAGATGACAAACATCCATAGGAATAACATCACAGAGTATCTTATCATTATATCCTCCTATCTTAAATTCAACTAAACATTGTTTAGTGACATTTACCTGATGTCCCTTTTGTAGCCATGAAACTCTATATGGACTCGGATGTTCACTCGTCTCCAGCTCCAACTTTTGTACCATCTCTGTCAAAACGAGATTATATGTGCTACCACTATCCACAATGACCTTGCATACCCTGTCCTTGATTTTGCAAGCAATCTGAAAAAGTTTGTTTCTTTGGGCTGAGCCCTCCACCTCCTTCTTTGGTGCCAAAAGAACTTTTTGCATCATCAACGATCTTCCGCCTTCAGCGTCCTCTGCCTCAACATCTCACCTTTGTGCTTCGGCGAGTTGATTCTCTCCACCCTCTTTCTTTTTATCTGGACATTCATAAGATTTGTGTCCACTCTTTCCACATGTGAAGCATTTTATCTCTCCACCTCTTCCTCTTCCTCTACCTCTAGTACGAGGAAAAGTATTATTATCAGCATAATCTCCTCTCTGCTCAGTATGTTTTCCTCTCTGTTCAGCATATCGCCCTCGCTGTGAGCTTCCACCTCTCTCAGTTCGAGTCTGAGGTTTCTTCCAGTCCTCCTTGGGCTTCTAATTTTTATCTTGGACAATTGATTTTCCCCTGGCTTGACTTCTGCCTCGGCCTCTTTGACCCTACTTTCAGCTCAACTTCTCTTCAGCTTTTAGAGCCATCTGATAAGCATCTTCCACCGTTCAGATGGTTACCATGCTCATCTCATCCTGAATGTCATACCTCAGGCCATTCATTGTTGCTCAGATAGAGAAACAATTGAAACTCATCTCCATTTACCCTTTCCTCTCAGATTTCAAACATTTAATCAAGAAATCACTCATACATAGCATAAAATCAATTTCATGAAAGGAAGAGTAAAACATTCATGAGCATAACATTCAAAGATGCATACACAGAGGATATATGGACACCATGAGTCTGAATCACAACTTCTTTGTATTAATTCATAACTTTTGTACATGGAGTCTACTACACAACTCTCTGCTTCTCTTCTCTGCACTCTTCTGATGCTCCTCCTTCTATGTTACAATTACACAATGAGGGTGTCTATATCCATTTTCCGTCCACTCCTAAAACTATCTCATCAGAGAATTCAAAGCTAACTACTAACATAAATGCTTTCTACCTACTATGGATGACAATGGATCGCTCAAGGTCCTTTACAATATATAAGTACGCTTCTCCTTAACTATCACATTTAAGTTTGGCACATCCAATCTTCAAAATTTTTTAAACAAGTTACCATGTGCTCAAAAGGTGTTGGCGCTTGCCCCACGCTCGCTTCATGTTGGCGATGCTCCTGCATCACATCCCCACTATAATCCCTCATTTAATTAATGCTTAATGTAGATATAATTTGTGGCTACAACCAAGCGATGTAATATGCAAATTGTATTTTTGTATTTTAATAACAAAATGTGATGTCAATTGTTGGGGATATGGACAAAGATGAGTGTTGAATTAATCCATAAGATAGGGGAGGATTTAAGGAGAATGTTTAAGAGGGGTCCAAGGGGGATTACCCATGTCTATTAATTTCAATACCCACATTCGTGAATTTTTATTATCATTATGTATTAAAACTCTGTTTTTTTATTGAGTGTCCCAAAAGCCAATCATTGAATGCATGTAAGAGGGTGGGTGTGAGAAGTCACATTTCATAGTTATTGGGAGCATGGGGGCTAAGTACAATCAACTTGGGGAAGTGTGTGATTCACGAAAGCTAGACAAAGGAGAGGAATTTGTATGGTCAATTGCAACAGTTTTAGACATTCAATTTTTGTCATGAACAACATGCAGAGAAGAAAAAAGAAGATCTAGGAGTGGAGAAACCATGGAGGGAAAATTTTAGAGCATATTGGAGTGTTTCTGGAGAATTTGTGGAGAAGAATACTGAAGATCCAAGTTTTCAGGAATGAAGAGTGAACTCCTGTGTGAGTTGCACTGTAACATCAAGTGTTTGTTGTTGGTTGTTGGTAGTTTTCCTAGTAGTGAGCTTCCTTAAGTTCCCAACAAAGAGATTCCTAGTTACCTCTGACATAGATACCTTGATAAAAGAATGGGACATACGAGGGACTGATATCAATGAAGGGGTACATTTATTGGATTGGGAAGATCGAGAGGAAGAGAGTTGGTGGAAAATTGGGATAGTTGTAGGAGAATAACAATAGGGTGGGATTTTCTAAGCTATGAGTGGACAGTGAGAGAAAACCCTCTTTTGTGGATTGTTAGCCCTATCTCAGGGATGACTTGCTATTAATATTTGGAACAAAAAGCCTATGGTTGAGTGGAACATCCATGCCAAGAAGTTGGTTGCATAACTGGATTAAAATATAAGTGTTTTATCTGTTGTATGTGGTATATTTATGAGATCAATTGTTATGCATCCACTATGTGTTTAAAAAGGATTTATATGCTACTATATTTGAGTGCATTAGCTGCATTTAATGTTTATTTTAGAATGTTGTAGATGCATCCAATTAATGGTATCAGACAATAGTTAAATCTGGTTGTAATTCGTAGCTAATAAGATACATGAAATTATTTAGTTTTAAAAATGTTAATTTATGAGTATTTCCACACGTAATGGACCTCGTCTGGGCTGGGGAAAATTACATCATGGTATACAATCCTTTGGTTCAAACACCAGGCTTGTATGGGATAGGACGACTGTGAATTGAGAAAATTTGTTGTTATAGATTTCAGTCTATGTGAATTTGGGAAAAACAGTGAAAACACGATCAGAGAAAAATCCCCAAATTCATGAGAAAATCTAGGTCATATTTTCCTTGTAACCTTTGAATATAGGTTTAATGGAGTAAATTTGCAGAGTTGTAGAGTTAAAATTTGACTTGGAAGGTTGAATTTCACATTTTAATGGCAGATGTATAATTTGAGAGAGTTTGATTAATCAATGGCCAAGATCACATTTGATCTCGAGATCAATGATCGAGATTCATCATGAATAAATTTAAAAACTTATAAGGTTTTTCAGAGTTTTGCAAAAGGACCATATCAATGGCTAGGGTTGGTTTTCAGTGTTTGTAAAGGAAGACAATTGATAGTCTAGATTCATTTTTGGCCATTGGGAGGTTGCAGTCGATCGAAGGTTAATATTTTCTTTCAGATATTGGAAAATCGAGAAAATCGATGGTCCATACTCGCCGGTAGAGCTGGGAAAAGTTTGATGGATCAATGGTTGATATAAATTTGAATGATAGATCGATGGTCCAAATTCATTTGGGATTTGGTCAAAATTTCAAAGTGTTGGAGTTCACCAAAAGCATTCGTCGATGGTTGATGTTCTCATCAATGAGTTTGGAGAATATTTTGTTTTTTCAAAAGGAAAACTCTAATCATTGATGCCTGATGATCGAGGGTCGACAAAATTAATGCGATATTCAATTCTTCAAGAGATGTGGTTGATCGCCAATGAAATGAAAGAGGAGGGTGATGTGTCATGCCACGTTAGCATCCATTTTTCATTCCATGTAAGCCAAGTTGACACCTTAGGATGACGTGTCATGCCATGTCGTCATCCACATGTCATGCCACATTAGCATAGTTTCCAGATCAGCCAAGAGATGGTCGATGGTTGATGATTGGGATTCAAAGAGTTTTGTAAGAAAGTGGTTGTCAAGGAAATTCACAAATGGTCGATCGTCAATGGCAAGGGTTTGGCAATATTTGCGAGAAATATTGGTTTTCCAAGAAAAACAGCCAATGGTCGATGGTTGATGACCAGTTGTTGGGGAGATCAGTGAGAAATTTTGGTTTACAAAATAAATCTTTGATTGTTGATCGTCAATGTAGTGCTGGAAATCAAAGGTGTGGATTGTTTTAAGTTATTGATCGGCTATGGAAATTGATCTGTGGGGTTTGAAAAGGATTAGAGAATCAATGGTTCATATTTCACCTGATTTGAGATCAACAAATCAAATTTAAAGGTTGTTATAACAACATAAGAATCAATTTTTATATGAATTTTTTACAGTTTTTGAAGGCCATAAACTTGCAGGGCCATTTTGATGCCCTAAACGATGTTTTTTGGAAATCAAAATCCACAATTAAGAGTGTACCAAATAAAGTAACTCCAAGAGAGGTTTCCAAAGAGTTACTCTGGGCGCAAAACAAAGCTTTTAAGAAAAAATCATAGCTAAAGCAATTAAGGTTAAATTTTAGCACGAGTTTACTTCCAAAGGGCATAACTTCTTGCTCAAAAGTCAATTTGAGGCATGGGAGTAGTCTATGGAAATCTTATGATACATATAAGACAACCATGAATCCAAATTTGGAATTTGGGTATGTAAAAATGTGCAGGAAGAGAAAGAAGGAACCTATAACATACATGGATAAAAAGGGGGAAATAGTCTAAACTTCTTCAGACCATAACTTTAAGCTCGAAGCTCAAATTCGAGAAAAAGAATAGTCGATGGAAAGGTATTGAGGAGAAGAAGACATTTATCCATCCATAATTTTGAATTGGGCACTAAATTTTTATCAGAAAGTAATAACAATTTTGTAGCAGTTAGTGAGTGGAAATTGCAACATATGAATATTGTAAATTTTTTCTCTGAAGTCAGATTGAGGTATGAGTACAATTGTTGGAGAGATGTTTCAATGACGAATGTGTATAAGGAATCAAATTTTGGATTGGTGCATTGTGTTATTCTAAATTTATATGAAGAATAACCTATATTCGTATTCTAATTAATGAAATGTTTTGTAGTATGCACGTGCTAACAATAATTATTATATGCACATTTCTTGCAGAATTAGAGGTACATGAAAACAAATTTGGTTCTTATATGAGGATTAGAGTAATGAAATATTCCCAGGGATAATATAACTATGAGGAAGATATCATAGGTCTGCATGGAAACATGGGGAATGTTGAGACATAGTGTAGTGGAAGGAAATGAAAGCAAGAGCCTCTAACTATGATAATCCTACATAGATAAGTGCAGAACTATACAGTTGATAATGAAAGGATTATGAAGGCTCAATAATAGATACTTTAGATCATGAATATTACATAAGACATATTGCAAGGTGAACTCAGGAAAATCAATCCACCAAATTTCAATGGTGATCACAAGAAAGGAGAAGGCCAAGGCCTGGCTGTTAGAGATGAAGAAATATTTTCAATTGCATGATTACCCCTCAAGGGTAGAATATATAATTATAACCTATCACTTGCAAGGAAAGGTAACCATGTGGTTGGATAAACTTAAGCAAGCCAAACACCTTGATGAGAACTGGATATCATGGAGGTAGTTCAAAGGATATTTCCAATAGAAATACTTGTCCGAGCATTACTATGAAAGGAACATGAAAGAGTTCTTTGAAATCAAGTTGGGAAGCATGACAATGGATGAATATGGTAGGAGGTTCTTTGAATTTTTGAAGTATGTAGACTTTATAAAGGATGAAAGCTTCAAAATACAAATGTTTCTAAGTGGGTTACCATCCTTATATAGTGACAAGATACAATATGATAACCCTAAGACTTTGGAGGAAGCCATAAGGAGACTAAAGCATCTTTATAAGGAGAGAAGAGGAAGTTTAGTTTTCCAAAAAGTTTGGAATGATAATATGAAGGGTAAAAAGGATAAAATATAGAAAGGTTTTAATCCACCCTTTTTCAAGGAGGCTATGTATTGATTTTAGAAAAATGAATAAAGTCACCATAAAGAAAAAATATTCTTTGCCAAGGATTGATCACTTATTTGATCAGCTAAAAGGTGCAAGCATATTTTCCAAGATAGATTTGAGATCAGGTTATCATCAAGTGAGGATAAAGGAATAATACATCATCAAGACAACATTCAAGACAAGATACAAGCATCACTAATTCATTGTAGTTCCATTCAGACTATGATATTCCCTAGTTTTTTTATGTGCTTGATGAATGGAGTGTTAAGGGAATACCTAGAAAAGTTTGTAATTTTGTTCATGGATGATATACTCATTTACTCAAATATAGAGGAGGAATATGAGAAACATTCCATAATGGTGTTGTAAGCTTTAAGAGAGCATAAGTTGTATTCCAAGCTAAGTAAGTGCATTTTTATTTATCAAAAGAAGATTCATTACTTGGGGCATATAATTTTAGTAGAAGGGATAGTAGTGGATCCTGAGAAGATAGAGGCCATTAGAAGATGTCCAGTGACAAGAAATGTTACAAAATTTAGATCACTCGTGGGTCTTTTAGGGCATTACAAGAAAGGAAATTGAGTTAAGGGGTATCACAGGGAAACCCAGTAAAGTGATAAGCTCCAATGGCATGAAAACATTATTGAAAAACATCAAGGTGTAATCGTAAAACTATGCTCACTAGATGTTCAAACATATAAGCCATATATTCTCCTAGATCTCCAAGGGATCATTGATAAGCATTCCAAAGTATTTGAATATATTCCCAGTGGTCTTCCACCCACTTGAAATAATAAACATGTTATTCACCTAATTCTTGGGAGTGTTCCTCCTAACATCAGAACTTATAGATACCCTTATGCCCATAACTGTGAAATTGAGCGTATGGTTGAATAAATGTTAGAGTTTGGCATTATTAGACCTAGCCAAAGTTCTTACTCTACACAAATAGTAATGGTACTCAAGAAAGAGGGTTCATGGTGTATGTGTCCATACTATAGAGAGATCAACAAGATCACAATTAAAGATAAGTTTCCCATTCCCTTCATTGATGAATTGTTATATGAACTACATGGAGCAATCTACTTCACAAAGTTGGATCTCCATTCATGATATCATCAGATTAGAATGAAGGAAGCAGATATACCAAAAAAAATATTTCGAACTCATGAAGGACATTATGAATTTTTGTTCATGCCTTTTGGCCTTATGAATGCACCTTCAACATTCCAAGGGTTGATGAATTCCATTTGCAAGCCCTTCCTTCGAAAATTTGTGTTATTATTTTTTGATGATATACTAATCTATAGCAAGTCTTGGGAGGATCATGTTCAACATGTTGACAAGGTACTACAACTAATAAAGGAGAAACAAATATATTCCAAACCATCGAAATGTTTCTTTGGGGTGGAGGAGGTAGAGTATTTGTGTCATATTGTATCTCATGAAAATTTCAAGGTAGACCCTAACAAGATAAAGGCCATGATGGACTGGCCGAGTCCCAAAACATTGAAGAATATTAGAGGATTTTGGGGTTTGATAGGTTACTATCGAAAGTTTTTTTGAAACTATGGAAGAATAGAAGCACCTTTAATGACATTAACTAATAAGGATGAATTTTCATGGATTCTAGAGGAAACTCAAGATTTTTAACAACTTAAAGAGGTGATGTGCAAAGATCCTATCTTGACCACACCAGACTTCACAAAAACCTTTATTGTGGAATGTGATTCCTCAAGAAATGACATTAGTCATGTTATAATGAAATAAGGAAGGCCCCTTGTGTTTGAATGTTGCCCACTCAAGGGAAATGACTTACACAAACCCATTTATGAGAAGGAAATGATGGAAATACTACATGCATTGAAGCAATGGTGCCCTTACCTAATAGGTAGGCACTTCAAGGTCAAAATAGATCATGATAGTCTTAAATACTTCTTGGAACAAATATTATCTTCAAAAGAACAACAAAAATGGGTGACCAAGATGTTGGGTTATGATTTTGAAATCATCTATAAAAAATGGAAGAAAAATGTTGTGGAAGATACACTCTCAAGAAAGGATGAATATGTTGACTCCTTTCTCGGTGCCATCTCAATCATCCAACCTGATTGGATAATAGAAATGAGGCATGAATGGAAGAATGATGAAAATGTGTGGAGTGTCATTTAAAAGTTGCAACAGGATTCGAGTGCATCAGATACATTTACATGGAAAAATGATTCACTATGGTAAAAACATCACTTATATTTCTGTAAGAACTCCCAACTCAAACAAAAGGTACTCTTGGAATTGCACACCTCTCTCGTAGGAGGGCACCTAGGATTTTTGAAAACATACCATAGGGTCAAGAAGGATTTTTTTTTTATGGCCTTAAAACCAATGTTCAAAGGTTTGTGGCATAATGTTTGGTTTTCCAACAAAATAAGGTGGAAACAATTAAGACCACATGTCTTTTACAACCATTTTCCATACTAAGTCAACACTAGTAGGAGGTTTCCATGGATTTCATCATAGGCTTACTGAAGTCTGAAGGAAAGAGTGTCATCATGGTGATTGTTGATAGAATGACCAAGTACACACACTTTTGTGCACTCTCTCATCCTTTCAAAGACAGTACAGTTGCCACCGCATTCATGGAGGAAGTTCAAAAGCTACATGAAAGCCCAAATATTATTGTAAGTGATAGAGAACCCATCTTCACTGAAAATATTTGGACATAATTGTTTTCTTTTTTGGGTACTCAATTGGCTCATAGCTCATCTTATCATCCTCAATCTAATGGACAAAATGAGATAGTGAAGAAATGTTTGGAAGGCCACCTTCGTTGCTTTGTATATGATAAAAAAACACAATGGTTCAAGTGGTTACCCTTGGCATAATGGTGGTATAACACTTCCCTTCATACTGCAACAAAAATGACACCACTTACAGAACTCTATGGATATCACCCAACTTCCATCACTTCTTCTCTAAAATAAAAATCTAAGGTTCAAGTAGTGGAAGATCACATCGAGCATCAACAAAAAGTTCTGCAACTCTTAAAGGAAAACCTAACCATGGCACATAAGCACATGAAAAAACAGGTAGATGAACATTGTAGTGAAAGAAGTTTTTAAGTAGGGGATTGGGTATTTTTAATACTACAACCATACAAAAATATGTCCCTCAAGCAAGCTAAGAAGGATAATAAATTATCGCCAAAGTACTATGGCCCTTATAAGGTGTTGCAAAATATTTGTACTATGGAATACAAATTGGAGTTGCATGCATCATCACGAGTACACCCAGTTTTCCATGTTTCATTCTTAAATAAATTTATAGGTGACAAGATCCCAATTCAAATTGTATTTCCAAAACTTGACGAGGAAGGAAAACAAATATTGTCTCTTGAAGCTATCACTAAAACAAAAATTCGCCAACTGAGGAATAGATCCATTTCAGAGTATCTCATTAAGTGGAGGAAACTACCTGTTGAATATTCCACTTCGGAATATGAGTCTTTTATACAAAAGCATCTATAATTACTCAAGCTTTGTGGAAAACACTTGTCTGAAGGGGAGGGGCATGTTAAGCCCTAAATATTGTCACATTACCCCTTAATTGGGGCATATTACATTAATATTGTTATTGTATTTATGTTGGCTTGGGTCCATTAGTTGTAATTGTACCTCCTAGTCCCCTATATATACCAAGGAGGCCTTTTCATTTAGAATCATCTTGTATCTGTAAATTTATGTGGTCTATAAGGAGGTTTCCCCCTCGAAGAGGGTTATTATCTAAAACTCTCTCTTTCTCAAGGAGTTGAGTACTTATTTTGAGGTTTTTTTATGCTATTTTGATATTTGGTTCTTAATAGCTTCATTGGAAAGGGTCAACCTGATAGAATCCAACTTTTCTACTGGATAAAATGTCTCATCATAATCGATCTCTTGGATGTGTTGAAATCCCTTGGAAACCAATATTGTCTTATGTCTACTCACCTATCCGACCACTACCCTTTTGGTCCTATAGACCCATCTGCATATGAAAAGATTCATTTATGAAAGAAGTGGAATCAAATCTTGAGTCTGGTTCGTAAGGAGAGAGTTCTACTCCTCTTGCATTGCTACTTCCCATAAGGGGTTCCCTGCAACCTATTTGTAGGTTTATAGGTATGAATATTAAACCATATAAAAATACAATGGAATCATGGATTTAGTGGCAGTGAGTACATGAGGAGGATCGTCGAACTAAGATCTGGTCCTCCATGGATCTGTTAGATCCCCAAAAAGGTATCCTGCATCCTGAAGTGTGTATTGTTCCCACTTGGGAATCTTCTATGGCTCCTCATCTGCATGTATTGACTATGCATCTAAATGCTCTAGTTTTGCATATGTATCCTATGAATCCTATGACTCTATATTGAAACTCGAATCTATGGTGTCATGTGAAAGTGTAGAATCATCATCCACAACTGGTGGAAGTACAAAATCATTTGCATGTTGCGCATGTGGAGCATGCGAGGGATTTTCCTTGAACTTGACACTACACTCAATGATGAGTTGGTCTGTAGAGGGATGAAGTAATTTGTATTCCTTCAAATTTTTGGGATAACCAATCAATATGTGTGGGTGGATCTATGGATCTAATGATTTTCCTCTTCCCAGAGGGAATGCATGCCCATGTGCGTGATCCAAAGATACATAAGTGGGTGACTTTCGGTTTTTTTCCTCTCTA
The DNA here is from genome assembly GCA_009831015.1 of Picea engelmannii. NCBI lineage: Eukaryota > Viridiplantae > Streptophyta > Pinopsida > Pinales > Pinaceae > Picea > Picea engelmannii. The sequence goes on from ML784260.1 coordinate 144,006, forward strand.
AGTATCGAAAGGAGTCTTGTCCTTAATTGATATGTGAGAAGATTTGTTATGAATTTGATTGGCACAGTTACATGCTTCAGCCTGAAGCTTGGAAGGAAGTGTCTTTGCATGTACCATGCAACTGGCCATCTCCTTGAGAGACATATTTTTCCACTCAACAACCCCATTCTATGGTACTATGTGCTGAAATTGTATCCCAGCCTCAAGACAAATATTCTGAACATATATATTTACATACTCCCCCCCATTATCTGTACGAAGGAATTTGATATTTATCCATGATTGAGTCTCAGCAATTTATTTTAACTCTTTGAGATGTTGAAAGACCTCATACTTTGGTATGAGAAAGAATACCCAAGTATTATGTGAGCAATCATCCAAAAATATAAGCAGGTGCCTTTCCTTGTTGATGGATGGATGCGATAATGGACCCATGAGACAATTGTGAATCATATCCAATGGAGAGGAGACCTTGTGAGACTTCCCCTTCTCGAAATTATATTGGGGATTCTTTCCAAGGACAAATCCTTCACAAACCTCTTAAGAAAAGTGGATATCAGGTAACCAGGTGACCATCACCTTCTTGCTAAGTTGTTTCATGTACTTGAGTATCAGGTGACCAAACCTCTCATGCCAAAATATACTTTTTTCATAAATATGAGTAAGTAGTATAGATGAATCAAGTTTAATAAACTTATTGGAAGTGTATAATCGATATTGATGATTTACGTCCCCGAAAAAAATCTTGGAGTTGTCTTGCATGTTGAATATGGACATGGAGTCTGGTGTGAACTACACCTTTTTTCCTAATCTTGAGTGTGTAATTTGATACACCGAGAGAATATTCATGTAAATATGAGGAACATGCAGGAAATTCTCAAATCTTCCATGATCTAGTTCCACTCTCCCTTTTTGAGTGACCTTGAATGGAGATTCATCCCCCATGAGGATAAGAGGCCTCGTGGATGCAGTTACAAAATATTACCTACTAATGCATGAATAGCTACTAATACATGCAATAGGAGAATAATGAATAGCTACTAATGCATGAGTATTACCTTTATTAGGGGATTTATCTTCTGACTTCTTATTGGAAGCCTCAGGAATGAAGTCCCTGATATTTTTCTTCTAAAGTATTTGCACCATAAGATCTATTTGCTCCTTCATGGATGGAAATTCTGGATGGTTCACACAATTTCAATAACCACACTTCTTCCCTTTCTTGATATTTCCACCTTTGGATCTTGAGGAATCATTAAAGGGTTTGGAGTAACCTTCCTTCTTTGGATCTACATGCATCATTCCTTTTCCTTTCAGTTTGGATTTAGGATTTTGAGAGTTGTTTCCCTCATTAATAATAAGTGCATGTGCCTTGGGACCCTTGATTATTCCCATTTGAATGAGCTTATTCTACTCATGTTTCAAAGCCTCAATGAACTACGAAAATGAAGGCATGGTCCAGGTTGGTATTACGATGAATATTTTAGAATGAAATGAAGATACCAATACACTATATTTTGGTCCAAGTTTTTCCATGATAATAAGAACCAATTGTTTTTCTTGTTTGGAATTATTGATACTATATTCTTTCAATTCACGAAGAAGAGATTTAAATTTGGTGAATAAATCTTGGACATTGTCAAAGTTCTTTGGATCCAAGGATTTAAGTTCTACTTTGAGAAAATGGCCCCTAATTTCACCCTTCTTTCCAAAGAGACTAACCAAAGTGGTCCAGATCTCATTTTGGGACTTGCATGCATGATGTTAAACCATAGGTCAAGAGAAATAGACATGCTTAGGAGACCTTGAGCCTCGTTCATGTGGTTGAAGAACTTGGATTTTTCCACTGCTGAGGTGGGTTCTTATTGTGTGGCCATGACTATCCGATAAAATTCTCTACCCCTTATCTAGTGTAGATTTCTCTACTTCCATTTGAATTAATTATATGGCATTAGAATTGCAAATGCGATAAATTTCATCTTTCTCGTTGCTTTGTTTCGTCTTTAGTACTTGCAAAAGAGTGTTAGTGATGATCCTTTCTAGTGGCCCAAGGGATCTAATACCATGTATATTTTTTGAGATACCTACATATAATATCTCTCTAACAATGAAACATACACAGCTTGCAATGGTGGATAACGAGAGGAGACAAAAAATGGAGAAAAGATTGAAAGAATTTCTATTATATGACTAAGAGAATGCTACAATATAAGTGATATACTCTATATGACACAACTATCTCACCATATTATCTAATATAATGTGCATTAGGAGTGTTATAGAAAGATGTGACACACACTAGCAGTCACTAGATTCAAGTGCCACCTAGTCCTAGTTAATTGGCTATGAGGTTGTCAGTTAAATAGCTAAACTGGGGTGAAATAAGGAGGAGATCACTCACACATGTGGAATTTTCTTTACTAGTGATGACCCCAATGGAAGTGTTCATTCATGGTGATGATATTGAGGTTATCATGCAACACTTGATGATAAATCCAAGGTTGACATGTAACACTTCACTCAACTAGTCTAACTGAAAGGTAACTAAGGATTAACTAAAGGGTATAAGGAACCCTTGTATAGGGGAGAATATCTCAAATTAAAGGACCCTCAACATAGCAAAATAAACTTAGGAAAATAAAATGAAAGGAAAATCCAAGGTGTGTGTAATATCTCCAACACTTTTCCCACATGCGTGTAGACTGATTAACAAGTGTCGTGTAAATGGAAGGAAATATGTAAAGGAGGTCTCATGTTCGATTATCACCTCGATTTACTTGTGCCCCATGCTTTCACGATGTGTGGATGCACTTGGAGTTTATAGAGGTAATAAATGGGTATCGACCCCATGTCACGTGAGTATGAGAACTGAGAGTTTCTAATTCCGCGAGTAAAAATAAAATAAAAATATCCAACACTTTGAAGTTTTAAAACTTGACAACTTGAAGTTCTTATAATGTTCATTGTTTGTAGGTACAACAGTGTAACCTAAAAACAAACAAGTTCATGATTAAAAGTGGATAGTTGTAAGGACATTAGACTAAGAACTAGATATTGTATCCCTGATTTAATTGTGATTATTTATTAAGCTATAGATATTATATGAGAATCTCACATTTGAATATCCAATTTCTTCTTCCTCTTGCAAATGCATGCTACTTTAAAGAGTTTGAGATATATTTTCTCCAATTAATAATCTAGACTTGTTAACCTAGGAGATTATTCTTCCATAATCCACATCACTCCTAATTTCCAATATTTTAATGCTTATGCTATGGTCACATTGATATCTTTTCAATACACATGAAATCCAATCTTGTATTAGAATGTGCAGTATTGTACCACACCTCCAAATAAGGCCAAAAAATACAGATTCCAAAGTCAAAAGATTCTAGAAATATACCAATAGGTAGCATGTAAAATCCACATATAGCACAATTAACCAATCTAAAAATAATAAGAAAAACCTTCAAGAGAATCCTAGATTGAAAAGGGATCCTAGATGCAAGGTACACTAACATTGACTCTAATTGCAGTGATATGCATCTCACCAATAATTTATCAAGTTATTTGTTCTCATTTTCTGAAAAATGTATGAGGATTCCACTTAAAACGTGTTCATAATAAGAGTCCCTCTATACAACAAATCATATTTTCCCAGTCTTGGTTGAGCCATAAAAATGCACATGAAATTATCTTCTTCAAAATTCATGCAACTGCCAAGAAAAATGGACCATCAATCCCCTTACTATATTTGATTTATATTCCTCTCTTGATTACTGAAATATTTCATAATAGAATAATTCTAAATGATTTTTCTCATGGTAAACAATTTTCTATTGTAAAGAGTATTGAGTTGTACAAGTTATTTAATCGGTTTACAACATCCTACATAGCCTAAAATGTGTTTAGTACCCTTCTTATATTATTCATGAGTTCAAAAACTCAAAATGAATTCCAAACTCAATCAGTAAATTGTATCTCATATTTAGTATATCCTCTAATAGTGGAATCTATAGAAAAATCATATCCATGCCTTGCTATGCCTTGTGACAATTCATTAAATATATCAATACATGCCTTTGATGTTATCAATGGCCATACCTTTTAATTTTTTTCAAAAAAAAAGTGAACTTGGGAATAACCATGCTAAATGATTCCAGACCCATAGATAATGACCCATAATGCATGCAGTTCATTATGCTATCACACACTCCATCTATTCATGGATTTTTGGAATTATGACTGTGTTTGATACTACACTTCAAAAAACTAGCATATGCATGACAGGTTAATTTAGAGCCATGCCTTTAAATGTTAACCTTGATGAAGCATGCCAAATTATTTTGAACCAAGAGATAGCTACCTATAATGCAATTATTTTATCACTGGTATGAAATAACCCATGTTTCTATGGATTAAGAACTATAATGTGTCTTTGTAAACTCCAAATCCATACACATTTTGACTACAACATTTTCCCAAGGCATGTTCTTACTTTGTTTGATTGCAAAGAACTAACCTCTTCCTAGAAAAGCATGCCCATTAATGAAAAACAATTATGTTGGCCTCATCTGTAATCATTACCAATAATCCCCACATAGACATGTATCATTCCTAAAATGATGGAAGTGGTTTGCATCATCACAATGATTTCTCTTCAGTTGATCTTGGAAATGAACTTTATGACACTTATAATAATCACCACATACACAAAGGTCAAATAATAGGTTTACTCAAACTCTATGGATGGTTTAGTTAATATTTTTGGTGGTATATCTCATTTAGTGCATAGGATTGAAGAATGCATTAGAAGTTGTAGTAAGGATGTTCACGTTATTGATATAATTAGTTCTTTTTATTATGCATTGAAGGTATTTAATGAGCCACGATCTGTAGATTCAATTAACTTAGTTTAATTAGAGAGTCTAATCTCACCTTTTGTCCATTCCAGTCCTTCAAATCCAAAATAGTATTGGTGTTCTTTCGGTGCTCATAATTTTTTTGAAAGTATTTGGTATTTTGATCACTTTCATTGAGACATAGGGCTCAACTCTTTAAATTCCACATACATTCTTGTTCAAGCAATAATTGTTGTCTTTTTCTCTGGTATTCGTCCATTTTCCACATCTGGATTTGGGATAGAACCATCCTATGACAAGGCATAAATCTATTCTAATGCATGTTTAGTATCAATTAATCCCTCTTTTGATTATAAACATTGAGCCTTAGCCCAATCCACCACCTTTTCCTTTAAATGATGCAAAGCATATGTGAATTGAAAACAAGCCAAATCACTATAGTTTGGTTGATAGTATTTCCAATGGTCGCATAAAATGAATCTAAAATTGATCCATATTTATAAATGGAATGAAATGGAATACAGATGTATAGCAAAGAAATACACAAATATATAGTAAAAATTGACTTCGATTAATAAAGAGAATATGTTGACACTGTAAAAATGCAGACTGAAACAAACTTGATTGAATGGTGGAAACTTATCTATGAGAAGAGATATGATGGCTATGCTCATTTGCAATAAGATGGTTACAATGAGGCTCCAAAGGAATTTTTAACAAAAATCATAAATGAGAAAACCTAAACATCCAAAAACCTACCCTAGGAGATGAAGCGCCAAAGTCATGTGGGCCCCGATGCATAAGTTGGTACATCAACTTCCCAGGGTCATAAATTTTTCATAGATCTTCATTTTAGGTGTATGCCAGCTCATTGGAAATAACTATCCTAGGAGTATAGATGTTGTTGTCAAAATTTAGGTAAATCCTATAGTGTGATTTTTTCATGACCAAAAAACGTTGTTTAGGACCTCAAAATGACCCCATAAGTTTAGGACTTGAAAAATTATGAAACAAATTCCAAAATAAAAAAAATGTTCTCTGAGCTAGTGGAATAGGTGGGTGGCCACCGATATGCACCGGGATCGTTTGTATCCTCTTAGGAAGCAATGTTATCCATTATGTTGAGTTCCCCCATTAGATGGGGAAACTTTCGTTGAACTTGGCCCCAAGTGAGCCACTTTCCTTGGTGCAGGATCTACCCTTATTTGACAACCCAATAAACATGGATCCTCTATTGTTGAGTGACCTTAATTTTAGTTTCCCTGATATGATTAATGGCTTCCTATTACATGCAGCTAAGGTTGATCTATGTCAGTGTCAACTGCTCTAAGATCTATGATGTGTCCAGTAATGATGGGAAGTATGGTCGAAGGAGGTCCACATTGAAAACAGGGTGTAGACCAAGGAAGGGGGAATACTTATCTCAAAATAATTGTCACCCTCTTTCTTGGTGACGGTGTAAGGTCCATAGCAAAGTGGATGAAGATTTCAATGGGGTAATGTAAGGTTATCTTTCTACAAATGCAACCAGACCTTGTTTCCCACCTGAAAATTGTGCGACACCCGGTGTTGATCATGACACTATTTGTAATTACCATTGGATTTCTATAAAATATCATGGACATGTTTTCAAATGTGCTAAATTTGTTCAATAAACATGGTGGATTTGTTGGCCTTGAGCATGGGATGATTCTTCCTGTGTGGATGTAAGGGGTAGTGTGACATCAATGGGACCCAATGGTTGAAATCCCAACCCCACCTGAAAGGGACTGCAGTCGGTTGAGCTATGAAGGGATTTATTGTATCTGTGTTGAACACAGGGGAGACTCTCATCCCATATGCGTGGATGTTTGGAGTTGAACATGCGCAAGATATGCATGCTCAGTCTGTTGACGACCTTTATTTTTCCATTGGTTTGGGGGTGGAAGGCAGTGAATTTTGTGAGCTTGGTGTCCAACAGTGACCAGAGGCTGGACCAGAATATGTTGAGGAACCTATTGTCCAGATATGATATGATGGTATGAGGTATCCCAAAGCATAACCACACCCATTCAAAGAATAGCTTGGAAGTGGCCTCCACTGTGATATTCTTCTTGCAGGATGTGAGGACGACCATTTTAGAAAATCGATCAAACACCACAAAAACATAGTCATTTCTCTGCTTCATTGAAGGAAGGCTCAATATGTAGTCCATCGATATAGATTCTCATGGTCTGTCGAGAGTAGGAATAGGGGTGTACACACCTTTCTTCTTAGTGGCTAGTTTGGAAATGACGTAGGAAGTGTAGGACCTAATATACTTGTTAACGTCCTATTGAAGTTTTGGCCAATAGAAATGATTATGTAGTACATCCATGGTATTTTCCATGCCAAAATGTCCTTCCATTCGACTATAGTGAGGTTCCCAAATTATCTTCGTTCGCTCGCTTGAAGGTACAGATAGGTGGCCCACATGGCATAACAATTTTTCATGAATATGAAAGTCACTGACAGTCACACTTGTGTCTAGCATATGGTAAGTGGTAGCAAAGTCAAGATTTCTCTTGTTGAGTTGGGGCCACTTGTATGCCTCATGGAAACATGAGTGGAGCACCATGGTTAAGGTTGAAACTGGAGGTCGACTGAGGTAGTCAATGACACAATAGGTGCTCCCTGTATTATATTTGATGTTAATATGGATTGGTTGCAAGTATGTGGACCACTTTTGATGGCTTCCATTTTGTAATTTCCCTTGTATCTACATGAGTTGTAGAGGCTTATGATTAGTGTGGATGATTGTATCCTTCCTAAGAATTTAGTGCTTCCATTGTCGGAAGGCTTGTATGATGGAATACATTTCTTTGTCATAGGTGGGGTACTTACAAACGAGATACAATAGTGTCTCACTATGATATGCCACTAGATGACCATGTTGAGTGAGGATTGTGCCCAAAACATAGTCTAAAGTATTGGTCTCAATATCAAAAGGTTGCTACGGATCAGGTAAGAAGAGTATTGGAGTTGAGCACAAGTTATGTTTAAAATCATCGAACATTTATTGTTTTGACTTGCACCACAAAAAAATTTCCATGCCACCACCCTTGGTCACTTGGTTGAGGGCCCATGCAATATGGGAGAATACCAACATGAACCTACAATAGAAGTTAGAAATTCCTACGAAACTTTGAATCTCGATTAGTGTGGTCAGGGCTGGTTGGTCATGAATGACTTGGATCTTGTATGGATCCATATGCACACCATGTTTATCAACAATGTATCCTAGGTATTGGATATTGTTCATGCCGAAGGATAATTATTCCATGTTAACATATAGCTTGTGTTGTCGCAGAGTGTGAAGGACCTATTGAATATGCTACAAGTGTTTTTCCCAATTATTATTGAAGATGAGAATGTCATCTAGATATACCACCACAAAGGAATTGGTGAAGGGACAAAATATATCATCCATCGATCTCACAAAAGTTTTTAGAGAATTTTTCAAACCAAAGGGAATGACTAGAAGACCTTATTTGGACTTGAAAGAAGTCTTTGATACATCAATTTGTTCTATTGGGGCATGGTGGTAGCTAGAGTTTAGGTCAATCTTGTTTAAAAACTTGGCTCCCTTGAGCTGGTTAAGAAGGTCGTCAATTCAAAGAATTGGGTACCGGTTCCTGACAATGATTTTGTTTAGCACCCTATAATCAATGCAGAGTCGTTGAGTCCCATATTTATTTTATATGAGTACAATTGGGCTCTCGCAGAGTGAGGAGTTGGGTTGGATGTGCCCCTTTTGAAGTAACTCTTAGATCTATTGGTTAATTTCCTAATTTTCCATCATAGAGCGGAGATAGACTAGAAAATTAGGTAGAGGTGCACCAGAGGTTATATAGATTGTATGCTTGACTTGACAGTACCGTGGCACTCCACTGGGTGAGGAGAAGATGTCATTGTATTATTCCATGATCTTTTCCACTTTCTTCTACTACGTCAAGAGGCCCTGTGAAGAGGCCATGGATGTGGTTGCAACCTTTTGTTCACTTTGAGATCGAATCATGAAGAAGACAAATTTCATGGTGTGGGAAATGACCTTCATGCATTTCTTAGAAGACTTCAATAAAATAGTAGTAGGTGGAGCTACCTCTGGTATCCTGTACAATTGTCTACCAAAATTAATAATAAGACTACGAGGTCTAGACTCATATACAACATGTTTTTTCCACAAATATGGTTTGCCTAAAAGAAAATCACAAAATTCAAGGAGGGAAATATCACATAATACCTCATCCTTGAAGGGATTGATGCCATAGGGTAGGAGGCATTGTTGGTTTTTTTTTAGGTCTCTTCCTTCGCAGAGCCACCCGATGGTGTAGGGTTCCAAGTGTGGTTTCATTGGAAGGTTCAATATCTTGACCACCTATGTTGAAATCATGTTCTTTTGGCTTCTACTATAAACAATGAAATTTAGTGGAGCATCCTTCACCCACATCTGCGAGTGAAAAATGAATTCACCTTCCTCTGCTTCATCTAGTTCACTTGGCTGGACCTTGGTGGTAGCAACAATGGAACTGAGTTTTGCATCAATGTTCCGCTTCTTTTTTTCTAGATCTGATTCAAATTTGAAAACTTCCTCTAAATCTGAAGCATTCATCTCGATCACCAACGACTACTTCGAGCGACATTCATCAGTGTTATGCCAGGTGATTTTATGGAATTCACACCACCTCCTAGTGTCTTTCTTCATCTTCTCATTACCATTCTTTGTTTGTGGCTTGGAATGGTTGTCTTGGAGGGGTCCATCCTTGATCTGTCCTTTGTTTTGTGCGTTGGGACCACCTTTTCCCTGCTTTTGCTGTGAGGAATTTACAGATCCGAAATCCCGATTCTTTTGTTTAAATTTCTACTTGATTTTGAAAACATATCAATATGTTGCACCCAATGATGAGATGTCTAGAAACTCCATTTTGTTTGGATGTATCTATGCATATAGTCATGGTACTTGAGAACCAGATTTCATTCGAAGTCCTTGATACCTATCTTGGTGCGCATGGTATGGAATATATTTGTGAAACATGGTACTCTCTGGTCCCTTTCCTGTCGTAGTGTGGTCATCGTATATTGGTCATCATAGCTTCTAGAATGGTAGTATTGTTCCCTAATAACATACTTGAAAAAATTCTAAGTGGTGGAGACCACAAATAATACATATTACTCAATTACCCTTTGCTCACAGTAAGTTTCCCACCAATCCTTGACATGGGGGACAACCTTAAGAAGTGAAAAGGTAATCTTTTCTCTATCAGAACAATTATGGACTGAAAAATACCCTTCTAGCAAATTCAACCATTTATATACAACATCTGCATCTATCTGGCCTTCAAATAAAGGGATATTGAAATTGACTTGTACCTTGAAGGGGGTAGCATCATTGCTTGATGAAGATGCATCGCTTGTTGGCAGTTGTCTAAGGATATGTACAAATTTATCCATCATCTGGTTCCTTTATCACACAAAGGATTCATCGAGCAACAATTTAAAATTATCTCCTACTCCATCATATCTCTCTTCTTCCACCATGGGAGGTCGTCGTGATTGGAGGGGATGATATTGCAAGTGTCCAACCACTTCGATTCCCAACTCCATGTACCCTAGCCTCGTTGGGTACATGCACAAAGAAACAAATAAAGAGAAGACCGCTCTGATACCACTGATCTAGATTTATAAATGGAATAAAATGGAGTACATATGTATAGAAAATAAATACACAGAGATACAGTAAAACTTGACTTCTATTAATAAAGAGAATATGATGAAATTCTAAAAATGCATACAGAAACAAACTTTCTCAAATGCTGGCAGCTTATCTCTAAGAAGAGATCTGACAACTATGTTCATTCGCAAGAAGATGGTTAAAATGAGGCTACAAATGTACTTTTAACATAAAGATCAAATTAAAAGACCCTAAACATCCAAAAACCTAACCCTAGGAGATGAAGAAACAAGATTCATGTGAGCCCTGATGGGGTAAGTTGGTACATCAAGTTCTTGGGATCATAAATTTTTCACATGATCTTTATTTTAGGCACACAATAGCTCGTTGGAAATAAATATCTGAGAAATACAAATGTTTCCATCAAAATCTGGATAAAGCAAAAAATGTGACTATGTAGCGCCCAAAAAATGTTGTTTGGAGCCTTGTTGGCATACGGGTATACCCAGGGTTCAACACTTCAACAATGCACCAAAAAAACCCTAACTACCAGCCCTTTCGACAACACCTACGAAGTAGGCGAAGTCTCACCTAAGTTAGAAGAAGGGGGGGTTACAGGACACAGGTGTTTGTAACCCAGATGGGACACATATTTGTGATAACAACACTTCTCAGAGTACTCTATTAACACTTATAAGATGATATGCATTAGTTTACCAGCTTCATTAACATCACATAACAAACCCTAATATAGAGTGGCGCAGTAACAATAAATCTTAAGAACTTCAAATACTTAGCACATAACATTGAGTTAGATCTAAGATTCATTTATATTAACACACATTAAGCACTAAGCATCAACATATCTATCTATCATGCATAGAAGAACTAAGAAGATTCATAATATATAAACACAAAGCACGCCAAAGACATAAGATATACATGGTTTACCCCAGTGTGGGGCTACGTCCACCAACCGCTTCACCTTCTTTATTATTCATCTAGATCTTACATTCATTTTCTCCTGTGCACTAAGACACAGAGATGAGCTTCACACCAGACATGATATCTATGAACCAAGAACCAGATCCTCCTTCCAAAAATAGGTCAAGGCACAAAGCCAACTCCTCTATCAAGCACAAATCTTTAACACATATACATTATGTTGCACAAAGAAACTCAAAACATCTTGCACTTAGCTACCAAGACTTTGCTACTTCTACCATACATTATTACTTATTTATACTTTTACAAATCCTTACAAAGAGGCCTAACCATGGGAGAACCCATGGGCCGACATCCCATAACCCATTACAAAAACCCTAGAGAACCCCTTGCTGGGTCCACATAGACCGCAAAATTGGTGAGATCCATGATCTTATCTCTACCTGGGAGCTCCATCTTCGACCATCGTATCGAAGTACAAAAGTGGTCCAAACCTAACCAAGGTTTCCTAAAAACTTGTTCGAGGGTCAACAAGACACCAACACTCACTTGTGACTCATCTCGAGTCACTTAGTTACGGTCAATATTGCTTCGAACGCCTCACACTTAAATCAATATTCCTTGACTTGATTCTTTGCTTAAGCCTCTTGCTCAGTGAGCTCTTGGATCATTTTCTCTGTAACCGGCCCTTCTAGGCATTGTTCTGTTGTCGCAACCACTTGGTCCAATTGCGAGCCCTATCCCTCAATTTCTTCGAACACCTTGTAGGCTTCATCCTGCACATGTTGCAGCTTCTGCGTGATGTATGTTAATTTTCCCTGGATGGAAATGATCTATTTTTGTACTGCATGTTTCTCCTACGATCTTTTCATTCTTTTAACTGTAGTGAGCATCTTCATCTGCGCTTGCATGGAGAAGGCCTACTGTTGCGCCTCCTGTAACTGCGATTCCAGTTTCCTTATCTCTGGATCTTCTGCAAGGCGTTCATATGTATGTGTGCCTCTATCACTCAACTATTTTCATTCTGAAGTGAGGGTTCTGATCCTTACTACTATGTTCTTAGCAGCTTCCTCCATCTAGTCACACACCTCCTGCGGGGTGCTCAATATTGCTTGGACCTCCAACTCTGTTATCCTCGCTTGAAGCTACTGGATGTTCTCAGCAAGCTTCACCACTTGAGCCTCAACCGACTCATGTTCCTCTTATGCAAAGCCTGGAACATAATGACATGATTTACTCACTACCTCTTTGAATGCAACCCACTCTGCGAGAAACTGCTCCTTTTCTCTTTGTAGCTGAGGTTTTTCCTCCTAGAGAATCTCTTGAAACTATTCTCTTTCACTTTCATATGCGGCTACACTATACCACACGACTCATAATTGTTTTAAGGATTCCTCTTTATCTCGTTTCAAGTATTTTGTAGCCTTCTCCTTTTCTTCATGGACTCTCTAAATTCAAGCTTCTGACACATCTGCTAGTCTTCTTAATTGGGTTGGTTTATCCCCCAATTCTGCAATCTGTGACGAGGAGGGCGCAATAGGTACTGCACAAACCAAATAAACACCTTGTTGTACCTCTTTCAGTTCCTTTTGAATCCTTCCATAAAACTCCTCTTCTTTTCTCCATATCTTTGTAAGATGTCCTCGGAAGCATCCTCCATAGCTCAACGAGCTAGACTGATATCGTCTTCCGTGAGCATGGCCTCCAACTGGGGATTACTAATGCATGTATTCTTTATTTTTGAAGGTTTCTTTGGAGAAACCTTCCTTTTCTACGACGTTACTTTTTCAGTTGGGAGATCTTGAGGTGGTGTAGCTTCACCTTCTCCTTTCTTTTCTCCTTCATCCCCTCCTCCTTTTCCATATTCTTTGTCTCCTCCTCCTCCTCCTCCAAGCTAGACCCGTTATCATCAGAAGCATCGTCCTCCTCATCCCTTTCTATATCTTGGGTTTTCTCCTTCTTTTTCTTCTTCTTCATCCCACTGGAATTTCTGACATGCTCAACCCAGGTGACTATGGGTCTTTTTATGGAGTCAGTGTCGGGGAGTTCTGCATCAGTGACAGGTACAAAGAAATCCTCTGGCCACTCCTTTATGATATGCTCCATGTCTTCATCTGTTAGCTTGTAGTATGACTGTATTTCTTCCTTGTTCTCATCTCTGCGTGCAATGATATAGATGAAATGCATATCTGCGTGAAACTTGGCTATTAGTCGGTATTGGTGCAGGGTGCATGGTTGCATACATGAAAATGATTCAATGACAACCTTCAGTTGATGATATTATGCATGAAAGATAGCGTTGGACTACCACTACTTCGTCATGTCGTTGGTGTACCACAAGGTGGAAAACCTAGTGGCCAACGACTCCGATGGTTCGATCTCTAGAAAGGTGGCTCCTTCAAGCACTTTCCAAGTGACAAATGTGATCAAAACAATTAGCCAGCTAAAGTGGACTTCATATCCCAAATCCTGAGCTTCACGAAAGTCTTTTTGTAGTTCATTGACAAGGTAACTCACCCAATTCATTTGCATGCCCTCCACACATTTTATTGTGAGGTCCACCACGAACCCGGTGACCTGTGTGGGGTGGTTCTTCCTTATGATCTTTTCAGCTATGAGTTGGCAAGCGAGGTGCACTGTTCCATCCTAGATAGAGGCTACCTTGTAACCTCACCTTCCTTTTTTGACTTCATCGTAATCTTCCTTTTGTAAATGTGTTGAACTTGCACAGAATAGATCTAGCTAGAAAATACTACACACATTTGCAGAGAGAAATTGAGAAAGAAGAAACAAGATAGAAAGAATGGAAGAATTCTCATTAACCGTATTCCACACTCAAAGAGTGAATAATTTACAATACATATAGGATGCATGAGTAACTAATGAGCCATAGTGGTGGTCTAGATTGATCTGGACACACACCAACAGTTACAAGAGTAAACTATCACCTAGTCTAGTCTCTCAGGCAGTTACGGGAGTGAACTACCACCTAGCTGAGTTAACTAGTCAACTAGTCTTCAGTTAACTGACTGAATAAAGAGTAGTGAGTTGGTGATGATCCCAATGTTGCATGGTTACAAAACCAATGCAACATCTAAACTCAACTCAACTAGTCAAACTGAAGTGTCAACTCAAAGAGAATATTCTCCAGGTAGAATATTCTCCCCTAAAATATAGGAGACTGGATAATGACTAATTATGACTAATAAACAAGGAATAACCTTAGGAAAAATAATTCTAGGTGTGTGTGAAGTAACTCCAACACCCCCCCTGAACATCACTATGGTGAAAATCAAAAATGGGTCCCGGCTACGAGGCCATTTTAGGTACCCAAATACAAAAGATACACAAGACTAAATAAGGAAAGAGGGAAAACCTCATGGGAACAAAACCCCCCCTCAAATTACAATGCATAAAATAAAAAATGATAAGGAAGAAAAGACAATTTCTAAGCAACCATGTCCTTCACTCCAAGAAGACCTCGCAACTGTGCAAGTTTGTGCTCTTTGAAGATTTTGTTGAAGATGTAGATGTCTGCACAGATTTGATGAAGTATATGCATCATTGATATTTCCACACATATCCACTTTATCTTCTTGTAATGAATAATATCCAAATAAATTTTGGATGAAATTTTGAAAACTGTACGGCCATTTTCGAAAAAATGCTGAAATTTTGTTGATTTTGAAACAATCATAACTTCATTTTCCAGACTTCGTTTCAGACGATTGTTTTTCTGAAATTGGATATTTTTCTGACAGGAATTCAAATATCCAATTTGTTTATGAAAATGTTTCTTAAAAAATATCAGAATGGAGTCTGATGTGCGCGGCTCTCTTTTTGTCTCCTGAGATTCATGCATTGCACATGGAAAAGTGTCTGCATGTGACTCCTGAAGTGCATGCCATATATATTCCACATGAATTTCAGAAAACAAATCTAAAATGGAGTAGACATCATCTTCAATTATTGGAATACAAATTTATGCAAAAACTTTTGTAGAAGACTCTTTATAATAAGAGGCTTGATCTTTTGATGGCTTCTCTTTTGGCTTTATTTGTTCGACCTCCTGCATGAAATATTCACAATATTATTTATTCCTAAATAGAACCTCCAATTTGGTCCATAATTCATTTGGAGTTAATCCTTGTGATTCTTCATATACTTGATGGAAAAGTTTGGGAGAAACAAACATGCCAATACTTCCTATGGCCATTTCTTGTCTATTGAGAAAGTCATTTTTCTCATCGACAGAATTAGGACCTACTTCCATTGCCATGGTTATTTGGTATAAGTCTCTACATCTAAGATGAAGCAGAATTTTTGGCTTGCATTCCAAATAGTTATGAGGTGTGAGAAGTATTTCCGGTGAATAATCCATCTTTTTGTTGTCTTCAATCTTTTGTACCTACAAAAAATGATTTGGTGTAGATTTTTCTTAGCATTCTGTCGGCTCTGATACCATGTAAATGTGTTGAAACTGCACATAATAGATCTAGCTAGAAAATACTACACACATTTCTAGAGAGAAATTGATAAAGAAGAAGCAAGATAGAAAGAATGGAAGAATTCTCATTAACCGCATTCCACACTCAAAGAGAGAATAATTTACAATAGATATAGGATACATGAGTAACTAATGAGCCATAGTAGTGGTCTAGATTGATCTGGACACACACCAGCAGTTACAAGAGTAAATTGTCACCTAGTCTAGTCTCTCAGGAAGTTACAGGAGTGAACTACCACCTAGTTGAGTTAACTAGTCAACTAGTCTTCAGTTAACTGATTGAACAAAGAGTAGTGATTTGGTTATGATCCCAATGTTGCATGGTGACAAAACCAATGCAACATCTAAACTCAACTCAACTAGTCAAACCGAAGTGTCAACTCAAAGAGAATATTCTTCAGGTGGAATATTCTCCCCTAAAATATAGGATACTGGATAATGACTAATTATGACTAATAAACAAGGAATAACCTTAGGAAAAATAAATCCTAGGTGTGTGTGCAGTAACTTCAACACCCCCCCTGAGCATCACTATGGTGAAAATAAAGAATGGGTCCTGGCTACGAGGCCATGTTAGGTACCCAAATACAAAAGATACATTGAACTAAATGAGGAAAGAGGGAAAACCTCATGGGAACAAAACCCCCCCTCAAATTACAATGCATAAAATAAAAAATGATAAGGAACAAAAGGCAGTTGTTAAGCAACCATGTCCTTCACTCCAAGAAGACCTCACAACTGTGCAAGTTTGTG